>CM053516.1:19619231-19760813 GCA_028627145.1 Eidolon dupreanum | reverse complement strand
GCCCCCGCCCCCCACTCCCCCACTCGGTGTCAAGCTGACCCGCAGTAGGTCCAAGTTTAGACTAGCTGGATTTCTGGGGCAGAGAGCCCAAGACAAAGTCCTTGAGGCCACTGTGACTGTGCCCGTCCCCTGGGGTTGTGCCAGCCGCTGGGAGGCACAGCTCTGGCCAGCCCGGGGTCACGTGCTGTCCCATGCGGTGGGCGTGGAGGGGAAGTCGGGCAGACAGCTGCAAACCTGCAGCTTCCTCCCAGGCTGAACGCCCTGCTCGCCCGCTGAGCGCAGGTGTTTCTAAGGGGGCCGTCTGGGGGAGGGGCGCTGTGGCCGAGCCGGGCTGAGCTAATCCTAGTACTTCACACACAGCCTCCTCTAATGTGACTTCTAAGGAGCCAGTCGGGGCACCTGAGTGGTTGACAGATGACGTGGGCGTGGCCTTGGCCAACGAGCCAGCCTCCTGCCAAAAGCAGGCGGGCGCACTGGCCAGGGGGCTGCAGGAGCCTTCTGCTCCCCCTCCCTTCCCGCCAGGGGGATGACACTTCCGGGGTCTCATGGTTAGTGGGGTCGCGTGACCGGTTGTGACAGTGCTCTGTGAGCTGAAGGGCCTCTGTCAACTTCAGGGCGAAGCATTTTCTGGCCAGCCTGGTTCTCCACTCCCCCGCCCCCATCCTGCCATGCCCAGGTGGGAGGGCGGTTTTGCCGTTTGTCGTTGGTACCCCTGTGCTGCACTTGGGGCCTCGCCTTGGGCCCCTTCCGTGCCACCCCACCTCTGACAGACGAGGGGCTCCGAGGGCAGGCGGGGGCCTCGGTGGCCGGGTGCCTGGGGAATTTCATCTGCTCACAAGCCTACTTCCATGCTTTCCAGCACTGGGCGAGTCATGAGGGACCAGTTTACCTTGTCCCGTTCGCCCCCCTGTTTGTGGGGCAGCCCAGGACGCCCTGGGAAGCACCCTGAACCCCGCCGCCCACGCAGTTGCCCCTCCGGCGTTAGGGGCGGCGCCCTGCTGACCTCGCTCGCTGCCCCTTCGCTGTCCCAGGGACCCGTAGCCTCCCCCACGGAGCCGGCAAGGCTCAGGTCACGGTGACCCGCGAGAGAGAGCGGCGCCTGCGGGCTGACCCGGAGCTGCCGCGTCCTGCGCCCAGGGCGCACCGCGCGCTGCGTGTCGCCGGCTCACGTGGCGCGCCCTGCCTCATCCTTACCCAGGACCTACTTTCAAATTCAGAAGCTGGCTGGTGACCAGTTTGCAAAGAACCTTTAATTAAAAAAAAAAAAAAAATGGTGCTCAAAGGAGAGAAAGAGCAAAGGACGCTGGCGCGGAGCCAGGCTTTGGCCGCGGACGCCGCATTCCTTGTCGACGTCTCCAGCGACAGGGCGGCTGATGCCCACGGGATGTGGGAGAGGCACTGGTGGCGATGACAGTGCTGGCGACCGTTCACTGCAGGGCACTTTCCCAGTGCACCGCCTGTCCTGACCACCTGGGGTTCGGATCGCGAACCCCCTTTCTCCCTGCGCTGTGACGTTCGCCAGTCTAAGGCACTCGCATCCTCGCCTAGCAGACTGAGGCTTCGTCCTAAATGTCCCTGCCAGTCGCCGGCTGTGTGCAAACCACCCCCGACCCTGTGGCTTAACGCTGACGTCGGTTCGGCTCGCGCATCTGCAGTTCCCAAAGCAGTCCGCAGGGGGCGCTGCAGCCAGGGCCTCCGGAACCTGGCGCGTTGGGCCACGGGGAGGCTGGGGTCAGGAGACCACGGTCCACAAAGAGGAAACGACCCAGCCCAAGTCCTCCCAGGTGACCCGGCAGTTAAACCGGATGGAGGGCCGACTTGGAAAGGGGACAGATCGGTTCCAGGGACGTCTCGCAGTGGGGTCCTCAAGCGCCGGTGCCCTTGGCGACTCCCGCGGGGCCCGTAACAGGGTCTCATTTACACTCACCCTCCAACCAGCCCAGCTGGCCCCGCAGGTGGGGGCGGGGCCAGCCTCCCAGCGGCCCAGCCGGACAGCACGTCTGGGAGGGAGGCCCCGCCCCCATCCCGTGTCCCCGCCCCCCGCAGGGGCCTGCACGGTGACAAGCACCCTTAATTTTATTTATGAAGATCGATATCTTTTCTCTCGAACCCGGTGTGTGGGTCTTTTGAAACCGTCTGCGCCTCGTATTTCTGCTTCTAACTTCTCCTGCCGGAGACTCATCTTCTGTACACTGCTCCTTCCTGCTTACTAATGACACCAGGCTGTGACTGTCCCCGACGTTTTCTGGGCGGTTTTCTCCTCGTTCCTGTCTGTGTCGCTGCAGTTTCCTCTGTGACTCAACGTTTATTTAGGAGAGTGTTTTTAAAGTTTCGAGTGGTTAGATTTTTTTTTAATCAAAAAAAGGATTTACACAGAGCATTTCAAAAATTAAACTCTGGGTACTAACTTGTACACTTATGGCACTGAGATCTTAGAACCTCAGTACACGTTCTGCTTTTTGGCATTTATTGAGGTTTTCTGTGTGGCCCAATGTGTAGTCAATGTTTATAAATATTTCTCGAATGCTGGGAAGGAAAATGGTCTGTTTTATATAAAATTTGATGTGGAATATGGCTCACAGGTCACTAGCCCATGACGGCAAAGTGATATGCATGTTCTTCTAACACCCGAACTACCTCCCCACTGGAGGGGCACAGACCTCCACAGGATATGGCCCGTCTCCCCATGCGAGTGACAGGTGGGCACGCGCCCAGCTCTGAGCCACTCTGTGCCACCTGGCCAAGCAGAGCTCCCTTCGTGCCCCAGTCCGGCCTCCAAGGCTATTAGATGGCCTCTAGCTGTCACCCCAGGGCCAGAAATGCACCATATTGAAGACTGTTCCTTAGCTCCGGGCCTCACTGTTAACCCAGCAGCTCGAACCCAGTCCAGGAGATGAGAGGAGGAGAGAGACAGACAGACAGACAGACAGACAGAGACAAAGAGAGACAGAGACAGAGAGAGAGACAGACAGACAGAGAGACAGAGAGAGACAGAGACAGAGAGAGAGACAGACAGACAGAGAGACAGAGGCAGAGAGAGAGACAGAGAGAGACAGAGAGAGAGAGACAGAGAGAGAGGCAGACAGAGACAGAGAGGCAGAGAGAGAGAAACAGAGAGAGAGAGAGAGAGATGGAGAGAGACAGAGAAAGGAGGGAGAGAAGAGAAGGGAATCGTAGCTTTGTCAGTCTATTTTACTGAGTGATTTTTCCCCTTGTATAAAAGGAACAAAACATTGACAACCCCATCTTGGGATTTCTGGCACTCCTGACAGCTAAGGAGGGGAGAATCCGAAGAAATAGAAGGGACAGTGCCTTCACGACCCCCCTGCCCCAAGCCTCAGGCCCAGGGCAGCGGCCCTGACCCCCACGGGGCAGCGCTCGGCTGACCTTGACTCCCAGGCCGCTGGCCCTGTGGCCTGTCTTATCTTCCTTCTGCCCCAGGAGGCAAACACGGAAGTCACACGTGATGTCTGCCTGGATTAAGTGTGAAGGGCAGAATTCATAAAAAATTATTGATCCCATTTAGAATTAGAACCGACTCCAAAGGGAAGGTTGTCACCGCAGGTTAGTTGGTGTCACATTGCCAGGGACCCTTACCATTCTTTCTTTACCAGCAAAAATAAATAAATAAATAACAAAACTATATATACGTGGGCAGAGTGAAAGAGGCACCCAAGGCCCAGAAGCAGCCTGACGCTCGCTGGGCTGTCCAGGTTCTGGAGGTCATGGCCTGCGCCCAGGCAGCCTCATCCCAACGCAGGGAGCCGGGAAGGCTGCCACTTGTGGGCGGGGCCGAGGTGTCCTGCCGGCCGAGCCCAGGGCACTCATGTGGTGGCGGCCAGCAGTGGTGTGCAGGGGACCCCTGGGGACAGGCCGCAGCATGGAGCTGCCCATCCTGGGAGACATGCACGCCACGCCCCTTCCTAAGACACACTTTCCGGGGGACATCGAGTGAACGCCATGGACTGGGCCTGACCTGACCCTCCTGCCACATGAGGTTGGGCCATGTCATGCAGCGGAGATGGCAGACGAGGGGCTGGGCTCAGGAAGCCCAGGAGGCACACGGCAGCGCCTGAGCGGGTGGCCCGGACCCCGTAACACATCCTCTCCCTCAGTCCACACCCTGAGGGACGCTCCCTGTGCCCAGATGGCCAAGCAGGCCGGCTCGTGATGGGTTCCCTGCAACGTGCCGGCTGCAGCTGAGGGCATCGCGCCCCACCTGCTGAGTCCTCGGAAGACGGTGACGGGTGACCGACGAAGCCTGCCCCGAGGCAGGCAGAGGAGGCTACCTACATGGCGACCAGCAGGGCTCAAGCCTCTCCCTCCTCGGGGACGTTCAGCGGTGTCTGGAGATGTCATTGGCTGTGGCGTCTAGGTGGGAGAGCTCCCGGCGCCGAGCGGGTGGAGGCTGGTCAGGGGCACCCAGGACGGGCCCTGCGGGGTCGTCGGAGCCGCCGCACAGAAGTCCTGGCCGCAGACGTTTACGATCCGGGTCAGTCCAGAACTTGGAACGAGCGGGAGTCACAGGTCGGTGGCGAGGAGGTGCGGTGACAAACAGAGCCGTATGCGATGGATCCCTCAGGATGGCCCAGAGCATGGAGCTGTCTGCGCCCCACATTTACGCTCCTCAAAAGTTCCCCATGCCGAAGAGGCTGTCCAGAGTCAGGCGCACAGGACAGTGTTCTGTGATGTCACCGGCCATTGTGACGTTTGCTCCGTGGGTCCCAGTACGAGGGCACCCTGAGCGCAGCGCACAGCCCTCCTCACCGAGGCCAGCCACGGGCGCCCCTGCTGTGCTGTGACCCGTGACGGCAGGGATGGGCGGGCCTGGAGCTGCCGTATGGCTGGCTCCTGGGGCCGGCCAGCAGACCCCTGGGGACGCTGCGCCTCTGCCATCACGTCCTGGATTCCGGCTTGCCTTTTGCCACGTGGGCCTGCAGCACACCTGTCTGCCGAGGGTGGGCCACACAGTGTGCCTTCCACGAACACCTGCTTTCCAGCCAGGGGGTCGCAACATGAACCCCTGGTGCCATGTCAGTACCCAGAGGCAGCTGGCCGGCCGAGCTGTGGGATGGCCCACCACAGGTGTCATGGCTCAGGGCACCAGCCAGGAGCAGCTCTGGGAAAGGTGGGCGTCCTGCCTCGCGGGTGGCATGTCCGTTTGGGATCAGCGCCATGTGGCAGTGTCCACCCACGGCCAGAGCACACAGTCTGGGGCGCAGGGCAGCGTGGGGCCGGCTCTCGCCGCCGTGTTGCCTCGGGCCCGGCAGCCTGTGCTCCCCCGCCCCGGCCCCAAGCTGACGCGCCCCCGGGGTGGCCACGGCACGGCCACAGCAGTGTCGCTGCCCTGGGCCTGAGACCGGCCTTTCTGGGCCTTGCAGGCTACTGGCTGGGCACCCAGACCTCACGGTGAGGGACGCTGAGCGGCTGTGACGTGTCGGGCGGGGGCCGCGTCTGCATCGAGGGGGCTCTTTGGGCGGCTTTGATTATTTCATGTCCCCAAATAACGGTCAACTACAGGAGCCACCAAAAGGCCTTGGAAGGATTCAGACCTCTCAGGAGTGAAAGTTTGGGGCATTTAGTCAGGAATGAGACAATCCCAAGAAACTGAGGTCTCAGCTGAGGCCGACGGAAGCTGGACGCTTAAGAGAGGAGATGAGGGTCGGACGTGGACGTCGGCCCTGGGCCCCCGGCCGGCCTCGGACGCGGACTGTGGCAGACACACACTGTCTTAATTCCTTTCCCACCCGGGGTGCGTGTGTGCACACCACACATGCGCACATGTAGACAGACACGTGTGCACACGCGTGTGCACACACACCACACTCGAGTTTCTCTCAGCGTTGTCCTGGTGACCGTTTGTCCCTTGCCGGCTGTCGTTTGTCCCAGGCTTGTCCTCTGCCACGTGGCAGGTCCTGCCTCCTGCAGAGGAGCCGGCCCTGGCCTCGGACTGCGGAGCCTGGCGCCCCAGAGCCTGCCGGCTGGCTGCTGTCTTCCTAGGTGATGGCGGGCCCTGTGGTTGGTGGGAAGTAGGGACTGTCCCTTCCAGTCCCTCATTTACAGGATAAATGGAAATCGCACAGCAAGCTGGGGTTGGAGGGGCGAGGTGCTTTTGTGGGGGGCCCTCTGGCTTTGGGGCGCTGCTGCATGGGCTCCCGTGCCCTCCGCCCCGTCCTCTCCCTCTGGCGGCCGGGCCATCCCTCCTGCCCCCCATCAGCAGGACAGGACGAAGACCTCTGTGTCAGCTCCACGGGACAGACCCTAGCTGCCGGCCGCTGGGACACGGCCCTCGGCCCTTCCCCCCGACGTAACCCTCCTCATCTTCCTAACGGGACTCGATGTCTGGGCCTCGGGGCTGGCCACAGCGCCTCGTGCGGCGTCCGGCACACAGGGGGCAGTTGCCACCACCATCGTCCCCAGCACCGGCCTCGCATGGCTGTGATTGAGTCACCCGCCCGGGACAGGCCTGTGGCCCACGATGACACCTTGGCGGTCACAGAGAAACACACACGGACGAAAATTCACAGTAAAAGGTGCTGCCCGCTCCCGTCCTCCTGTGTACATGGCCCCCGACCTGGTCACAACAATCTCGTTTCGGACAGGAAGTGTCACAGCCGTGTTAAAAACGAGAGTAGTTGATGGAATTGGGATGGAACTGGGGTGGCCGAGTCCACGTCTCGTCTCCTTGGACAAAGGCTGTTTATTTTTCATTTTTATTTTTTTTAATTGCTGTGGATGGAGCCTGACTGAAGCCCCTTCCCTGGCCACCACGCCTGCCCCTGATGGGACAGTCCCGGGAGCACAGGACCCACCAAATAACCGGCCAAACAGCGCTTTACAAACATGTCGATTTTATTGAGTAGGCGTCAAAGCTTCTCTCTGTGTTCAGTAATGGAGAAGCTGTGTCACACGGGTCATAGAGCTATTTTTTTTACTTGAAATAATCTTTCATAGAAGAAAGAAATGAAATACAGTTCTATAAAAAGTGCAGTAGTCGTTACTGGGAGTTTTCCAAAAAGAAAGCAAAACGTACTACATATTGCAAAAATCGGTTTAGTGCTTTAATACTTTACAAAGTGACCATTCCCCGACGGCCAGAGACAGCTCTGGCCCAGTCCCCTCCCCGAGAACCGGCCGACAGGACAGTACGCTCACCGAACTCAGAACCTGCCCTGGGGGTATGAGGGGCCTGGACCACAGGGTCAGGGTGACCATGCCTGTGACCCTTCTTGCCTGTGTGCCATCATCCACGGGAATCAAGTAAGTCGGGGAATAAAGCGACGTATTTCACCCCCAAATCAGTCTGATGAACCAACAGAAGAAAAAAAAAGGGGGAGAAATGAAGAGGGACATTTATTCACGCTCCCGGCCGGAGGCATGGCCCACAGAGCAAAGCAAACACCCTTCAACGAGCCGCGGTTAGAGGGAGCCCAGGGGGCTGCGGCCATGATGGCTCTGCGGGCCGCGGGCCCCCTGCACCTCTCGAGGCCCCTTCACCTGGCTGGGGCGACCCCGTGCAGGATGGAGGCTGGCCCTGGAGCTCGCCCCCCCCCCCCCCGCGACCTGGGCTCCTGGCCGTGGCTCACCGCCAGCCACGCTCGCTCTTGGCGGCTTTGCTTGTTTGGGTCATGATGTAGAGGAGGCCAGCTGTCCCCACTGCTCCCTGCCAACTCTGTGTGTGTGTGTGTGTGTGTGTGTGTGTGTGTGTGTGTGTGTGTGGATCCCACTCCATGCGAGCAGGAAAAAGCCCGCGACATGCCCGTCTGTTCGTCTGTCTGTCTGAGTGCTGGCAGGAGCATGTCCCCAGCCTGTCAGGCGGCAGCGAAGGGGACACTGGTTTTTTTGGCAATTCAAGCAAAGGGACGCACACGTGTGGCCCTGCTCACTGTCTGCTGAGCGGCTGCACAGGGAATGTTTGGAGGGTGACTTCACACCCGCCCTCCGTGAGGGACCCTAGAATATGGCACCCAGAGAAATGACAGCAAAAGCCACAGAAGGGGATTAAAGAAGACAGAGCCTTTGAGCCAGGCCGCAGCAGGACGAAGGTCCTATCAGAAGCTTGTAACAGTATTTGCCAACAAGTCTTAGAGGAAAACGGGTTGGCCGGAGGACCTGGAAGTAAACGGCAAGGTCGGGCAGGCTGGGGCCCGCCCGGGGGCAGGAGGGACCGGCCCTGCTGGGTACGGTCACGGGCTCTGAGGAGGCGTGTCGTCTGGCTCTGTGAGGTCGAGGCCATGTCCCTGCTGTGCACAGGCAGCAGCGTCCTAAGGGGAGGCCAGGGGGCCTGCTGCTTCCAACCTCGTCACCCGCCCCCCTCAGTCTGTGTGACAAGTGCCCATGCTGCTGCAGGCCTGCTTTTGGTGACACGAGGACCCTTCACGCTGACCCTCCCCTGGGCAGGGTTACCTGTTGCCACCCGAGTTTGTTCTAGGAAGGCACAGCGCCCTGAGGACTGACTTACTATGAGGTTCTCCCAAACAGTCCAGTCCAGTGTGGCCTCGTAGGGGGCATGACGGGCGGCTGTCGCCGTGCACCCGGCCACCGGAGCTGCCCTGGAGGAAGCTGTCCCCCCGTCCCCACCCTGGGGTCACCCCAGACACTCCCTGCACACAGCTGGAGGAGCCCAACCCCCCACAAGGGGGACGGTGGTAGAATATGGATGTGAGAAGAGCTGAAACCCGTACTTTGGGGCTCAGACTAGTAATGTCACTTCCTTCAACAGATATGCACCCAGTGCCTGTCCACGCGGAGCTGACACCCCCGGAGCTCGGAAGGCATGGCAGGAATGATCCACGTGTGTGGCACTCGGATGGTGATGGAGACACACGGGAGAGATGCTCAGGGGGTGGCGGGGCGGGGGCTGTGCCGTCAGGGACAGGGATGGCCTCCCGGAGGCTGACCTGGAGCGGGGCCGGCGGGGGGCGGAGAGCGAGTCCCCGCCTCTGGGCGGCCGGGGCGTTCCGGGTGGCAGGATGGCTTGTGCAAGCACCTGAGGCAGGTTGCCGGGGCAGCGGGGCCGTCGGGGGTGGGCAGGCGCGTGGAAGGACTTCACTCCTGCTTCATGACAGACACGCTCCAGCGTCTGTGGATCTGCTCGTGCGTCCGAGTTAGATGAGCGGGTTGCTTTGGTCTGAGGCAGATTCGGTCTATGTTCACTGGGACATGAGGTACTCGCCCCCTCACGCTAAGGAACCAGTGGCGACGTGCATGTGTGCAGACACACGCGTGTGTGTGCATTCTGCAGACGCTCTCTTGGAGGGATAAAAAGCGTAAGCGGCAGGTGTCAGTTCGTATATACATAATTGGGGTGAGCAGGGCTCTTTTGTTTTTTGTTTTTGCAAGAATGAAACAGTAAAAGAGCAAATATCAAAGCATTCTTTTGCAAAATAAGCAGACACCGTAACATCACTAGCAGTGTGTACACACAAAGGCTGTGTGTGCTCCCCGTGACGTGTGGCCGTCGCCCAGGCGAGCGAAGCTCATCACAGCCACAGATTGCACCCCGGTTACTGTGGAGGGGCCCACACAGCGGTCTCCCTCTCTCTTCTCAGCCGGGGTGGAGTGGGGCCAGGACCGGCCTGGGGGCCAGCTGCTAATGGACCGCTGTGCACACTGCTCGGAGCCTCAAGCTTGCAGCCCAGGGCTCCCGGGCGCCCTCAGCATCACGCCTGCCGCAGTGGGCTCTCTGGCCTGGGTCGCCAGGCAGCGCTGTGCCAACGGACCCGCCGTGGAGCGGATGGGGGCGGGGGCGGACAGGGAAGGACCAGGAGGGGAGCTGGGGACCCTCACCGCCCTGGACGGACGCCTCGAAGCGGAACGGAGATTCTGCGGTCAGATCTGACGGGGAAGGCAGTGCTCAGAGGTCCCCAGGGGCCACCTCTTTAAGGCTTTTGGAAGGGGGTTCTGCTCCCCGGTGCCAGGAGCGCCAGCCACCCCTGGGCCCTGTCCCTCGGCCACCAAAACGAGTCTCCTTCTTCATCTGTGAGGAGAAGCTGAATGGAAGGAAAGGACAGACGACCGCGGAGCTGGGGACAGGCACACCGCGACGAGGAAAAGGGACCCGGCCGTGGGGGAGGGTGCCGCCGGCCCGGAGGCGGACTCGCACACGCGGCCTCGGCAGAAGCTTTTTTTTCTCCCTTGCACAAATTTCCCACATGGATGGGTCCAGCCCTTTTTCCTTAACTAATGTTAAATACATTTTGTAGGTTAAGTTTCTTTTTGCAAAGTAGTTTGCAAAATAAGCTAGTAGGTGCTGAGGGAGGGGTGGGGGCCGTGGGCCCACGCCCCGCACCCCAGGCCACCTGGAGGATCGCAGCCACCGGCGTGCACCCGGGGACTGCTGTCCTGTCGTCCCCAGTCACCAGACTCCTAAGCTACCAAAGTGACAAGTGGCACCGTGGCGGGAAACGTGGACTTGTAAGGGCACAGGCGCAAACCTCTCGGGACTCCCTGGGCCACCGAGTAAGGAAAAGCCCAAAGTGACTTGGCGAGTGTGAAGTACTCCCTGGGGGAAAGGTACAGAATGAAATCCAGGAACGGCCCACGCCATGCTTCCGTGAGGGAGCGAGACAGCGACACGTTCCCACCGTCGTGGGCGTTTGAACAAACAGCAAAAAGCACTTAGACTAGGGCCAGCAGCGCGGCCCCTTCCCACCGAAGTCGCCTCTCCCAGGGGACAACTCTGTGGCCATGTAAGGGCACAAAATATTGCTCTGTGGCATATTCTGAAAATAATATAAAAATAATTTCTATAGTACAGTTTAAACTTGGCTTGTAAAATTTCAACGTAACAGCATAAAATCTACAGACGATATACTGAGAAACACCTGCCTTGAACAATATATTCTTTTTAAAAAATATGGTATACCCAGGTCACGCGTGTGCAGGAAATGCGAAGTGAATTACGGGGTTTAGAAGTTCCAAGGATCCTTCTGGAACTTTGGAGACGCTTAACCTTCCCAGAAAGGGGCGCTGGGCCGGATCAGGTGGGTCTGTCGCCCTGGACGTGGGCAAGGGTGGCTCGTGGCCTTTCTGGACTTGGGACCGGCGTTCGTCTCTCCGCCCAGCGCCCCTACCCGTTTCCGTTTCCTCACTCCACGAAAGGCCCCCAGGTCCCAGAAGGACATTTGAGGACCTTTGGGCCACATGTGAACTACACAGTAGCACCTATTAGTCCCCGCCCAGCCCTGTAGCTAATTTGGTCCCGGACCAGGGACCAGAGTCTAAGGAGCATTTCGGGCCGTTTCGGGGCGTTTCGGGGCGTTTTGGAGCCGCATGGAGTGTGCTGTCCGTGCACGGGACCGGTGACTTCAACGGAGCAGTAGCTCACTCACTTGTGACAGTGTTTAGGGAAAGGATGGCTCACACAAGGACATGGCTACTTGCGAGCGAGGTGGATGAAGTTGTCTCTCGTCAGGTCGGGGCACAGCCCACAGGCACCCTGGGGTCCCCATGTGGCGAAGGAGCCCACGTGGTGGCCAGGGGCTGGACCTCTGGCTCCCATTCATGCCACATCTGTCAGGCGGGGGTGGGGCCGAGGTGACTTTGAGATTCAAGAAGACAGACTCGGTCACCATTATCTGGTGATACTTGTGAATGACACTGGTTGGTTTTGAAGGTTTTCCTCTTTTATTACAGTGGACAATTTTTATTCTGTTTGCCTTTAAAATAAAACAAAACCTGGCAGAGAGCATGAGGAAGATATAATATTTGCATAGCCAGTGTTGGAAATTTCCAATTGGCTGTTTTCATGTTAAAAAAATTAAAAAAAAAAACAAGCGAGAATTGGCATCGTGCCTCCTTGACTTCTGTGCGTCCGCGTCCGGTGCGGTTAAGCATTTCAAAGCTGGCGTCGAAGCTTCCAAGACCGAGTAGTGTGCGGGCAAAGTGACCCTTCCTGTGACCCCACAGCTCTGGGTGACAGAGCGGGACGTGAAGAGCCAGTCCAAAAGCTGCCATGAACCCTCTTGACGAGAGATTTTTAAAAAACGACTTTTTGTAACAAAAGAAACCCCGCTAATATAGGGGTGTGACGTCAGTAATCACCACACCGAAAGTATTGTTCAGCATGAAAAGTAAAACTTCCAAAAAATTTCTTAAAGATTCTATTTCATAAATAACTTTGATCGATTTAAGGGGCCACTTAGGCAAAATATGAACAAGTTACTGAAAACTCCACGTGCTGTGGAATAATTAAAAACAAAAGAAAATTACAGGAATCACATTCATTTATTATAATTCTTCAAACGAGTAAAGAAAAAATCCCCCTTTTTTTTTTTTTTTTTTTTTTTTTGCTGCTCTTTGTGTGTGGCGGGAGAGCAGCCTTTCTAGAGAAGAAGCTGGCTCCAAAGAAGAGATGACCTACTTACTTCCTGCCTTTCCTGAGGTTACACCCACAGCCAGGTGGGTGCTTTCTCTTTCTTAGGGCTAGTAGACGTTCTCCGAAGGTTCTCACACGTTTTAAAGTATTCTTTCGCTAGTGAGGATTTCTCCCATCTTCTGTTTTCTTGCAAACCAGCTCTCCTTAGTGAGACAGGTTTAACTCTCGTGTCCTTGGCTAAGAACGTCACCTCCAGAGGTAATCTTGGAAGGAAGAGGCTGCATATTGCTGGACAAAACAGGGTAGCTAAGGACACATTATTTTTTTTTCTCAAGAAATGTAGGAGGCACCATAAAAGGGACCACTCAGGGACAGGACTGCCCCCTCACTGTTGAAGCCACAGGCAGGGTCATGCCGGACCCCTGCAGGGCGGGGTGGGGCGGTGGGGGTGGCGCCCCGGGCCTGGCCGGCCCCAGACAGATGCGGTGGGGTGGGGTGGCTTCCTTGCCGGTGTCCCTCTGCAGCTGGGTGTCAGAGCAGCCCAGTGGGGGCTTACGCAGCGACCAAAGTGTCAACTCCTCGCCTCTCTGCTGGGGCACCCACAGTCATGCCCTATGGGCCATCTGGCACAGTCCACTGTGGAAATGTCTTCAAAGGAGACATACGCAGGCTGGCATCTTTGGGGGCCGCTCCAAAGAGTGATTTGGAACCTTGCTCTTTGGACCCAGGGTGTCTTCGGGAAGTTCCTGTCACCTGCACCGCCCCGCAGCGGGGCGACCAGCACACCTCACTGCGCCCCGCGAGGTAGCTTGTCCAGTGCCCGTGCTACGATGCCCGCGGCTTGGATGGCAGTGTGGATGTCGTTCGGGCGGGGGGGGGGGCTGTGGGAGGAGCTTTTGCTTATGGGATGGAGCCGCGTGTATTCCTAAAGGGCCGCAGTGGCAGCCAGAGTGTCAGCGGACTACCGAGCGCCCCCTGTCCTCCAGGGACCCGGGAGGGGAGGCAGGCGGGGCCCGCGGGGGCAGGGCCGCCCCGCACCCCACTGCTCCTCACCCCGGGTGGTACCGCGCGCGCGTGACCGCTACCTGGATGAGGTCAGTGGCTGGGTTAGGGGAAAAAAAAAAAGCCAAAAGAAAAAAAAAAGGCATGTAAAACACTCCCTTCTAAAAACAAAGGGCTGCAAATCTCTTTATTTGGGGACAAAAATACCCTCGCGATGGCTGAGTTTCCGCGGCCGCGGCAGATGCCAGCCAGCGCACCCACCGGCGACAGTATGACTTGTTTCCTATCCGTCTACTACCTGAGTGGCGTCAGTGCAGGTTCAGGCACCAGGAGGGACGTTTGACCAAACACGCACACGGCACTGACACGGGGGTCGCCGGCCCTCCGGGTGACCGGGGCGCGTCAGAAGACCCGGGCACGGCGCGGCGCGGCGCGGCGGGGCTCAGGGCCGGGCCGCGCGCGCCTCGCGCCGCCGCCGCAGCTCCTCGCGGTAGCAGTACGAGCACAGGTGCTCGGTCTCGGCGCGCCCGTAGAAGGCGCAGTTGTCGCGCTGGCAGCGCCGCTGCGCCGCGCCGGGTCCCCCGCGGCCGCACTCCGCGGCCGAGCGCGCGGCCGGTGCGTCGGCGTCGGCGAACTCCAGGCCGTCGCGCGCGGCGCCGAAGCCGTCGCTGTAGGTCTGCGACTTGGGCTCGGCGGCGGGCCCGGCGCGCGCCAGCGACTCGACCGTGTTGACGGTGCGCAGGGCGGCGGCGGCGCGCGCCGGGCTGTAGCTGTGCGACGACAGCGTGCGGTTCTGCTGCGGGTAGGTGGCGCACGGCCGCAGCGCGCCCACGGCCGGCGCGCACGCCTCGTCCCGCGCGCCCGCCGCCTGCACGTGGATGACGCTCTGGCGCCCCGGGGGGCTGCGCCCCGGGGCCGGTCCGCCGGCGCCCGCGCGCTGCGCGCCCCCGCCGGGGCCCGGGGAGGCCGCGCCGCCCGCCGCTGCCGCTGCCGCTGCCGCTGCCGCCGCCCGCGCCGCTCGCGCGCCCGCTGCCGGCCCCGGGCTCGCGCGGCCCTTGAACTTGAGCACCAGCTGCGTGGGCGGCGCGGCTGGCGGGCCCGGCGAGGCTCGCTCCGGGCCTGGCGCGCCCTCGGCCTCGGGCCTGCGCGCCGGCCGCTTGGCCGCGTCGCGGCGCCGCTGCTCCTGCTCGGCGCTGAACCGCTCCTGCGCGCTGCTCAGGTAGTAGCCGATCATCTCCTCGTGGAACTGGTGCCGGTGGCTGGTGAGCAGCAGGCCCGCGAAGATGAACTTGCGCTCGCCCTGCATGGCGGCGCGCAGGATGTTCAGGCTCAGCTTCACGTCCGTGCTGTACTTCCAGGCGTCGCCGCGCGGGCCCCCGCCCCTGTCAGCCGGCGACGCGCCCGCCGCCTTGTCCGTGGGCGACGGCGTGGTCTTCTCCGACGGCGACGTGCTCGCCGACGCGCCCGACTCCTCCTTGCTGCCCTTGCGCGACTTGGCCTTCTTGTCCTTGGCGCGCTCGGGCGCGTCGCCGTTCTTGCCGCCCGCCGAGGTGGCGCGGCCCACCTTGCCGTGCACCAGGCCGCCCAGGCCGCCCATGTTTTTCTTGAGCTTGATGCCCAGCGTCTTGCTGAAGCTGCCCAGCTTGTTGGCCACGGAGTCCGCGCGGGTCCTGTCCTTCTCCTTGCGCTGCTTGTCCTTGTCCTTGCCGTTCTTGCCGTTCTTGCCGTTGGAATCGCTGCACACCGAGTCGCGATCCGAGTCCAGGGAGTCGGCCAGGGATTGCACGTCCTCCCCTGCGGACGCCGTCGGGGACTCTGGCTGCGCCAGAGGGGCCTGCGGGGTACAGGGACCGGCGGGCAAGAGGGAGGTTAGGGGTGAGCTGTCCCCGTGCGGGACCCGCGAAGACAGAGCCTCCCCACCCCACCCCTGCGACCCCGATGGTCTTGCTGGGGAATCCCTGGCTGCCTGGAACCCCGGGGGTGGGGGCGGGGTGGGGAAGGCGCAGAGGCTCGCCTGGCTGGGAGCCCCAGACCCTCTGCACCGGTCAGAGGGAGGACACAGGGCCACCAGGTCCCGGGCCAGTGTCTTTGTAGCGGTGGAGGCCTTCAGGTGAGGACACTGCCTGCATCTCTCCTACAAAGGTGTCTCACCTATGCCTTCAGGCAGGGGACAGACACCTCGTCCCCAGCACCTCATTCTTTGGGTCTTGGGACCACCCCCCCCCCTTTGCTTCAGCGATGACTGCTCACTTTACTTTCTGCGTCCTTTCTCAGATTGGCGGTGTGGAGTGTACAACTGAGAAGGATTCTGAATAGGACCGCGGCTTAGCAAGACAGATGTCCCTATTCCCAGGAGAGGGCTCCCCGGGGGGGCTGGGGGTGGCAGTGGGGAGAAAGCACCTTTGTGAAGACACGGGCGAGGCCCACTGTCAGCCCGCAGGGGGCATGGGGGTCGGGGGACGTGGTGGGGGCCGTGCCTCATTGGCAGGAGGCGGTGCAGAGGGGGGCAGCTGTCCTGCCATCTTTCAGGGCTCCCTCCTGGGGGAGGGAAGGTTCTGACAGAGACCTCGCTAGCAGGCATGACCTGAGCCAGCATGGGCTTTCCTGGCCTCCAGGGCAGGGGCCTTGGAAGACCACTGTTCCCCACTTTATTTTTGTCTCCCTCCCCAAGCAGGTCCAAGAGAGGGGTGAACCTCGGGGGGCCACCAGGTCATCTAGGAGCGAAAGTGGGGTGCACTCAGCCCTCAGCACCTCCCAGTCCCCCCGGGGCCTTCCTTCCCCCGCCCGCCCAGTCCTGGGTCTGGAGGGAGCTGGGATCTCAGCCAGGGCTGCCAGCAGGGCGGACGCTGGGGTTCGGCCTGCGGGGGGGGGGGAGGCGGTGCCCACTGCCAGGGGCCCCAGTTCAGGGGCCTGGGGGCTGCACGGGCCCTTCCACGGCTGTCTGCTCAGGCCCCGCCTCTGGTGTGGGGCCACCCGGGGGGCCCTACTCATTGCGGGGCCGAGCTGTGTCCTCAGCCAAGTGCCTCCTGGTACTAGGTGCAGAGCGGCCGCTGTCGCCCCTGCCTGGGTGCCGGAAAGGCACACCCACAGCAGCACGGGGGCACTCCGGGGAGGCAGCGTGGGTTAGGAGGCAGGACTCCGGGCCAGGCTGCCACCGACTGCCACTTGTGCCGTCAGTAAAGCGGGGTATCAGTGCCTGCCTCCTGCCCCCTGCGGGAACGAAACACAGGCACAGGCTGAGGGGTGTCGGGGCTCTGAGCAGAGCCTGCACGTCCTGGGTCCTGACTGCCTTTCCCACGAACCCCACTTCCTGCCTAAGCTGACGTCTGCGGAGGACCAGTTATTTGTAAGCTTTAAACAAAGTATCACAAACCCTTGACGCTGGGAACGCCCTACTGAGCTGACAAATGTCAGTCAGATGTTCAAGTGAATTCCTCTGAGCGTGGGGAAACAGGGACAGCGCAGACCCTGCCTGGAGGAGGGGACTGTTCCTTGCCACCCCGGCGAGGAGACAGGGGGCGCTGGGGACACACGTCAGGCTCCCTGGCACTTCCCAGGACCCGCAAACGGTCTATAACGAGCCAGCTCCGCCCCACGTAGGCGGCGGGAAAAGCGCTGTGCCAAGTCGCCCACACTTTGGTTTTGAATGGGCGTGTTTATTCCTTTCCTGGAGGAAATAGGGGACAAAATGCCCCTGGCCGGAGCGCGTAGCCACGCACAGAAACGCACCCGCCCGCGCGCGCACCGGGACGCCGGGGGCCCGAGGGGGAAGACCAGGGCGCGCTGGGGGTGGGCGCTGGGTGGCGGCCGAACCGCACCCGAGGCCCCGCATTTAGAAGGCGCCCGGCCTGCCGCCACGCGGCCACCTTCCGGCCACCGCGTCGGGTCTGCGCGAACGCGAGGCTCACCCGGGTCTCCGAGGGTATCCGAACCCACGTCACGTTCATGTAGCTGTGCAGAAGGTTCAGCTTGGCCTCCAGGGACAGGATCAGGCTGGCGAGAGAGGGACACGGGTGAAGCGCGCCCCCGCCTCGCCGGCAGGCTCGCGGCCGAGCCTCCGCCTGCAGGGCGCTGGGGAGGGAGGCGCGCGGCGTACGCTTACTGGGCCAGCCTGGCGTTGTCGTTGTCGTCTTTTCCCCACTCCCAGTCCTTCCCGGGGTCCACCGCAAAGTGCAGGGGCAGCAGCTTGTGCTCCGAATCCGTCAGGGGGATCACGGCTGGAACAGAGAGAGACGCGGTGCCAGGGGGCCCCGGGGCAGCCCCCCCGGGGAGGACAGCGAAGGGACTCCAAGACCAGGTGTCTCCGTGGTTAGGTCGAGTGGCAGCGACCTCCACAGGACACCTGTGCGAGCAGGGGCGTTGAGATCACGGGTCGCTAAACCGCTACCGACACCTCAAAGATTTCACGTTTATTGCGGACTTTGAAGAGAAACTGGAGGCATCATCTGGACCCTGTGCTCACGGTTCGAGTCTGAGGATGGGCACGAAAGAGCTCTTATCGCCTTGTCCCTGCTGGGGAAGGACCTGGACTCGGCACACTGTGCAAGGTCACCCTGAAGGTCAGGGTGGCCTGGGGCGGGCCCTCCAACCAACTCCCAGAGCGGTCCCAGCATGCGGGGCAGGCCAGCGAGGGCTGCCCGCTCTGCTCAGTTGTCACTTCGTTCGGGCCTCTATCAGCACAGGGGACAGGAGTGTGGGGGGGTGCCCACAGGGAACTCAGGGGCTCCACGGCCCCAGGGGCCGCTGGCCCAGGAAGCTCACACCCTGTGCTGGGGCTAGGAGGAACAGGTGACAAACACTCCGTGAGTGAACAGCAGGCCGTGGGACGGGGGCCAGCCTTTGAGGGCCAGCTGGGATCCTCCCGAGGGGGTGACGTGTGGGTAGGGACAGCAGTGAAGCCTGCGGGGAGGGACTGATCCATCACAGAACGTTCCGGGTGGAGCAGCAGCCTGGGCCGCTGTTGGCCCCAAGAGAGGCCAGCACTGTGGGGTGCCCCCCGCCCGTCTGGGGTCTGTGGGGCCCGTCTGGGGTCTGAGCGGAGTATCTGGGGTGTGCAGAGCCCGTCTGGGGTCTGCGGAGAGCGTCTAGGGTCTATGGAGCCCGTCTGGGGTCTGCGGAGAGCGTCTGGGGTGTGCGGGATGCGTCTGGGGTGTGTGGAGCCCATCTGGGGTCTGCGGGGTGCATCTGGGGTGTGCGGAGCCCATCTGGGGTCTGCGGAGAGTGTCTAGGGTCTATGGAGCCTGTCTGGGGTGTGCGGGGCCCGTCTGGGGTCTGTGGGGAGCATCTGGGGTGTGCGGAGCCCGTCTGGGGTGTGCGGGGAGAGTCTGGGGTGTGCGGGGAGAGTCTGGGGTGTGCGGGGCCTGTCTGGGGTCCGCAGGGAGCGTCTGGGGTGTGCGGGGCCCGTCTGGGGTCTGCGGGGCGCATCTGGGGTCTGTGGGGCCCGTCTGGGGTCTGCGGGAAGTGTCTGTATTGCTGTGGGGTGGTGAGAGCGGCCCCCCAGTGGCCCAGCCTCGCCTGTGCGGGGTGAGCAGCAGAAAGAAGGGCGATGCGCCCTCAGCTCCTCGTTCTGAGCAGCCGCCTCCCTGCCTGGGCCCCAGTGGCCACGCCAGGCCCGCTGCCTTGTGAGCTGCAGTGGCCTTTCTGCCTGTCATTGGCTGTGGGGAGAGGCGGGGCATGCCTGGCCGCTGTGGGGAGCCTGCCTGTCCCAACACTGGGGTGGCCGCCAGTGGGTGTGGGGCGGGAGCCTGGGGTGTGCTGGCGTGTGACATCAGCTGTGTGGGGGGCTCTGCCTGGGAAGCAGGTGTGGCCGGCCCCTCACCACTGGGAGGGAGGCTGGGGGCGGTGTCCAGCCGGGGCTTCCTGTCACAGGCCTATTCCCTGCCCCACTCCAGGGCACCGCACCTGTGTCTATCCCCTCCTGGTGGTGGCCAGCTGTTGCCTGGCCGTCGCCCAGGTCGGGGTGCCTCCCACAGGCTGCTTTCCTTGGGCACCAAGAGCCCCAGGCCCCGCCCCTGCCCGGGCCTGCCTGGCGCCCTGCCTCACAAACAACCCAAAACAACACTGTTACCAGCTGACTTTCCGGTAGGAGAGCGGAGCAGGTGACTCACTGCTGCCCTCCAGTGCTGCCACGGGGAAGTGTGAGCACGAATCTCCGCCCCACCCCCTGCCGGTGCTGGGCCGGGACCAGCTTCGCCCAGGGCTTTCCACTTCCGGTCCGGCCGCGACTGGGCAGCACCAGCTCTGGCTGGGAGATCAGGGCGGCTTGTCGGCCTTGACATGGCCATGACACACAGGCCGCCCTTCCTCCCCAGGGCTGGGCGGTAGGGTGGTCAGTCACACAGGGTGGCCCCAGGGAGGGCTGCGGGGCTGGCTCAGGACTGGCCGCCCTGCGTCCCACACGTCACCCGCCCGCAGGGAGGGGCGGTGGGCGGCAGAGGCCCCTGGGAGGCACTTGCTAGGGCAGCTTCGGTGAAGGTGCTAGTCCCAGCCCTGGCTCCGGCCACCAGCCAGGAAAAGGGCCCAAGGGCTGTATTTCAAATAAACATCCCCTGCCATTCTTAAAAGCGGGCAAACCTGGCAAGACTGCTCTAAAACAATACTCTGTTTGAAGCAGTGTCTGTGGCTGCACCTTGGGTGACTCGTGTCTGGCTGTCCCCCTTTCCCAGGGGAGAGGTGCCAGTGGGTGGCGTCTGCCCAGCTGCGGCCACACTCGCCAGCCCCCGCAGATGGCGTGGGGCGTGAGCAGACGTGGTTAGAGCTGGGCGGCCCGCTCTCCACACTGCTCCCCAGCCCCACACCCCGGCCTCGCCTCCCCGCCTCGGGCTCCCGGGATTCCTACACTCAGCAGTGGGGCCACCCCCATCCAAGCGCAAGTCTGGGGTCACCGGCTGGGGCTGCGGCTTGGCCACCTGGGGGTCCCGCGGCCTCTCAGCCTGGATCCTAGTCGGGGTGCAGGCACTGAGTGAGGGTCTAGGGACATGCCTGCTCACAAGCGAGGCACCCAGGGGCTGATGGAAGGCGTCTTCCCTGGAGAGGGGACAGCTGTGGACGTGGGGATGGCTGGAGCCACAAGGTCCAAGAACCCAGC
Source organism: Eidolon dupreanum (assembly GCA_028627145.1). Lineage (NCBI taxonomy): Eukaryota > Metazoa > Chordata > Mammalia > Chiroptera > Pteropodidae > Eidolon > Eidolon dupreanum. The sequence goes on along the minus strand of CM053516.1, from coordinate 19,740,405 downwards.
CCACAGCTGCACGTGACACGGAGCTTTCCAGAACTGGCTGCTCCACGCCACGGTGGCTTGCAGGCCTCTGCCTCCTGCGTCACACACTTGGTTTTCGCCTTTGCCCCTGTGAGAGGTGGCATGATGTGGCCGCTTGCCCTCTGGTGGCAAATGTCACGAACAGCAAACGCCTTTCAAAGCAAGGCTGCAAACGTTTCCCTTTTCTTTGAAAAGGCTCTGTTCTGTCTTTTAACCTGGAAATACACAGACGCCATCTCAACCAGCCTGGAGACCCCGGGTTTCTGCTCGGGATGCAAAAACGCCAGGGCTCTGTCCTCTCTTTACAACAGCGTCGAGCCAGACAGAGGGCACATTGCAACTTTCCCTGAACCCATCAGAGCGCTGACGTCATGGCGGCCGGCCGGCCCCAAACCTAAGGCCAGACAGGTGCGTCCGAGGAGACGGACGTGAGCGGCAGCTGGTCAGACGCCGCCGGAGCCCCGTGAGAAGAATCAATGAAGTGGCTGATGAGCTGGGGGCTGAGGGAGACTTAAAGCGTGGGGGCTGTAGGTGCCGGGGTGCACGCGCCTTGCAGGCCCCTCTCATGGGACCCCAGCGGGCACACAGAGACACGGGCGGGTGTCTCCCACAGCCTTCACCTCCCGTCTGTGCGGAGGAACGGAAGCTCAAACCGGGCATGCGTACACTGGGCCCCTGCTCGGCCATCGCAAAGGGTGACACGCTGCCGCTTGCGACACCAGGGATGGACCTAGAGGGTATCACGCGGAGTGAAACCAGTCGCGTTCGCGCACGTGTGGGGTACGAGACGGGACCAACAAACGAGCTGGGGACGCAAACGAGCTCGCAATACAGACTAGGGGGAGGCGGGGAGGAAGACGGGGTGAAGGGGTCACACGACGACACACGGAGAACCGAGCACTAGGGACCTATGTGGATGAAGCGGAGGCGGGAGCTCCGGCCGACCCAGGAGCGGGGCAGACGGGGGGCTCGTGTCCTGGGGTGTGCACCCCGGGCCATGGGCCTCCGGGGAGGAGGCGGTCAGGAGGACACGGCGGCTCTGGCTCTCGTGAAAGACCCTCCTCGCCCCCGCGGCTCCTCCCTCGAGCGTGACCGCAGCTGGCGTCCCTTCAGACCCGAGCCTCAGGTCCCGGACTGATGGTCCCTGGGGTCTCGCACAAGCCAAAGGCAGATGTCTGGTGGGTGAGCGCACAGCGAGGGCGGAGCTCTGTGCCCTCGAAGCCCCGCCCACAGCTCTGGCCACCTGGCGGCCCTTGGAGAGGTTTGCGGGTCAAGAACCAACGATGTTGGTTTTTTAAAAAGCAAGCATAGATGACAGAGGCTCTGTTCATCCCTCTGGCGACCAAATCCAAGCTGTCATAGAAACAAGGAGCAGCGGCGAGAAGAAATCACCTGGGATCTAGAGGAACAGCTATGGAGAAATCCAGGCAAGCACCCCGCAACCGCAACCGCAACCGCAACCGCAGAGCGTGGGGCGGGGCGAGGAGGCGGAGCTGCCCGTCGGGAGGGGCTGGGACGGAGGTTGTCCCAGCGGCAGCGGCAGACGCCTCTTAAAGGGGCCGCGTCCGCGAGCGTGTGTTCGCAGCGCCGGACCGGTTGCTCTGAGCACCCGGGCCGATTCGGCTGCGGGCAGGGCGACGTTGCGAGAGTGAAGACCGACGGGAGACCCACCCTGTGCAAAGGTGCCGGCGCTATCCGCTGTTCCCTGTTGAGTCCTGTCCGCTCCCAGTGCGCCGGACACAGCGCCGCCCTTGCCGTGACGTCATCAAACGGCATCGCAGAGGTCGCTCCGTCCAGAGGAGTCCCAAAACCCCGCCCACCGCAACTCCCAGCCCCACCCAAGCCGCATCCAGGTGTGTCCTGGGCGAGTCGGGTGCTCCTTGCTGAGACTCACACTGGTGCTGGCAGGTGGCCTCGGTTTCTGGTGTGGCCTCCTGAGGCAACTAGAAGCACAGCATCTGTGGATGGCTTGCTGAATCTTAACAGGTGGCCCTGGAGGGACACAGGCTGAGGCTAAGTTTGGCGTGCAGCTGGACCCCTCTCAGGACTGTGCCACTGGACGCCTACTTCACAAATCCTCACTCATAAGACCGGGAGACTTAGGAGCTTTGCTTAGTACATAGAAACAGATATGAAAAGGCAGCCAAAATGGGGAGACAAAGAAGCAGAAACCACTTGAGAGAAGACAACAGAGATGCAGATATAATGGAGTCAAGTAATTTAACAGATGCAGAGTTCAAAACACTAGTTATAAAGATGCCCAGTCAACTTTTGGGAAGTGTAGAGAACTTCAACAAAGAGATTAAAAAACATAAAAATGGAAATGGAAATTATAAAAGGGAACCAGTCTGAAGTGACAAATACCTTATCTGAGATGAGAAGTACATTAAATGGAATAAACAAAGGAATAAGCAAAGTGAATTAAAAAAGGATCAAATGCCCTATCTAGAGGATGGGAAAGCCAAGGGCACGCAAGCAGAATGGCAAGAGATGAGATGCCAAGACTATAAAAATAATTTAAGGAGCACATGGGACACTATTAAAGGTCCAAATATCCATCTGATCGGCATAACCGAAGAAAACCAAGATGCTGAACAGCTGTTTGAAGAAATAATGATGGAAAACTTCCCTAACCTGGTGAAGGAAATGGACATAAAACCCCTGGAAGCTCAGAGAATTCCCAAAATCAGGGATCCAAAGAGGCCCACACCAAGACACATCATAATTAAAATGCCAAAGGTTAAATACTAAGAAAGAATATTAAAAGCAGCAAGAGAAAAACAGATAGTTACTTATAAGGGAAAACCATAAGACTGGCAGCTGATTTCTCAAGAGAAACTATGCAGGGAAGAAGGGCTTGGCACAAAATATTCGACAGGATGAAGACCCAGAATCTACAACCAAGGATACTTTATCCAGCAAAGCTATCATTTAGAGTTGAAGGACAGATAAAGAGCTTTCCAGACCAAAAAAAAAAAAAAAAAAAGCTAAAGGAATTTATTACAATTAAATCAGTATCACAGGAAATATGGGAGGTAGTTCTTTAAAAAGAAAAATATAAAAGACTCACTTCAGATTAAAAGACACACACAGACTAAAAGAAAGGGGATGGAAAAGATATTGCTTTGATGGACCCAGAAGGTATTTAAGTCAGACAGAGAAAGATAAACATTATACAATTTCACTTACATGCAGAATCTAAAGAATAAAAAGAACAAACTAATCAAAAACAGACTCGCAGATATAGTGGATAATTTGGTGATGGATGGGGAAGGCTTTGAGGGGCTGGGAGAATGGGGTGAAGGGTTAAAGAAGTACAAACGAGTAGCCGATGGATGGTCACAGGGATGGGGAGCATGGCATAGGGAATGCAGTCAGCATTAACACATTGGCCAGGTGGAGGGCCAGGGGAGGGAGGGAGCAATTGGGGGGATTGTTTTCCAAACTCCATAGATGTCTCACCAATGTACTATATACTTGAAACTAATTAAAATAAATAATTTTTTTTTTTTTTTTAAAGAACCAACGATGTCACGGACGATGGCCTGGTCTGGTCCCCAGGGTCTGGGTAGAAGTCTGGACACTGCCCCCCCCCCCAGCTCATCGTCTTCTCACCCCCGGCGAGGGGCCTCTGTAGATAGGATCCCCTCAGGGGCTGTGTTCTGGGGCTCCAGGGGGAGCAGCGAAGGAATGTGGCAGCCCAGGTGGTTTGTGACAATGAACGAGGTGCTCCAGGGTCTTCATGGGCACTGCCTGCTCAGACTGGGCCATGGACTCAGACACGGGAGTTTGGGGACAAACAGGACATGCTTGAGGACAGGGACGCTGGCAGCAGCTTGCCCCGCATGGACGGTGGGGAGGCTGCGGGGGACAGAGGGCTGGTCACCAGCACCCCGACGTGCCTGGCCTGCCGGTGGGGCCTGTGTGCTTCCACGCCGTCGGGTGTGCGAGAGAACCGATGTCCCATCTGCCCGAGCCCGCAGAGCTGAGTGGCCCCAGGGACCTGGAAATGAGGGGGGGTGGGGAGGGCAAGGGCCAGGTCGGAGGGGGTGGATGTCCCGCTCGCTTTCCTCTCACTCGGCTGCTGTCCTCGTAGGCAAGGGTGCCCCAGGGGTGGTGACTTCACGTCTGTGAACAGCTTCCTTTCCCAGCAGAGGCCGGTCGGCTCTGTGGGGGCAGAGTCCAGCGCAGCCTGAAGTCACAGAGACTTTCAGGAGGACGCGAAAGTCCTCGCTCAGCTCAGAAGGGTGCAGGTCCACGCTCCTGTCCAGAGGGCACGGGCCCAGGGCTCTAGGACACAAAGCCACGGGACAGGGAGCGACAGGTGGCACGAGATGCTGGGGACACAAGAGCGTGCCATCGAGCCAGCCGCATGGCGCCGGGCATGCTTCCAGCAAGACCCTCAGTCTCTCTCCTCCTCCTATGGGGGCACGTGGCCGCCCTTGGCCCACACAGCTCCGAACCCTGAGACCCAACGTGCTGCGGTGTGCCGGGCGGCGCGCCCTTATCCGGCTCTTAAGGACGTGGTGTCCCTCTGAGCAGCAGGCACTGGCAGCCTCGCCGCCTTCCCCAGACTGAGTCCTGGTCATCGTGGGGGAGTTCCAGATGGAACTGCCGGAAACAGCACGCCCCGTCCTGATGCGCGGCCGGTCACCAAACGTCCCCCGCCCCCATCCCCTGCTGCATTCCCTGCTTGGGCTGCCGGTGCGTGTGGAGCTCAGCTTGGGGGCTAAGACGCCAGCACGGGTCCTCGGGGAAGGTTTTCTCCCCAGATAAAAAGACAAGAAGGCATCTGGTGTGATGCTGAATGCAACGGCGTCTGGATGTGACGGCCGGAGCTGCAGCGCCCACCCTGTCGCCATGAGGCCTCCATGCCGGTGCGGCCGGAACCGCATGCTGGGAAGGGCGGGGCAGGCAGGGGCCAAGAGCCCAGGACCCTGAGAGGGCCCTGAAAGGGCGCTGGAAGTGCCCACCCCAGGGCCCCCTTCCTCATGTGAGCCCCTGGCAGCCCAGTGCCGCTCGGCATGCGTCTTCACCGCGGGTCCTATTGTGGCTTTCTGCGGTTGCTCCCCTGCTTCTTGGCATCGTAAAGGCCGAGGAAAGAGGGTGAGTCTGTCCCTCGGGTGGCCTGGTGTCTGCGCAACTTCTCCCGAACTGCCGGTAACTGCAGCTGGGCCACTAGGACCTGGTGTTTGCAGGAAGTCCCCTGCAGGCTCTGCTGGAGGGCCAGAAGCGGGGGCACGCCTGGAGGAGCCCTGGGGTCAGCTTCCTCTGGCCGTGACCTCACGTGGCATCTGCCCCGCTTCGCCTGTGGCAGGTCCTTTGCAGGGGCGGGTGCTGAGTGCTCGTCGTGGCCAGGAAGGCTTATCTGTGGAGCAGTATTGAAGGATAGGGGACGGGCCTGGCTTAGGGACAGGTAACCCCATTTCCTAGAGGCTACCAGAGGACGTTGAAGACTTTAGTGCATGGAGGGACTGTCCCACGCTGGTCATGTCATGATGAAGAAGTGATGTCCTTGAACACGTCAAATGAAAAGCAGCCAAATGTGGAGAGTGCGCAGAAAGGCAGGACAGGGACGGAAGAGAGGAAAGGGGACAGGCAGGGAAGGGCAGAGGGCTCAGCACCCAGGGAGGCGATGTCACCGCACCGGCCGACAGACAAGGAGTAGGCCAGGGGGCCACACAGCGCCCCAGCCCACCCGGCCAGGCCTCTCTGCGCCCAGCGCCCACTCCCGCCCTACGTGCTGGCTCGGCCGTGCCAGCAACACACCCGCAGCAGCCCGGCCCTTTGCCGGGGCCCGCCCGGCCCCCGGTGCCAGCCTCCGAGAGCAGGCGTGCCCACTTCCCTCCCCCGTCCGTCCGTCTGTCTGTCCTGAGCTGGCATGGCCTCCCCTTCTGAGCATAGCTGGGGTCCACCCTGCCTTGCACAGGAGGTGGCTTGGTGGGCTCGCCAGTCCCCCACGGGGCAGTGGGACCTGAGGCGGGGCACTGTCACCTTTGGGTCTGCACACCTGGATGCGATGGTGCTTCACACACTCCGTGGGGCTGATCCTTGTCCCCACTCCCCACGCCCCTGATGAGCATAGAGGACCCCTGGACCCCAGGCCAGTGTGAAGCTCGGGGTCAGGGCTGCTCCCCTGCCCGGCGAGGGTGGCGCCGGGGACATGCTGCGAGCTGTACTAAGGCCCTAAAGTCTGCAGACACGTGAGGCCCCGACACCCGCACGGACCCCACCCAGCCTGCGGGAGCCACGAGCTTCGCGTCCACTTGTGCGGACGGTGGCACCGTGGCCCCGTCCTGAGGTGGGACGGTTCAAAGTGCAGCCCCGGGGCCAGGACACGCAGGTCCCCAGAGGCGAACCCTGCACCCGTCTCCACCCCCGAGAGGAGCCAGCCACAGCCCACACCTGTGTCCCGTCGGGGGTACCTTGCGTCCGCCATGGAAACATCGCAAAGCCTGAGGCGGGGCCGAGTGCACCGTGAGGCACCAGGGACGCCAGCCCTGGGACCTGCGCCTGCTCCGACAGCTCGTCCCCTCACCCTGGCTGCACCCCTGCACCTCTGTTCCTCCGGGACCCACGTCGCCGTGTGACAAGTCACCAGGACGTCCCACAGGACCACGCCCCACGGCAGGGGCCTGAAACCAGCCCGTGCTGCCTGCCCATCAGTCTCCTGGGGGACTCTCAGTCTAAGCCAGGAACCAAGTGACAACAGGAAGCAGTTTCCCCCTCTGCTCAGCTGGTCACATGCCTGTCGGTGGCTGACACGGGCAGACAGCGACCGTCCCAAACGGAACCCACCACTGCCACAGCAGACGCGCCACGCGCTGACTTGCGTCTGCCGACTGGTGGCGAGACCCGTGGGGACCGTCTGTGGATGGGGACCGCCTGCGGGGATGGCCTGTGGGTGGGGACCGCCTGTGGGGACGCTGTAGAGCCCGTCCCCAGCCCCGAAAGCGCTGGCAGGAGCGTGGCCGCATCGGCGGGGTGGAGACGCCGCTGTCCTGGGTGACACGCTGGCTCGAGCCCTGGCGCTGGCCGACGCCCCGTCAAGGTCTCGTGCGTGAACCCCGCGGTCCCCGCTGCTGTCCACCCCTCCGCCGCAGGCAGCGGTCAGCGAGCGAGGGCGGCCGAGCGCCACGGACACTCCCTCCGCGCAGGCCGGCGCTGGCCGTGGTCGCCCGCCCGGCGCTGCAGGGACCGCAGGGGCGTTGCTCCTGCGGAGTCTACGGCCAAGGTCGCCGGGGGTGACCGCCGCGCTTCCTCGTTTAAGTTACGGGGACACTGAGCGCGCGTACAGTCGTTTCACACAAAGCCCGTCACTGCCCAGCAATTCCCGAGCTTCCAGGGGGCTGCAGGGACCCCGCACCCTCCTGATGGAGCCCCTCCCCCGCCCGTGCCTGCTGCGCCCCCGTGACCCCCCACACCCCGCCCGCCCCCAAGCTCCCATGCCCCCAATGCCCGCCCCTCCCCCCGCGCCCCCCACACCTGCCCCGCCCCCTCTGCGCCTGCCCCACGCCCCACGGCCCCCCCAGTGCCACCCCGCGTCTGCCACATCTCCCGCGGACACCGCCCCCCCGCCCCCGCCCTGCCGCCCCCTCCCATGCCCGCTCACCTTGCTCGCGTTGCTGGTCCCTCTGCTCCATGGACACGAGGGCGGAGAAGTGTGCTTGATCGTAGGCGAGCACCAGCGGCGAGCAGTGGCACCTGTTGGCAGGTACCTCCAAGGGCAGGTAGATGCCGCCGAAGGGGATGGGCGCAAACGCTGCGGACATGAGCGCGGGTGAGGGCGCCGGCGCGTGGAGCGGGAGGATGGCACCCTCGCCACTGCGAGGTGGGGCCCGGCCCCCAGGGCCTAAGCGGAGACCTGGGCCCCCTGCGTGGCCTGTGTGGGCTTGGGGCCCTGCTCCCTGAGGCGGGGACGTAGTGTCCACCCCGGGGCTCGTGGGGAGGGCTGAGGGACGCTCGTGATCTGGGGGGACGGGTGACAGGTGGCCCTCTGCCCTGTCCCCCAGCCTCCCACTGCCTTCCTGCTTCCTGAAACTTCTCCCTTCAGTGGCTAGCAGGGTGGGTAGGGAGGGCACTGCTGGAGGGCTGTGGGCTGTCCCCACTCTGGGCTCCTGTCGGCCACGTGTCCCTGAATTTAGTCCCCGCCCCCCTCGGCCAGATTTCCCAAGGCCTCCTGCCGGAGAAGCACGGTCTCCGTCCCCACTGAGCACGGCTCTGTGGCCTCCGGCAGCTCCCTCCTTCTGTCACCGTGCCCCGCTCGGCTGGGCTGTCACGCTTCCGGGGCCACGCACGCAGCTTACCCTCGCCGCCCGAGTCCCTCAGCATGGTGTCCGCCACCACCACGATGGGTCGCCGCAGGATGTGGGCCAGGACGAAGACGTGGAACTCCTCCAGGCTCTCGTACACGGGGTCCTCGGCGTTGTCCACACTAGGAGACAAAGCGGGCGGGCTGTCGCTGGGCTGCTCGGGGCGGCGGTGCTGAAGATGGAGCACCTCCCCTCTGCGCTTGTCCCCGTGGACCCTGGACGTCACGGCCACCTGGGGCCACCTCACGCCCCCAGCCCCTGCTTATGGCAGACACGCAAGGCCCAGCCCTCAGCCCCACCCCGGGTTGGGGGTCTCGGGAGGCGAGTGGGAGGGAACCCGTGATGGCCGCCGGCTGCCGCCAAGACAGAGTCTTCCTGGTGGCAGAGGCAGGCTGCAGGGCGGGGAGGGCTGTGCTCTGGGCGTGGGTGACAAGGACACAGCAGGGGTGGGAGGAGGAAGACTCCCGCGGTCCCAGCACTCAGACTGAAGCCTTAGCCATTAGGACGCAGTGTGCCGGGCACGTTGACACCTTGACACCGAGACCCGAGGGGCTTCCGTGAAGGCACGCTGACAGGAGGGAGCGGCGAGGCGGCTGCTGGGATTTCGGTCCTCAGAGCGGGAGAGGACAGAGCCACCTCGGCCCACGCCCCGGCTGCTCAAACCGCCTCTGCTCTGACCCTGACATTCGGGCAGAAGCCACAGGCCCGACGTCCCTCGACGGCCAGCCCGCCCCAGGGGGAGGCAGCATGGAGAGGCAGGTGGGATGCGGGCTCGATCCTGGGCACGCGGGTGGGGGGTACCCAGAACTCGCTGAGGGAGGCCTGGAGGGCAGGAGCCAGTGGGGCCAGAGGCAGCAGATGTGGCCCTGCCTGAGAGGACAGGATGGGTGACTTGGGGACACGGCTCTACACGCACGCTGCCTGCCAAAGCCTGTTACTTCTGAACAAAGGCTGTGGGTCCCTGGAATTCGCCCTACCCACCCAGGGAGCTTTTTTCATTGTACTTATTTATTTTCATCTTGTTTATTTGTTTTTTTTTGGTAATTCAATATACCTATTTTAATACTTTAAAAAAAGTAGTCGGCAGCCACCAAAAACTCTCAAAAAGTTGCCTGTAGAGCATAAGTAACTTTTTTCCCCCTGGACCATTTGAAAGAAACTTGCCGCCCTGCAAGCCCATCACCCCGAAGGAGGAGGCGTGCCTCTCCCGGGAACGGGACAGCCTCCCACAAAGGCCATCACAGTGTCACAGCCAGGGAGACATCCAACAACAGCACGCTGGCACCTCCCGTTGCCACGACAGACCCCAGCGCCATCAGCTACCTGCCCCCGCAACGCCTTTTAGACACAGGCCCCAGCTGTAAGACTTAACAATGGGGCCGGAGCTGCTGACCAGACAGCCACCTTGCACGTGTCATGCCTCCAACCTGTGGGACACAATGACCCTGGCACTGGGCCCAGGGCAACCTGTGCCCCAAAGAGCTGTTTGCAAAGAGCGAGAAAGCCGATACGATGGCTACCGGACCAAAAAGTAAGAGCTTTGTTTAGCACGAGCATCACTGTGTCATGTGATCTGCACCAATGACAATGCCTTCCTTTTATGGATGTCATTGTCCCCTTTTCTTTCTCAGAAACACCTGCTGCTTGTGTGCCCTGATCAGAGCACTGTGTGGTTTTCTGCCTGAATTCGTGTGTCCCGATACCTGTTCTTTCCTGATCTCAAATAAACGCTTGTTGCTCGTCACTTCGAAGGGCCTGTGTCAGAGGTGGACACAGCTAGGACGGCACGTTGCACTTGGTGGCAGTGTGTCCTCAGCCCCCTTCCGTCTGGAACATGACCCAGGTGTCTTTGACTTTCATGACCTTGACCCATCCATCCATCATCTACCTACCTATCATGTATCCCCTACCAACTATCTATCATCTATCTAATCCATCTATCATCTATCTATCTATCTATCTATCTATCATCTATCTATCATCTATCTATCTCTACCTACCTACCTACCTACCTACCTACCTACCTACCAACCATCTATCCATCCATCCACCACCTACCATCAATCCTTCTATCCATCTGTCTGTCCAAATGTATTGGAAACTCTGAGTCCACTGATACCCCAGTTCCAGCCTAACACCCCAAAGTTCATTCTACTTGGAGCTTCCTTCTCCGACAGCGAGAAACCAGCTTCTAATAATTTTAAACTATTTCCTTACTTGATCCATCTTCCGGTGTGTAAGCAACGCCCACCTCTCTGGCCACCCATGCCCTGTAGTCTGACACCCTGGCCGTGGTCCTCCGTATCTGCCCACTGCAGTGTCTGCCCACCTCACTTTGCTGCACCTTGTGTCTTTCGGGACGAGTGCCGTAGGAAAGGCAGGCAAGTGGGGAGGGTGCTTGACATACACACTCGTGCCTGGCATCGGAACGATGCTCTGAATGCTCCCAGGTCACTGCCCTGCCCAGGCGCTGCTGAGAGGGACAAGGTGAGGTCAAGGGCTCCCAGGAGTGGCTTGCTGGTCCCTGTCACACAGTACGTGCTCACAGCCAGTGGACGGGTGAACAGGATAAAAAGCAACAGGGAGGAGAGTGCACGGGCACCAGGCCTTCCCAGAGGAAGAGTGTCCTGGCCGGAACCATGGGTGCTCCTGTCCGTCATGCAGTGGATGGATAGGTGGGCATGGGGAAGGGGTGAGCCATCTGTGGGTGAGATGTTAATGTGGAGCAGAACGGGGGGCGGGCTGGGGCTGGGGCTGGCGCCGGCCTGGTGCATGGTCATGGCACGTCCAGCCAGGGTGTCTGACAGGTACTGGATGGGGGCCCTGGGCAGCCACAGCGCCAGGGCTGGCCAAGGGCCTGGTCCTGCACATAGAGGAGCCGCCGGCGCCTCCTGGGAACTGCCACCCACCGGCCGTGAGAGCCCCAGCGAGGGCTCCATCCAGGGGCCACGGCCACGTCGGTTTCGGGGCACCTTCCATTACAAACAAGCGCACATGTATGAGACACGTGTGCTCATGTGCACGCGTGTCTGTGTGTCCGGGGTGAGATACAGCTGTCACATGGTCAAATGGGAATGGGCTGACCCTGCCACGCCTCCCGCCCTGGGAGAGGACCGGGCGGGGTCCTTCCCCCTGCACCCACGGGTGTCCGCCCTGTGGCGGGTGCCACATGGGTGATGGTGACAGGGACGCTAGGGAACCCCGCGGACACACGCCAGGACTCGGGAGGCGTGGGGGAGGAGGGAGCAGAGTTCTCAGGAACGGACCTAGTCTTTACCGCGTTGTCCTAAAAAGGTAGACTTTTGGGGCTGACGTCATTAAAGTGACTAAAGGACCCTGTAGGGATTGTTTGTGGGTCCCCTGAGCATGTCTAAGTCTCATCCTGGAAGGGCCGTGACAGAGTCGGGCTGGCCCGGGAAGCCCCGGGCCCAGCTGCTGGGGGCTGAGGGTCCTATGGGCCGAGGGCCGGCCAGGCCACGCTCTCTGGGGGCTCCCGGTCCTTCTGGGGGCTCCACGCTCTTGTGTGTTTGGCTGAGACTTTTTCTATGGGTGACAACTTGGTCCTCAGCTTTGAGAAGTCGGAACCAAAGCTTATGCGGGCCGCATGAGACGCGGGGCGCCCCGCTGGGCTGCAGGGCCCCGCCCACACCAGGGCCACGCCCACGCCAGGGCCCCGCCCACGCCGTGTGAGCTCGCTGCTCCCTAAGTGCGTGACAGCAGAGCCCCCGTCACGAACACGCGTGGCAGCCACACAGCCCCTCCGAGAGGCGCTGGGCTGGCTTCACGACCTTTTGCTTTCAGAGTGACATCTTGAAGGCAGCCATGAGACGTGCAGCCGGGGCCCCTGGAACCTCGCCCGGCTCCAGGGCTTGGCGGGCCCGGGACTCGTTTGTGGGGAGGGCCACAGAGCCGTGTGCCGTGCTGCGTTCCACGCCTCCGCCCGCACTGTGGGGTGACGGGTCCAAGGACCTCGGGGGCACAGAAACCTGAGCTCTGTCCTCTGCCTGCAACGTGCACGGGGACCGCGGACCCTCCCGAGCGTCGCGAAGGCGTCCACCACGCCCACGCCCTTCTGCGTCTCGCTAGCGTCTAACGCCTGCGGGTAGAGGTTTTCCGTCTCCCTGATCTGGGGTGCCGTGTAGCCCACGCTGCTCCCGGAGGCTGGGTGTCCCGGGCGGCCTGTGGGGGCGGGGGGCGGGGGGCGAGGGGCGGGGGCGGGGCGGGGACACTCACCCCCCAGCGGAGCCTCCGTTCTTGCCGAGGTGCGTGCGCGGCTCGCTGGAGGCCAGCTTCAGCAGCTCCGTCCACTCGCGCTCCCACTCCTGCTCGGTGTACACCAGCCCTGACTGCGGAGGGCGCGGCTCAGGCGCGGCGGGGGCTCCCCGCCCCGGCCAAGCCCGCCCGGGCCGAGCGCGCCTGCTCCTGGTCACCGACTGTCCCCGCGTGCTACGGACAGGTTTTTCCAGAACCCCGATCTCTGCTCTCAGCGCCGTGGGGAGTTTGCCCAGTGACCGGGTCATTCCCGGCGCCCCGGTGCCAGGCCCGACCGCGGCAGTGTGAGGACGAGGTGGACCCCATCAGAGTGGGCGGGCTCTTCCTCTAGGACCGCGGGGAGCCCATGCGGTGGGCAGGGCGACCCGGAGTCCCCTCTGCACTGAGCACAGGGGCCGGGGCCGTGGGCGGGGCTGGGGCCACCTGCGGCTGCACCCCGCCTTCCAGCCGCCACCGGCAATGCCCGCGCATGGGTGCAGATGCCGCTGAGCGCCAAGGAGGCTGGTCTGCACCCTTACGCTGGGGCGGGAGGGAGCGGATGTGTGTCCCTGCGGCCAGCGCCTCGCCAGGGGTCTAAGTGGGAGAGGCCTTCCCGGTGCCCGGAGCCTTCCGCCCGACACGGGGGTGGATGCGCCCAGGGCCCAGCCCCCCGGCCTGCCACTGCGCCCCAGACGCGCCCACCTCCTTGTTCTGCTGCGTCTGCTGCCAGCGCCACCTCCGCTTCAGCGCCTCCCGCTCAGCCCCGGTCCTCATCATGCTGTACAGGACTTTGCGCAGAACCAGGTCCCGGTCGTGGAAACCCCACATTCCTGCCACGGCCCGGACCAGCAGAGAGAGACGGGACGCGAGAGGGGACACGTGAGGAGGCAGCTTGGCCTCTGCATCCCCACGCCCAGAGACTGTGGTCTGCGCCACTCGGCCCCGTGCCCGCGGCAGACCCCGCGATCCTTGTCCCAGGGTGGCCTGTCTGCAAGGGGGTGAATGAAGGAGCACGTCCCCTCCTTAGTGAAAAACGTGAGTGACAGCACGTGCTGCCCCTCTGGGACCCCTGGCGAGCCACCCCCAGTCTCGGGTTTGCTTTGAGGGACTGGGTCTTGCATTTGAGAGATAGCCCATGGGGACAAGTTGGTGACGTGTCCTTTTGCAGGGCCCCGGCTTCATCTAGGGTTGGCTACAGGCATCTCAGCCTCTGGAGGAGCAGAGTGAACACCACTGCCCACGTTGCCCGCTTCCCGGGGCAGCCCCTCCCCAGCCCCCGGCCGTGCTGGGTGGGGTGGTGAGTGGGACGGAGACGAGCCAGCAGCTCTGTGAGCACGCTGGGGGGGGGGGGATGCGGAGGGGACACGAGGTCCAGAAACCCAGCCACACGTGGTGCGGCCCTGGCTGTGGGTAGGAGTGGGGTGGTCGGTTGGTTCATCGGTCCATCCGTCCGTCCATCCATTCATTCGAGTTCCATCCATTCTACCTAAGTAATTCCATGCTTGCTTTCTGGTGGGCTGAGGCACTTTCTAGGTGCTGGGAAGCCCCACGGCAGTGACTGGGCCAGACTAAGCCCCTGAAATCTCAGACCCTGTTGGGAGAGGGGTTGGCCATCGAATGGGCATGTAGTGGCAGGAGAGATGGAGCCGCTGAGGGCACAGAGTGCGTGGTGACCCTGGGCATGGAGGGGACATTGGAACGGAGGCCAGAGGGGGAGGGAGGGAGCTGGGTCTCTTCCCAGGCGGAGGGGAAGGCGCTCCTATGAGCATCTGACGCCTGATGACCTGAGGCGGAGCCGAGGCGGTGATGCTGGCGCTGGGGAGCGGCTGCTGCAAACGCAGGTGAGGCTTTGCTCCCTCGCCCACCGCTCACCTCCTGCTGGGTGGCCCGGTTCCGACAGGCCACGGCCGGTACAGGTCCGTAGCCCGGGGGTTGGGGACCTCTGCTTTAGAGCAGAGATACGCACTAACCAGGGGCAGCTGTGGGCCTTCTGTCAAGTGAGGCTTTTGTCTTTGTGTACAGTAAGGGGAGGATGGGCATCAAGGGTCCTGGGCAGGCTGGGCTGACCCGACACCTCCCGCGACTCCCCTGGCATGGCAGCCCTCGTACCCTGTCGAAGCTCCTTTTGGTGTCTCTTGCCGAATGGGGGTCTCCTTGCCCCATACGTTTTTACCCACAGCCCAACTCCGGCACGGGCATCATTTATTTCCACAGGGTTCTCGCCACGGAGCTTACCCAGGGAGGCGGCGTGTAAAAGGCAGTTCCCGTCCCCCGTCGTGGCCAGAGGAAGGAGGCGTTTACAGCTCGTGCACACCGTGGACCACCAGTTCAGACGGCCTGGAATGGAAGCTCACTTTAGGACAGGCCCAGCTCGGCAGAGGCCATGGCGAGCAAGCCCACTGAGCAAGCAGAAACCTCAGCAGGGGATTTTAGAGAACTCCAGTGGGAAGGGGGAACGTCATATGGCTACTTCTTCACCAATAAAATATAGATACCTTTCCTTTGTAAGGTAAGAGGTGGCCAAATCCTCTCATCAATCAGCAAGCAGATTAAAACCCTCAAGACCGAAGCTGCTGTCCCTTGAATTTGGGGGTGTGTTTTACACAAAACATAAAATTTCTCGTCATTTCTCCGAACCCAGTTCCTTTGTTCAATCCCCTTGTCGATGCACACACCTTTGAAGGTGTGGTCTACATTGAATTTCATACGTCGACACCATCACAGCCGCGGAGGTACAGTCATGGGAAATTTCGTGGACACACCTTGAGACTCCGGCTTCAGGGACACAGAGTGGACATACTGTGTTTTCTGACATGTACAACTAAAACAGCTGGGCGTTATGTATAAAACAACGGGAAGACGGAACGGTGGACGGAAGTCAGGCCGGCTGGGGCCTGGGCAACAACACGGCTCCCCGAGTTCCTTGGGCCACACGAATCCCACCCTGGATGTGGCAACCTAGAAGCGCCATTGAGGGCGGCCACATGATTCATGCTCTTCCAAGACGGAATGCCAGGGAGGGCGTCGCTTGCTCAGCGAGACAGCAAACACTTCGACAAGAGCTGCTCTATTCTGGCCAAATGTTACCGAATAAACTGCAGACCTATCACAACTGCTGCCACCCAAGGCCAGGTGGGGCGCGATGCTCCCATCCTCACCAGGCTGAAGTGAGTCGCTCACCACCCATCCCTTCACCACCAGGTGAGGTGGCGTCTGAGGAGGCCGAGTGCAGAGCCAGGGCTGAGGCGGAGCCCACTCCCTCAATGAAGGACACATAGGTCCCCCACCCTGCTCGGCAGCACCAGGAAGCCCATCCCTCAACAGGGGCAGAGTGGAGCGCCTGTACCCCCACCCCCGCCTGGCAGTTATGCGTCACGGCCCCCTGCACCTAGCTGAGTGATGTCACAAGTCTGCTAAAACACAAGATTTAATAAGACCCAGAATCGTTTAACTGAATACCCAGTATGTACGATTTTCAAGTGAAAATTAGTTATACCAAGAACCAGGAAGATCTCAAACCAAATGAGAAAAGACAATCAAGGAATACCAACACTGAGAGGACATGGAAGTGAGAATGATCTGACAGGGATTTTAAAGCAGATGTCATCAAAATGCTTCAGAAGCAATTACAAGCATGCTTGAAACAAAATAAAAAATAGAAAAGGTCGGCAAAGAAATAGAAAGTCTCTCTTACACACACACATAGAAGATAAAGAAAAGAAAAAAAAAAGATACCAAGGAAAGCCAAATAAGAATTTTGGAACTAAAAAACACAATAACTGGTTCTAAAAAGCAATGGATATGCTCAACAGCAGAAATGGAGAGACCAGAGGAATCCGTGAACGTAGCGGTAGAGTGTAGACACTATCCAATCCGAATAACAAAGAGAAAACAGACTAAAAATGATCAGAATCTCAGGGACACCTATTGCTGTCACAAAAGAGCTAACTAACGTTCCTGTCACCAGAGCCCCAGAGAACAGGAGAAATAGGGTAGAGCTGAGAAAATTATTGAAAGAAATAATCATTGAAAATTTCCCAAGTTTTGCAAACAAAAACACCTATAAACATATGAATTCAAGAAGTGTAGCAAACTCTAGACAGAAAAAAACCATGGAATTCATGCCAAAACACATCATAGGCAAACTTTTGAAAGTTAAAGTCAAAGAAAAAACCTTATAATGACAGTGAATTTCTTATCAGAAACCAGAGGTTAGAAGAAAGTGGAATGGTATTTTTAAGTTGTGAAAGAAACGAATTGTCAATCTAGAATTGTAAGTCCGACAAAAATATCCTCCAGAAGTAAAGGGGAAATCGACACATTCTCAGATGAAAAAAAAAGCTTGTTGAAACAAAGACAATTTGTTACCAGCAGATATACCTTAAAATAATGGCTGAAAGAAGTTCCCTAGAGAGAGAGGAAACGATAAGAGGAGGAACGTTGGAACATCGAGCAGGAAGAACATGGAGAGTGGACAAATATGAAAAAGTACAATAGCCTTTGTTTCTCCTTCTGAGTTTTCTAAACTATGTCTGAATATTGAAGCAAAACTTATCACACTGTCTGTCTCAACGAATGCAGAATAAATATTTAAGACAACTACAAATGCTGGAGGGTAAAGGAGCATCAAGGCAGGTAAGGTTTATATGCTTCATTAAAAGTAGTAAAATGTCAGCACCATAGGCTTTCATAAAATAGGTGTACATAATGTACTACCTAGAACGACCACTGAAAAAGCAATTCAAGGAGATACACTCAAAACCAATCTTACACAATCTCCTCCAGAAAATAGCCAGTATTATCCTGATACCAAAACCAAAGAAAGCACAAAAAAGAGAAAAGTACTGAGAAATAAATAACTCTCATGAATATGATGCAAGATTATTAACAAAATATAAGCAAATAGAACCCAGCAATATAGAGAAAAAATTATACACTATGACCAAGTGGGGTTTATTACAGGGACGCGAACCTGGTTCAATATGTGAAAATCAATCAATTAGTGTAATTCATCATATTAACAGTTTACAGAAGAAAAATCACTTGATCATATCATCAATGCAGATTATTTGGTTTTCGTCCTCTTATGGCTGACTTTCATGAATAGGAGGCGAAGAATAGGAGATGATTGAAAAAAAGGGTAAGTTACAGGAACTGCGACGGTGAAGGTCCATGTCATGATGGCGGCAAGAGCACAGTGCTGGCACGTGGGGAGGGGACAGCCTTGGCTCCGTGGGGGACGGTGGGACATTCATGATGGTTCGTATTTTCGAATCATCACTGCAGACTTCCGCAAGAAGAAAAATGCTCCGGTGTGGCTCTCCCGTGCTGCTGGAGATGCCCTGAAGGTGACGGCGTCCTTCTTCCGTGACCCAGGAGTCTGCCTTCTGCCAACATCCTCAAAGCCACGGGAGGCTAAGTTACCAGCTTGTAAGCAGAGTAAAACCTCAGCCACGACACTGACTTTTTCAGAAGTCTCATGAGAGAGAGTCCACTACCCACCAGGAGAGGGCGGCCCCAGAAAATGCGACAGGATGGAGTGAAAACACTGGGAAGCCAGGAGTGAGCAGACCTGGAACCCAGCCTCAACCCAGCCGCCTCCGACGGAGTCAGGTGGCCGGCCACCAGCGGGGGAAGGACGAGCGCCCTCTAGAGGAGAATGACGTCATTTGCAGCTGCTACAGTTTTATATTCACAATGCCTAGAAGCCAGTCAAAAACTACTAGGTATGCCAAAAAAACAAAACAAAACAAAACAAAACAAAACACACATACACAAAAACAAGAAAATTAAGAGTAAATGGCTGGAAACCAAGAAGGGAAAAATTAGATAACAAAAAAAGCCACGCAGGTGATCCAAATTTGGTTAGCTGAAAGGAATTTTAAAGTTACTATGATTAACATATTCAGGAAAATAGATTAAATGGCGAAGAAGCAATATTTAAATCTGCAATGGTCAAGATTTTCCAAAAGTGATGAAATACACAGATGTTAGAAGGTCTGTAAATCCCCAAAAGAATAGCCAAAAAAGTAAACCATACCAAGACATATAGTAAAAATTAAAGAGAAATTCTTAAAAACAGAG
Organism: Eidolon dupreanum; assembly: GCA_028627145.1. NCBI lineage: Eukaryota > Metazoa > Chordata > Mammalia > Chiroptera > Pteropodidae > Eidolon > Eidolon dupreanum. The sequence continues at coordinate 19,721,740 of CM053516.1, read as the reverse complement.
GAAAAGACACATTACATACCAAGGGGAATAAAAAGATAGAAGACTGTATGCAATGGAATGAGGGCATCAGAGAGTGGGAAGAAATTACTTCCAATCCAGTCTTGTGACCCCAAAGCAGCTGTGTCCCTCAAAACCAGAACTGCTGGGAGTATGAGGTAGCTGTCCCCACCTGACACAGGCCATCTGTGGAAGCCCTACAGCTCCAGGACACTTAGTGGTGGTGAGATGCTGAATGGCTTCATCCAAAGACAGGGACAATATTTAACACTGATGAAGCTCTGAGCCGGCACAGTAAGGCAGGAGGTAGGAATAAAAGACCTAAAGATCAGAAAAGAATGAGTGAAATGCTATTTATTAGTAGGGAGCAGGACTGTTTATGTAGATAATGCTAAGAATTCAATAAAACACTCCTAGAACCAATACATGAATTTAAACTTAGCAAGATCTCAGAAGACAAGGTCAATATACAAATATTATTTGCATTTCTATATGCGAGTAAAAAAAAAAAACTTAAAAATGAAATTAAAAACGTAAAATACCTACAAGTAAATTTCATGAAATTTATGTGATACCTAGTCTAGACCGAAAACTACAAAATATTCCCGAGAAAATGTACAGAGATTCAAATAAGTGGAGAGGTTTGTCATGCACACAGATTGAATCCTTATCAATATGACATCAAATTCTTCTCAAATTGATCTATAAATTTAACACGACCCCAATCAAAATCCACAAAAACCCAAATCGAAAATCCAAAATTGAAAAAACTGACAAGCTGATTCTAAATTTACAGGGAGATGCAGGAATCTAGACTGTATTCTCGAAAGAGAAGAAAATCGAAGGGTTGATGCCCTGATTTCGCAGATGCTGGACTAATCCAGACATTGCGTTGGTGTTAGGAAAACGGATGCACGGAGCAGAGCGGACACCAGAAGAGAGACGCGCGTTTGTTTTTTGTTTGTTTGTTTTTGCTTTTTTTTTTTTTTTTTTTAAATAAAGCCTCAGGTTTTCAGTGGGAGAAAGGAAAACATGTTTTAACAAATGGTGCTAGAATTAGTGGATATTTGAAAAATGCTAGTTCACACCGTAAACCCAAATTAATCTGAAGTGGATCACAGACATAAATGTAAATGCTAAACTTACAAATGATTCACAGGCCTCCGGATAAAAGCTAAAGCTATGAAGTGTCTCAGGAAAAAAGGAACAGGATATTAGTGGGATAAGCAAAGGAAAGAGCTGATACATTTGACCTCATCAAAATTTAAAAAAAAATTCTACTCATTAAAAGATACCATTATAAAATAAAAGTTAGGCCCTGGACTGGGAGGAAATATCCATAAAATATAAATCTGAGGAAGGGACTCTCGCAAATCAGTAAGAACCGGCCACCCTGATAAAAACGAGCAGAAGACTTAAGACACGTCACTGTGGAGGGCGTACGGATTGTCAAAATGAGCATGAAAGATGCTCAGCATCATAGTCACCAGGAAATGCAAATTTAAAGCACAGTCAGTCAATGCTCCATACCTACTAGGGACAAGGCTGAGGACAGCAAAGGCAGGGATGTGGACACCTGGCACTTCCCACTTTGCTTCAGGGAACGAACAATGTCGCAATGATCCCGGGAAGCCTTCCAGCAATTTCCGACATGGTTAAACTCACTCCTCCGTATGATCCAGCAGTTCTACTCCGGGGCATTTGCCCAAGAGAAGTGAAAACATGAGATTTACACAAGAACATTCCCAGTGGCCTTTATTTCTCAACACAGCTGGCCACTTTCAAACCCAGGGCTGCATCTCCAAAAGAAAGCATCGGCCCTTCGGGGCTGCCTCGGGCTGTCTCCCGGAGAATCTGGGTCAAGACACCCTCCCCCACTCCTCCTCAGGAAGCTCCTGGCGGACGTGGCTCACCAGAACGAGGCGAGAAGGAAAAGCAGGAAGGTGGGAGAGAGAGGGGATGCAGGTGGCCACGCAGGGCAAGGCGGAGGCGAGCTGTGGGTGGAGGCACAGGGCCCCGCCCGCCCGGGAGGGCCAGGAGCCACTTTCAAAGGAGAACGCAGGTGTGGCCAGGGCCACTGGAGGTCCGGTGCCTCGACAAAGTGGCTGTCACGACGACGCGGCGGCAGTCCTGCTGGGGGAGGGTCTCGCCTTCGATCCGAGGTGACATCTGTGAGGCGCGAAAAGGCAGAGCGTGTCTGCATGCGCGCGGAGGCCGTGCAGTCGTGTGCTGCTTGACGACGGGGTGAGGTTCCCAGACGTCGTCCTCCGGGGACCTCGGCGTCGTGTGAGCGTCGTGGAGGTGCTTCCCAGACCGGGCCGGTCTCACCCGCCACTCACCTGGGCCGCGAGCCCGGGCCGCCTGTCCCACACACGCCAGCGCGAGGTAGAGCCAGGCACGAGAGCAGATGACGCCACTGAGAGACGTGGTGACACGAGGTGTGCGAGACCACGGCCGGTGTGACACAGCCACCGCTCTACAGCAAACTTAAGAAAAATAACCATGAAGGTCTAAAATAACGATAACACACAGAACAGCACGGATGAAGCCAGCGGCAGCTTTTCATCAGCACCGAGGGCCCCGTCCGCATCGCGATGGCGCGTGCTGTGCTTTGACACGGTGGTGGCAGTGCGGGCTCGCAGAGCGTCTGCACTCACGCCTGAGCGCTGCACTGTGCCGCTGGCTCCAGTGTCGCTAGGACGGTGGACGTCTGCGCTCCTTAGAGCCTCCAGAGCCACCGCACGTGCCCGTCTGCTGTCGACCGAACCGTCGCCGTCCGGGGCGTGACCGCCCCTCCGCTGAGCGGAGCGGGTGAGCCCACGGGGTCACTGGAGAATGGGATGTGGCCGGAACTCCTCAAACGGCGTCGCAAGAAACCACATGGAGAGAAGACGGGAGGTAGCGTTCGCTAAGAGACGTAGCCAGCCGCAGTGTGGAAACCGTGATCGGGTCTCAGAATGATTTGGAAAAAAATATTATATGTGAGATTTGGGGGATAACCGGGGACATATGAATACAGGCGCCACGTTACATAGCATGTTACGTTAGGGCTGGTTTCCTTAGGCGTGACAATGTTCTGGCTTTTAGGGGACATTTCAGGAGATACACACTCGCGATACACATTCAAATGGTCCAGAAAAAAGTGTATATATGAAAAAAGTCACATATGTTTATACATATCTATATATCTATGTTGATCCACGTATGGATGTAGATATATGTAAGCGAGAAGAAGCAAAGGTGACGAAAATCTGGACGCTGCGCTTCCAGGTGCAGGACACGCAGGTGAGGATCTCCCCGAGTGCCTGCGGGTCTGAGCACGCCCCAGAAGGAGGAGCGAGCGGGGAGCCCCGCGGCGTTGCACCCACCCACGGAGACGCCCATGCGGGCCCCGGGCGGCCTCGGCCGGTCCTCACGTCGAAACCTCGTCCCCGTGTCCTCTGACCGCAGCTCACTGAAGCCAGGAAAACCCTGGACACCTCCATTTTCCTGGGTGTCATGCGACAGCCCCCCGGGTGGCCTCTCTTGCGGGTGTGGCTTCGCTCCATCCTGTGTGTCCTGCAGGGCGGGCCACGTGTCCCCGGAGCAGGGCCGGGCTCAGGCTGGCTGGCTGGACACTGACTCGCGCCTGAGTCTTGGTCCCAGGGCCGGTGTGAGGGGGGACAGCAGATGGCCAGGGCTGCGTGGCCCCTGGACCCCGGTGGAGAGGGCGGCCGTGCCCCACCTGTGGCACGGAGCCTGTCACCCCGGGCCGGTGGCCCCGAGTCGGGGGCAGACTCCGCGACATCCCGTGTCCCTGTGCTGTGTCACCCTCAGCCTCCGTGAGGTGCTTCTTTTCTTTCCTGCTCCTGCACGGGCCCCACGCAAATGGCTCTGTCTGCCCGCAGTCATCCACAGCTTTCCAACCTCCCCGGCTCCCTGGGGCGCCCGTAGAACGGGGGCACCTCGAGCCCCCGGTGGGGGGACATGCCGGGAAGTTCGTGGACAATTCGTGCCTGGTTCACCCCGAGCCCTGTCCTTCTCCCTGCTGGCCACCACGGTCATCTTCCAGAGAACACGCCAGGTGCCCGGGGCCACGGCCTGGTGGATCCAGCCCTGGAAACCAGCACGTGAGTGAGAAGAGACCCCACGACCCCGACAAACGCCACTGGTCACGGGGCGGTCACGGGGCGCGTCGGCCGCTCCTCTGTCTCAGACAGGCTGTGCCGACTAGGGACCAGGATGGAGCCCGGCCCACGCCATCCCCCAGACGCCTGCCTCCTCAGGGCTGCCCGCCGCCCCGAGTCGCAGGCCGGGGCTCGGAACCCGGGCAGCGGGCATGGGTGGGGACAGGTAGGCACCAGCACAGCCAGACGCCACCTCTCAGCCGGCAGAAGCCCTGCACACCCAGGAAATCTCTCCGGGCCTGAGGACTGATGCCATTTTTAACAGGATCTGTCCCCTAAACATCGCTTCATTCATTCAAACTTCTTACGGGGAATTTATCATTTTCTAAACCTCACTCCAGCCCACATGCCGGTCACGCCTAGAAGGTAACCAAATCACGATGCAACGTAGTTCGGTGGCTGGGGGCGGGGGAGGTTTGATTTAAGCTGGTTCCAGAAGTCCAGACTCCCACCCGGGTGACGGCCTGCCCGAGCTGCGACCAGGGACGCCCCCCTGGGGTGCTGACCCAGCTCTGGTGAGCTGCAGCACGGTCCGGCCTCTGGGGGCCCAAATACGGCCCGGGGCTATTGCACCACCTGCAGCCAGGGGCTGGGGCCCAGGCCTCTGCTGGGCAGTGTCGCTGGGCAGGGCGCTCCCGGCTTCGACAGAGGGAACACGCGGGCTCCCCACCCAACACCTGCTCTCGGGAGCAGAGGAAGCACACGGGAACCAGGACTGGGAATAGTTAGAAAACCAAGAGAAACGTGAGCTCCGGCAAAGCAGTAAACCAGGTGAGCGCCGTCGGGGGAGGCGGGGCTGCGTGTCATGGCAGGGAGCCGCCTGTCACCTGTCGTGCGTCTTCCAGGCAACGGCCCTCTGACTCACCCAGGGCGGGGAGGGGGGTCCCTTAGCTGGAGCTTTGTGACAGACGGCACCACACACTTTAAGGTCACCTGGCTCATCGGCCACTAAGGCACTCAGAAGAAAGAAAACAAAGTGTGACAGTTCTCTGTGACGAGGATGAGGGCTCTCCTGCCCTAATGTGACCTTGTGGCTGCTTGAAAGGTCACCACCCTCCCGAGTGGCCCCGCCCACCCAGGGCCACCTGTGCCTCGCAGGCCTCCCTGCGGGTCCGTCCCGCGGGGCTGTGACGAGTCGCTGTGGTGTGCTCACGCTCCCGGTCCCCAACACCGCACGGGGTGTGGCGGGGGGGTCCCTCCTGCGGGTGTCCCCTCACCCTGTGAACTTCCGTGGCACCTGCTGAGCCAGGATGTCCCCTGAGCTGCAGACCCACGTCCCCCTGGACGGCGACTCGACAAGCGTCACCGGGACCTCGGACTCTGCCTGTGCCCCTGGCCCTGCCGTCGTCCCCCGGGGCTGGCACCTCTGCACGGGGCCAGCACTGACCTGCATGCTGAGGGCACCGTTGTCCTTGTCACGCTTGGTGCCGCGGCCCCATCCCACCCAGCAGCACGTCCCGTGCACCTGTCTTCAGAACAGATGTCGCCGCAGCATCTGGCTACCTCCCGTCACTCTCGCTGCAACCCCGCAGCCACGGCCACCACCCTCCCCGGGGACGGCGCAGATGCCTCCCCACTGCTCACCCCGCTTTTCTCGTGCTCCCCACGGCCCACGATCCGCGAAGCGGCCGGAGGGCGTCAGTGTGAATCCCAGTGTGTCACTCCCCTGCTCAGCCCTCCTGGGCTGCTGGTCCTCCCCACGGCGGGGCCCGGGGCTCATGCTGGCTTGCTGGGCTCAAGCTGCCATTCCCCTGCCCTCCCCCCACGGCCCCGCCAGCCCCTCCGCCTGCTCCCACCACAAGCCCAGCCTCTGAGGCTGTGCCCCCTCCACGGGGGACGCCTGGGCTGACGGCCACCCTGCCCGGGTCTCCCTGCCTCCCCCACATCACTGCCTCCCGTCCCAGCGGCCATACGTGCCACCGACTTCCTTCCCCAGGGGGACCCAGCCCCCACGAGGGCCAGTGCCACCCGTGTGGCCTGCAGACACAGCCCCACACACGGACGGCCACCTCGTGGGCAGAGCCCAGGCGAGCGCTGGGTGACTCCGCCTTGGCAGCTGTCACACGTCTCTGACTTAAGATGAAAGAAAGCGAGGCTCGGGAGCGCCGAGTCACTCGGCCAAGTCCTCCAGGCTGGCCTGGGACCTTTCAGAGGCTTCTGGCAGATCCGGCCAGTCCATCACTCTCCGGGGAGACGAGACCCGACAGCCGCGCTCGGAGTGTCCCCACGTGTTCCCTGACACCCGCCGTGCCCCGTGCGTGCGTGCGGCCATGGCCACGGCCTCTGCCCTTTGACGGGAGCTGCCCTGCGGGGCGGGTGCCCGGCAAGGCACCAGGCGTGGCCGCCCCAACCCACAGACCCGCACCCTGCGGCATGTCGCAGGCAGACGCGGCTGGGTGCCCAGAGCTCCCCAGGCGGTGAACTCTCACAGGAGGATGCCGTGCGCTCATGGGCCTGAAGGCTTGGGGGGCGGTGCCGCCCTCTGTGAGTCTCGCCGGAGGTGAGCACTAGCACCCCACGTGGCACAGAGGACCCTCCCCCGATACGCCGGGCTGCCACGTGCCTGGGGAGGCTGGCGGTCCACCAAACGCCCCGGCATGCTGGGCACTGAGAGAGGAGTCACTCCCACGATGAACAGCTGGACCACTGGCAACGCTGATGGGGTGAACGCCACTTTTTGCTGATTTTGGGGACATGAGCCCAAGGTCCCGTGAAGAGAGATTTACTTCCAGACACAGCTGGACTTCTCCCTCGCTTCCCCGGGGAGGAAGCGTGGGTCTGAGGGGCCCAGCCCGGCAGGAGGGAACGAGGCCGCCTCCCAGCGGATGGTGGGGGTTGTGGGACCAGCCTGGCACCAGCTGGGGTCCCGCCAGAGTCAGGCCTGAGGGATGAGTGGGCTTACACCCCGAGATCACCCGGGCTCCAGGGCTGAGGAGTCACAGACGGGGCCACGGTCGGCTGGGGCGGCTCAGGGAAGTGAGTCTCGTATGTTCCCTGTCCCTCCACTGTTCCCAGCCTCGCCTCCCTGTTCTGGGCAGGACCCCGGCGTCCAGGCTGCCTCTGTACCAGGCGCAGGGTCCGAGAGCGGGGTGTGGAGCCAGTCCCTCCAAAGACTCCCGCGGCAGTGACAGGCACCGACCCCAGACCCGGGTGGGGGCCTCCTTCTCTCCATCCCCTGGCACGTGACATAAACAAGCTGTTGGTGGATTTAGCATCCTAACTCAGCAAATGACGAGAGGCACAGTATTGGCTCCATCTCTGGACGAACCTACATCTGTTTCCAGCATTTGTTTTGGGAGAGACGTCGGGCTTGCACCCCCAAAACCCTTCCTTATCGGTGTCAGAAGATGCATGGGGGGGAGGGGAGACCGACGTCGCCTCACACCAAGGCTGGCAAGGCGGGGGTGGGGGGTGGGGGGGGTGGGGGGGGTGGGGGGGTGGCAGGACACTGGAGGCCCCGCAGAAACGGGTCACTAGACGCTGGGAGCATCCGCAGGCCGCCCCGCTCCCATCTTTGTGGACGCGAAAACTGAGGCTCAGGAGGTCACAGGACTTGCCCGTGTCCTCAGGAAGTAACGGTCCCCCTTTTCCTCAAAGCCGGGGGTCTTATCTATCGCTGGACACACCTGGGGGAGCCAGATGGGGAAGAGAGGAGCAGGCAAAGCCGCAGAGTCCTCTTGGGGGAGGGGCTGGCTTTAGGAGTCAGGGAACGTTCCAGAGACCTCTGGCTGCACACCCCGGGCGGAGCCCGTCCGCAGCGGGGCTGGGCAGCACCCAGAGCCCTGACTGAGCATGCCCGGGTGGGACAGCACGCTCCGACGTGCGCGGGGTCTCCGGGTCACAGCCGGCCGGGGGGCGACTCACCCGCCTGCTCCAGGGCCACCATGGTGGCCTGCTCGATCAGGTCCCGCTCGATGAAGCTCCTGAAGTCCTCGCTGTACACGCTCAGGTCCGGCAGCTGGAACGTGTAGACCGGCATCTCCAGGGGGAACTGCTCGGCGCTGCACTCACTCGCCACGTGGGACCGCGCCAGAGACACGATGGCCGAGCTGGCGTGGGAAATGCCCCGGGACAAGCGCTTCTCTGCAGGCAGAGAGGACGGCAGGAACCGCGTGGGCGTGCGTGCGGCTCCGGGGCGCGCGCGCACACGCACGCCTGCAGCGTACACGCATGCAGGCACGGGTACACATGCCACACGTGACATGTGCACAATGCACATGTGGGCACACACCACACATGTACACACGACACATGACACACATGAACACACACGCCTACAGCACACACACGCAGGCACGGGCACATGTGCCACACACAACATGTGCACAATGCACACGTGTGCACACATCACACATGTACACACGACACATGACACATGCACACACACGCCTGCAGCACACACACGCAGGCACGGCACACACACCACACATGATATGTGCACAATGCACGTGCGCACACACCACACACGTACACACGACACACAACATACATGCACACACACCTGCAGCACACACATGCAGGCACGGGTACACACTCCACACGTGACATATGTACAATGCACATGTGTGCACACACCACACACGCACACACGACACACGACACACATGCACACACATGCCTGCAGCACGCACACACTCAGGCATGTGTGCATGCTCCAAACACGACATGCGCACAAAACACACATGACACACATGTGTGCACTTCACACAACACACACATACGCCCGCAGCACACACAGGCACGTGTGCGACACACATGACACACGTGTACACGTGCCGCACAACACACAAACACACACAGATGCGCACACACACCACACATGGCACACACAACACACATATGACACATGCACGTACACACATCACATGACACACATGTACGCACGGCACATGCGCACACAACACAAAAGTCGGGTACGATACACATGCACATGCATGCACCACACACCACACACATGTACCATGCATCACACATGACACATGACATACATGTACACACATCGCACACGGCACACATACACATGCACACAGGCACACACCACACACCACACACATGTACACATGCCTTCGCCCGCACACCCGTCTCCCGCCAACCAGCCCTCTGTCTGGGGGTCTCTCCCTGCAGGCACCCGGCTGCTGGGCTAACATCCCCAGCACCTGTCACGTGTCGCTTTGAGTGGTGAGACCGTTCACGAGGCAACCGTGAGCCCACCCACGAGCACACGACAGCGGCACTGGAGACCGCGTCCTGCTCTCTCGGTTGTCGCAGACACGGTCCGGCAGCACCGCCCCCTCCGGACACCCCGCCCCCTCCGGACGCCCCGCCCTCTCCGGACGCCCCGCCCCTCCCCCCACGCGCACCAGCCTAGCTTCTGTGCCTTTGCGTTCCAGTAGCGAGGAGCACGTGTGGACTTTAGGGTCACTCACTTCACTAAAGTTACTCTGTGACCACGTCCCACCAGAAGCTGCCGAAACACAGACGCCATCGCATCTGCTTCTCCCCAGTATGGGTTTTCCGTGGAGAGGCGGGGCCGAGGTGGGGGGTGCCCCTCTCCGGCCGCTAAGAGCCACCTGCTTTGTAAATTCCACCTTCAGTAGCCAGCAGTGACCGGGACACGAAAGTTCTTAAGTATGTCTTAGGGATCAGTTTTCTTTTTTTAAGGTCAATATTTGGAATAATGGAGAATTCTTTTAGTGAGGCGGTAGTCCTTTATTTTGCAAAAAAAAAAAAAAAAAAAAAAAAATTCAAACGAGTGCTGGAATGAGCCTTGTTCCCCTGGGCTTATCGGTAGGCATCTGTGGGCCCACTGAGGGGACACTGTGGGGACCTCGGCATCACTGTGCTCATGGTGTGATGCGAATACTAAATATGTGAAGTCTGAAGGAAAAAGCCTTTCTGAGCTAAATGAAAATTATGTTAAAGATCATACAGTGGAAATACCTGCTGCTAGTCCTAACTTTCTCCACCTCCAGCTCCATTAACGAGCATATGTGACATCTCCATCTCTCCGTGTGTCTCTCTTTACACACTTGTCACCCCGTGGCCAGGTCCCAGACACCCCGGAGAGCCACTGACATTATTCCAACCGGCTAGCCCTACGGTGGCCTTCCCCGAGAACCGCAGTGAAGGCTCGTGCCCCTGTCCCCTCTCTGTCCCCTGTGACCGCTGACGGCCCCGGTGCTCCCGTTTCTAGGGAACCGTGAGCATAAAAACTTCTTCATGACAGCCATTTCCGTGTCTGAGAATCTTGCCACCTCCGATGAAACACATCCTGGGTACATGTTCAAACAGGTGGACAAACCTTCTCTTAAAGAGACAGATATTCGTATTTTAGGCTTTGCGGGCCACGCGAGCTCAGTCGGAACCACTCAAGCCTGTCTCTGCAGCACTAACGCAGCCACTGGCAATGCACGAATGATGGGTGTGAGGGGTGCCAATAAAACTTTATTTAAAAGATAGGCAATGGCCAGATTTGGCTCCTGGGCCATTGCTGGCCGACCCCTGATTTAGAATGCAGAGAGCTCTATTTTCCATTTCCGTGTGCTCTGATTTCAGGAAGAACTCAATTAAAAGAGATACATATCTAATTCAGGAACTACTATTTCTATTTTGTTGGAAACACATGTGATTGTTCGCAGGCTCAGTGAATGGAATTTCGCTATGACGGACTTCTACTTTGTTCCTTAGATAACAAACATCAGAAATGGTAATGCAGCAGCTATGGTTGTTAGGCCCTGGCCGCCGAGCTCCCCAGAAGGAGATGGATCTTTCCAGAAGGGAAAGGAAGGCTGGCTCTTCTACTGCCAGGAAGGACGAGCAGGAAGTGCCATGTTGCCACCTGTCTGGACAGCACTGTGTGAGAGAGGCCAGGAGCCTCACCTGCGTGGCGCCGATGGACGCGCAGTCCTGGAGGATTGGGGGTCGTCTCCCCCAGAGTCAGAGCTAACGGCAGAGCTCAGGGCTCAGGGAGGCCTCAAGAGCGACGCAACATGGACGTGGCAGTGACCGAGCCTCAGGTCCTCCTCCTGCCCTGCCAGGGGCATGGCACAGGCTGCGTCCCATGGGTGGGGCTGGGGAGGGTGTTTGGGCCATGCTGTCCCTCTCCCGGGCCAGCCCGGGGCAGGTGGCACCCTGCACCATCACGGCCACACCGCTCCATGCTGAAGAACAGCCAGACTGGGCCCCAACAACGGGGACAGGTGGGGACAGGTGCCTGGCCAGCCTGCGCCTTCCTGCCTCTCCCCAACACACCCTGTGAGCCTGGCGGTGACCTCAGAGGGTGACACCCCAGAAATGAGCAATTGCTGGAACATGTGCTGGGGAGCCAGCCGCGAGGTCAGGGGCACGCGGGCACCACTCTGAGCCCAGACTGAAGCATTCAAGGCTCTCCACCTTGAGGGCGCTTCCCCCCGCGCTCGCTTTGGGAGCAGCACAAACCAGCGTGTGACTCAGTCCCCACCCCTTGCACCCGCCGTGCTGGGATGGCTGGGACATGCTCACGGGACCGTTTAGAGAAACCTCCGAGGCGCACGAGCACTATCACAGAGAGCCCGTGAAGCACCTGCCAGAGGAAGCAGGAGACACCGGCCGGCGGGGACAAGGATCAATACATGATGGAAGAGAGAAAGACAAGATCAGAAAGTGACATAACAGCAGCGACAAAGAGCTAATTTGGAATGAAAAATGTGAGCATCGCGGACAGAACGGATTCAAGTGAAGCGTGAATTAGGATATTGGAAGGTCGGGTCACAGAAATCTCTCAGGAGACGTGAAAATGAGAGGCAAGGAGCCCTGGGGGTGGCTTAAAGCATTCGGGGAAAATGATTGGCCCTGGAATTCTCATTCCACTAAACAAAAATGCGAGTGTATCACATGGACAGCTTGGAGCACTCACGGCTTCAGGAGATGGACCAGGCAAAATGCTTTTAGAAAATCGTCTTTTAGCAAAAGTGTGAGTGAAGAAGTTAATTGTTGTCTAGACAAGTAACAGAAAGACCCTAACTGTGATTGAGGAGGGCAAGTTGAGACAGGAAAAGATGAAATCATACTAAGATACATGTTTTTTTCAGGGGAAAATATAGTTGCTATGAAGTTGTTGAAAATAATAGGAAGAAAACCTAAATGTAGGTTTTAATAGAATATGGGTAATTATAACATGAATAAAAGTAGAATGTGTAACTTTCAAACCAGGAGGACAATTTAGTCAGAAAATAGAGAAGAGAAAAATACATTAAAAGAAGCATAACAAATAAAACACAAAACATAAAGAAAAACAGATATAACAGTAATTATAATAAAATAAATGGATTAAATTCACTGCTTGAAAGAAAAAGACCCTTGGATTACATTATAAAATAATATCTGATGATAAATTCCTTACAAGAATCACATTTGACATAAAAGGGTAAGGAAAGGTTGAAAATAACAGCTGAACACATGGTATTCTGGGCAAAAATGAACTAACAGAAAGGCAGGTAGGGGTATAATGTCAGCTAAAACAGATTTAAGGATAAAAACCATTATATGGGACAAAGAGATAATCTAGCCATTGTTTACAAACCAAACACCAGAGCAGGATGATCTCACCAATGCCCTGAAAATATAGCCTCAAAATAGTGAGAAGGACGAGGCTAAGGGAAGAAACAGATCAGGCACTTTGAAATGTCCAATGCGGTGGTGGACTTTCTAGACAACAGAATAAGGATGAAAGAATAATTCAAGGTACAGGTTCCATCACGGCTAGTCATAAGGCCGAGTGAGCAGAAACGCCGCCCAACCCTCGCTCGCGACAGTTCGGGTGGGAGGGATGGAGCTCGTCGAGTAAATATTAAGAATGTTAAATTATTTCAGGTGCTGTGATGGCATATTTAGAAAACCTGAACGATTAGAATGAATGATCAGTGTCAATGAGAGAATTAGAAACGTGTATTAATAAAAGAGTTTACGTAATGACCGGATAAAAGATAAATATGCAAAGAATAAGCCGCTTTCCCTCTGTGCCTAAAGTCTTAACGGAACCTGAATACATGGAGAGGCATATGCAGTATTCTTAGATGGGAACGCGGTATTATAAAATGCCAATTATTCCCGAAATAAAGTAAAAATCCAATCCTATTCCAACCAGAATTCTAATTTTAAGGCTTATATGGCAGAATAGATACTCAAAACTAGTGAAAAATTTTTGGGAACACATAGCAGCACAGGGGCTTGGCCTCAGCAGGGAGAAATACTGTATGAACCTACTTTGGCTAAGAGTGACAGGATGCGCAGCTATGTGGATGGACAGATGGCGTCCAGAGGTATGTGGCAATTTACTACATGGCAAAACTGGCGTTTTATTTAGTTCAGTGGGAAAAGGCTGCTACGTTCAGTCGGCATGCTAGAAGGACCCCCTCTCCATCCAGGGGAAGTGAGAGCTAGGTCCAGAGCTGTTATTTATGTTTCAAATCCATTAATAGGCCTAAGGGCAACATTTAAAAACAGATATGGGAAAACATGTCAGTAATTCTGTATCCCAGACCTTTGAAAGTGAGGGAGAATGCCGGCCAACGTGAACGCAGAGCAACGCAAGCATTTCGTACGGCAGAATATTCTGTGAACAGAGCCATAAGGCAGACGATGCGGTGGGATGCACGCACACGCGCACACACACCCACACACACACACACACACAACGTAAGTCTGTAGTCGTAATTACAAAGAACGCTACAAACTGCTAAGAAAAGCCCAAACGAATCAATAGAAAAATGAGCAAAGTATGTGAACAGGCACGTTACAGATGGGGAAATTCAAGTGGCTGAAAAGCCAATGGTGAGATGAAAGGTAAAGTAACACATTGTTTTTCGCCCTTCAGAGTTTAAAAGCAGCGTAAAAGCATCGTGAGAATGCCCGGGCCTGGCAAGCATGGAAGTAACCACCCAGTTTCACACACGGTGAGCAGAACGTGCCTGAGAAAGAGTTCCTGAGGTGATTAGACCAGAAACGCACAGTAAACCCACCGTGGGGACGCCACCTAACCTGCAGCAATTAAAGCAATGCAGGGAAGGCTCCAGGTAGAAAGTTCGATTTCACACTGCTTATAGCGTCAAAAACAAGCAATGCCAGCAAACCCAATGACAGAAACTAGATAACTGTTACTACACGTGTGGTTTAAAAATTATCATATGCTGTGGAATAAAATATCAGGAGGGTCTGTTCATGATTTATTGGTCAATGACACAAGCGGTTTGCAGCACATTGAGTGCGTTTGACTCCGACGCGTGAGCATTCTGAACGAGCTTGGCTGGTGTTGCAGAAGGGGACAGGGCAGGATCGGTTGTTACTTCTGGGAGTTTTGGAAAGTGTGGGGGAGAAAACTTTTCTTTATACATCTTTGTATTGTTTCCTTCATTACAGTAAGCAGATCGTCTGCAGTTAAGAAAAAGAATGGAGCAAACGGGGCCCATAGGAGCATGACTGTTCTTGTCGGACAGATTTGGAGGCCGTGCTACTAGAGAAGGAAATCGAGGGAATGAGAGAGGCCTGGCCTGGAAGAAGCGAGCCTCTGGGAGGCACGCTGGCTAGTGTCTCCTGGGGCCCGAGAGACCCGGACGCGCTCCCCTGCTTTCTGAGGCGTGAATGAGTGTGAGGAACAAAGCACTGGGCGCCGGGCTGGCCTGCAGCTGGGCGGTGCTGACCTCACCCTTCCTTGCACCCTCAACCCCCCTGCAAGCCGTAGCCAGGAGAGCCAGAGCCTGGCGGGCCCCGCCGCGGGTACCTTGGGCGATGTCGTCCGGCCTCGGCGGGCAGGGCCGCTCTGCCTCGTGTCCAGGCTGCGGTGGCTCTCGCTCGGGCTGCATCGGGCACCGGCCCTCGGCGAACACGTGTGGCAGGCTGGCTGTGGGCGCTTGCCGCAGCTGCTCATAGTCACTCAGGGCAGCTGTCAGGTCCCAGTTTTTGCCTGTGGACAAGAAACGACAAGAGAGCACGGTGTGGAGGCGTGCGTGCTGCCCCGTTTGGGGAATGCACCTGCAAACCAGGGCTTCGGCAGCATTTGCACTAGTGGGCTTCCCACTGGTCGTCTTGGTTTTCAAAGGGACGCATGACCCGGGCATAGTCTCTAAGTGCAGAATTTCACGCCTACCACGGGTATGCGCCTGCTGCATGGCTGTCTCCCGTCTCATGGTCTTTAGACGCACACACGCACACACCAAACACGATGGCCCCCACCACCATGCCCCCTTTCAATCGCCTCTCATAAGGGACCAAACGTACAGCAAGACGACGGACGCGAAGGGTCCCCGCGTCTCTCTGGGCCCCTGCCGCTCTGCGCTGCTTCTGCGTCGGTGCCGCGTGCTCCCTAATGAGGCGAGAGAGCCCACGATGCACGGAGGCGACTCCACGGCTGCTGGTGGACGGTGGGGTCAGTGCTTGGGTCAGCAAGGCCCGGCCAGCCGTGGGCCCGTGGGCTGCCGTGTCCCCGACGGGCGAGGTGGCCGGCGCCCATGGTGTGCAGGGCGTGCGCCACAGTCATGGTTTATTCTGAGAGGGATGAGGCCATCGGCAGGGATGCAGCCACAGAAAGGCAGTCCGACATGCTTTTATCTCGTTGGAAACGTTTCCCGGCACAGTTTGCACAGTGGACTCAGGGCCCAGATGGACGCTCAGTCTGATGACTTTCGCCAAGTGCACAGAGGTCACCGCCGCTGTGGTTCAGGCCTGGCCCGGGTCCATCACACCCTGAAGGGTGTCACGCTCCTCACGGCCAGTCCCTCCGCAGTGGTCTCCTGCTGCGGCTACGTGACAAACCGTCACACACACAGTGGCTTCAGGCAGCGCCCACCTGTGACGTCCGATGGCTGGAGGGCTTGGCTGGTTCTCAGCGCCATCTTACCAGGCCGAGGTCAGGGTGCTGACGGGGATGCGCGCCTCCTGCAGGCCCCCACTAGCCGGGCCCCCACTAGCCGGGCACCCGCTTCCGGGGCTGTTCCGGGGTGACCAGGCCCAGCACCCTGCGCTGTAGCAGGGGGCCCCTTATCCTTGAGGGCTGTCGGTGGAGGTGGCTGTCAGCTCCTGGAGGCCGCCTTGTCTTGGCCTGTGCCCCCTTCCTGCATTAGGC
Source organism: Eidolon dupreanum (assembly GCA_028627145.1). NCBI lineage: Eukaryota > Metazoa > Chordata > Mammalia > Chiroptera > Pteropodidae > Eidolon > Eidolon dupreanum. The sequence goes on along the minus strand of CM053516.1, from coordinate 19,705,480 downwards.
CAGCGGTGTTGGAGAGCCCCCTCCACACCGAGAACCTCTCCCATCTTCCCGTCCTCATCTCTCCGACGCTTCTGTTTCCTTCTGCCGCTTTCAAGAGGCCTGTGGGGCCTGCATGGGTGACCCCGGACCCGCACCTGCTTCAGAGTCAGCTGACGGGCCCCCGGATTCCGTCTGCCCGGTCCCTGGCTGGCAGCGCCCAGGGCAGGGTCTGCGTGCCGGGGGGCGGGGCAGGAGGCGTGCGGTCTCTTCAGAGCCTTGTTCCCGCACGGCCCGTCTCGGTGGAGTCGCATAACACGTCCCCCCTATGTGTGGCCTTCCTGCCAGGCTAAAGTCCCCGAGAGCCACCTCGCCGCAGCACGCCTGGGCAGCTCGGCCATTTGCTCAGCCCAGCGGCGTCCTGTGGCAGGGACGCACGACGGTGGGTCTATCCGGTCACTTTTGGAGGGTGTCGTGGTATTTTATAAATCTGGGCGATTATAAATAGAGCTGCCGCGAATACTCCGGCACAGGCTGGTTTGTGGACATTTGTCTTCGTTTTTCTTCAGTGAATACCCAGCAGCAGAATTGCTGGATGAAGGGGAGAGTGTATTCCTAATTTTGTAAGAAACCACCAGCTCTTTCCCAAAGTGGTTTTAATGCTTCGCTTTCTTACTGGCAACGGATGACGGTGACAGCCATTCCACATCTTTCTGCCGGTATGGATTGCCAGTCTTCTTAATGTGAGCCATTTTGGTGGCTGTGTAGTGATCTCTCATTGAGTCTTAATTTCTATTTCCCTGCTGACGGATTGGAAAATCTTGGCATGTACTAACTGGTCATTCACGTACCTTCCTTTTAAAAGTCTTTTGCTCATTTTTTTATGGGGTTATTTTACTTTTATAATGAACTTGCAGTTGTTATTTACATGTTCAGGATACAAATATTTTATCAGATATGTGTTTTATAAGTGAGGTTTCCCAGTTTGCGGCTTATTAATATTTATCGGTGTCTTGATGAATGGAAATTTTGGATTTTGATGAAATTCAACTTCTCGTTTGTTTTCCTTCCACAGCGAGCCCTTTTTCTGGCCTCTCTGAAACACGTTCGCCGGCTCCAGGGTCATGGGGACGCCCCCACGCCACGCTTTCTTCTAGAAGCTTCACAGGTTTTTCCCACACTAGAGGGGTTAACCTAATCGAAGCAGCCTGTACGTACACTATGAGGCAGAAGGTCAAGGTCTGTTTTTCTTCTCCTTCAAATGTGTTTTACAGGCATCGGCTGTATAAACTTGAAAAGCCTGGGCGTTTGCATATGTAAATGCTTTGGGTTCTCAGTCCTGACTGAGAGAAGTAGAGTCCTCGTCCCTTTTCTGTCCGGGTGAGGCCATGCCTCAGCCCGCTGTCGTCCGCCTCATGCCCCGGGATGGGGGCCGCAGAGGACGGGGAGGGGCCGGTGCCAGGGCCAGCCTGTGGCAGGGAGGGTGCACACATGCGGTGTGTGCATGGCCATGCTGGGCATGCGGGGGTTGCACATGGGCTCAGGTGAGTGTGCGTGAAGTACGTCTGTGCTGTGCACATACGTTCTGTGTGCGGTGTGTGTGTGTTGTGTGGCGTGTGTGTGGAACGCGTGAAGATTCTGTGTGCATTTCTGGGGGTGTGGTACGTGTGCCGTGTTGCGTAGCATGTGTGGTGTGTGTGAGGGGTATGTGACATGTGTGTCGTATGTTCTGTGAGCATATTGCCTATGACAAACATGCGGGCATCTGCGTGCACGGTGTGTGCACGCCCCTGGGGCATGTGCACATACGCAGTGTGCACATGTGTGAGGCATGTGTAATGTATCTGCACGTGCACTGTGTGTGATGTGAGCAGTATGCGTGCTGACGTGTGTGGCGTGTGTGGGTGTGTAGGGTGGGCGTGCAGGATGAATAGTGGTAGGTGTGAACTCACTGCATGGTTTGTATGTTCTGTTGTGTGTTCACACATCGCTCCTGAAGGCGGCCAGTAGTTTGGCTCCATCTACAGCGGCCACAGACCTCAAGAACCCCTGGATCGGGAAGGACGTGGGGGACACACCGGACACACAGAGATGAGGTGGGGACTGTGGCTGTGACTTCAGTCTCGCGGGACTTGAATTCCGAGCTGCTAATCTGTGAAATAGCAACCTGGGCCCCGAGTCAGCCCAAGGCTGGCTGCATCCCAAAGGTTCACTCACACGAGCAATATGGAGGCCGTGCTGGGGCCCGGGGCTTCCTGGCAGAGGAGACGCCTGGGGGCGCCTTCATGCTCGCCCCCCATCACCGACATCCAGCCCTGTGAGTACAGAGCACACTGACAGAAGCGGAGAACAATCAACTGTTTTTTCAGGCTCGTTTTCTGAAATGGCTTAACCTACGCCCTAGGCCAAACATTCTGCCCATTGCGATTGCGTAAGGAACTCTAGCTGCGACACTGACACAGCCGCAGGCTGCAAGGAAGGGTCCACCTGCCTTTGCTCGGGGGCGGGGCTGTCCTCTCAGCCCCACACCCTTCTCCAGCCTCTCGGGAGAATGTGCCTGCTGCACGTGGACAGGGAGTGACCACAGGACTCTCGCTTCCAGCGCCGAACTCTCTCTGCTGGGGCGTGGGGACCCACAGATGCCACCGCCAGGCGGCGGCAAGAGACTCGACGTCGACAGAACCCTCGGCCTGCTGTCCCCACGGCAGAGCTCACCACAAGGCCAAGCACCCAGCAGACCTTCGCCCCACATCTAGCTACCGTCCCGCGACCTCCTCGTGCCCTCTCGTTCCCGTCACGGTGGCCTGTGGCCAGCCATGCCCAGCCCCGCACGGATGCAGAGCAACGCCGGCTCACACGAGCAGCTCCAGGTCCAGCTCGTGAGAAACTCTGCTCGGCTGTTTCACGATCTCCGCTTACGAAGCCCTGGCCAGCGGGCTCTAGCCTCGGGGAGGCAGGGACAAGATGGTGCAGCACTGGGGAGGGCACCCAGAGGAATCAGTATGAACACACGCACGCGAACACAGGTGAAGGTGGAGAGCTGGAAAAGCATCAAATGCCTCCAACACGGAAGTCACCTCTTAGTAACGGTTGTGTGTGGAGCTGTTTAAAATCAGTTGGTCTGGATGGAGATGGCTAACAAAATTCACCGAATTTTCTCACGTGTTTAGTAAGATGTAAACAATGGCCGATACGCTGCGTGTACAGTTTTGAGAAATCCCCTTTACTGCAAAAATGATGACGTGAGACAGTTGTGTAACTGCAGAACCAGCTCAGACTGGTCCTATCCGGTGTCTAACGAGACCTGGAGCCAAAGCTTACACCTTGGGCGCCTCGCTTAGTAGTAACACCCCTGAACCCTTACCCGCCCGGACTGGACCGGCCCCTAAGCAGCCGAGGCGCGGGGCCGCTGTCCAGAAGAGCTGGTGCTGAAGCCCCGCACTCCCTGGCACCCGGATCCGCAGACAGACTCCAGCCCTGCGTCCTGTCTCTGTGCCGGCCGACTCGCAAATAAAAGCCTCTCCTTTTCTCCAAAGCCAGTGTAGAGTGCTGGCGCCTACGCAAGCCTTTGGCTGGTTTCAGGAATTACACGTCCTGTGCAGAACTCACTGACATGTGGCAGAAGGGCTAATTTAAAGGACACGGTATTGTCAAGGATGCATGCTGTAATCTCTTTACTAACTACCAAAAATAGCAGAGGATTCTATAGCTACAAAACTGCAGAGGGAACATTGAATCATAGACGTTTTTAATTTATACAAAATAAGGCAAGAAAGAGGAGAAACAGGACAGAAAAAAAAAACAGGACAAATGTAAAATGAACAGTGAGATGTTGGCTTTATAACCAAATATATGTCAGCCATCACACCCAGTGTGGGTGCCCTGCATACTCCACGTTAAAGACGGACTACCTGGCTGGGTTTAGAAAACAATCCTAATTATATACTGCCCAGAAGAGCTACGTCTTAAATACAAGGTGTCAGAGAGGTTGAGGCAAAAAGATAGAAAAATATATTGTGCAAACACTAACCGAAAGAAAGCTAACGTGGAAATCCATTAGACAAGTCGACTGAGAAAAACAGAATTTTAATAAAGAAAGGTTTGTCATGATAAAGGGATCAGTTTAACAGGAAGCTACAACGAGACTGAATGCACTTAACCTCAAAACGCATAAATCAGGGGCTGACAGAGAATAAAGGCGGAACATACAAGTCTGTAATCACGTTGGAGATTTTAACCAAGCGGCTTCAGAAGCTGACGGACAGGCAGGGAAGGGCAAGGACAGGACCCGGCTGCTGGGCCGCGGGTGTCCCTGCGTTCACATGTGTGGCCCTGTGTGGCCGTGTCGCCCCTTTGGGTGCGGGGCCTCTGGCCCCTACTCCCTCCTCTGTCTATGGAAATAACAGACCGGATCCGAGCTGGCTCGCTGTATCGTCCGGGCTCATGCTCACCTTATCGTGGGTGCGGGTCTGACACAATCAGTAACAAAGGGTAATCAGCAAACCCTCCGATGCTTGTGAATTTAACGGAAACGTGTGGCCTTCGATATAAATATTCGAGAAGAGGATGAATGGAACGTCAGCGCTCTATGCCGGGGGCTGGCAAGTCACTGCCCGCACGCCAGTCTTGGCTCCCTTGTTTCTTTTTGTATGGTGCACGAGCTAAGACCAGCTTTTGTATTTTTAAATGTAAGAAGAATATGCAACAGAGACAGTACGTGGATTGCAAAGCCTGATGTTCATACGATCTTCTACAGAAGTTTGCCAACCCCAGATGTAAGTATCCATATAAAATAGTTTAAAAATTAGCAAATTTAACCAAAAGATAACAGAAAGAAGGGAAAAAGGGATCGAAGAACAGATAAGACAAAAAAAAAAAAAGAAATAGTGAGACAATAGATCTATTACCAAGTGTATTAAGAATTTAGAAAGATAAAACCAGAACTTAATACAATAGACAACTAACAATAAACAGAATTAATAAAGCTAAATTTTTTTGAAGGACTTAACCAATATGCCTGGCAAGACTTCCCTCTCTCTAATTCCATCTCTATCATCTAGATGCAAAAAGAACCCATAGAATATTTACTGCATGATTCCACGTGTACGAAGAACAGGAGAAACTAAGACGCTAGAAGCCAGGGCTGTGATCACCTTCAGGAGCAGAACGATGACAAGTGAGAGGGAGGACAGGGGACTGGTGGCGGCTGCTGACGCAGTCGTAGGCTCTGGTCTGACGTCTTGCACGGGCCATGCACTTTAGAATTCACTGGGCTGCATACTTCAGCGAGGAACTTTAAAATGTCCTTTTTTGTATCAAGTTGCAAACACTTTGCATGTCTTATTGAATTTACTTTGTACTGGGTTTTGCGCTGTGTCACATGTAAGCTGGTCACTCAGAATACATCTGATTTTTAAAAGCTAGTAATTCAAAACAAGACATGAACAAGCACGTTTTTAAATATAAATACAAATAAGTATGTGGTTTTATGCATTTGCGCTTGTTAGTCTATCATGATTCACTCTTGGTCCAAATTCAAAATGGAAAGCAGTGGCGTCTCTCCTGCCCGGCCTCACTGTCATTAACAAAATCGGCCATGCGTGAAGAAGGGGGGCCGGGCTGACAGCTGCCACACCTCAGGACCGGCAGCGGAGGCTGGGCGGAGCGGTTGTCAGGGTGATGAAGGCACATGGCGACGCAACGACCAGGCTCTCAGGATGTGAGAAACACGGGAAGGAGAGCCCGGCGCCTTCCGGCACGTTCTGGCCGCATCCGTGGGGCGCTGGGCTCTCCCCGACCGACGTCGGCCGTGGGGTCCCCGACAGTGATGAGGCGGAAGGATGGGGTGGTGAGGGCAGAGCTGCGACCTGCACAGGGAGCCGGTGGCCGCCCTCTGCCGTGGCCGGTCTGCGTGTCACCGCTGGGCAGACGCAGCGACGGGGGCTGGGGGCCCCGCTGCGCGGTCCAGTGGTCCTGGCAGGCACCGGCTGGAACCTAGACAGAGCGCCGGCCAGCTGCGCAGACGCTCGGCAGCGTGACACACCTGGTGGCCTTGGTGACGTCTTCTGCCCTTGCCAGTGCGTGGTGGCCAGACTTCAAGACGGCCCCCGAAGTCCTCGTGTCTTGTCATTGACACCTGTGTGTCGTCCCCTCCACATTCTACCAGAAGTGACGGGGTGTCCCTTCAAGATTACGTGATAGCATATTGTGGCTTCGGTGTTGGGGGGCTCGGAGTCTCTCCCTCCCTCCCTCCCTCTCTCTCCCTCACTACGCACCCTGGGGGGAGTCGACTGACCCCTTGTGAGGACGCTCAGGCAGGCAGTGAGGACCGAGGTCCTCCGCCAGCCACCCGTGCAGGGCAGAGGCCGGCCAGCTCCCGTGGGAGCGAGGCCGGGAGCCGACACGCCAGCCCCAGAGCGACCCTGAGGCGGGGCCACCCTGCCATGTTGCTCCCGGGTGCCCGACCCCGGGACATGGCGGGAGGGAAATGCACGGTTGTCACTTTCAGCTGCTAAATCATAGGGCGGCTTGGCTTGGTGTGTGGCAACAGGCCACACACACCAGGACACCGGATGTGACGACCTATGACCCAGATGCGGCGACCTGTGGCCCAGATGTGCCACTCGGGGACTTTACCCAGGAGAAGCGAACCACACCCCCATACGAGGTCATGTCCGCAGCAGCTCCACTCACGACGGCCGAGCCCGGAGCCACTCGGACGCCATCGGGCAGGGGGCGGCCGAGCAAACCGCGCTTAGTGCCCGCGGCGGGTCCACTGAGTAGCTAGAGGCGCGAACTCCTGCTACGCTTAGCGTGGACGGAGCTCGGAACACGCTGGCCTCTGCACCGCGAAAGGAACGATCGATCGCATGGGAGCACGACCTAGGGCCCGGGAGGACATTTGCAAAGCGCGTATCTGCAAAGGGGTTGCGGTCCGAAACACGCACGGAACTCACACACGGCGACAATGGTGACGAAACCAGATAATCCCGTCACAGAGGGCGAAGGACCCAGCGGGCACCGTCCCGAAGAAGACGAGCGGACGGCCCACGGGCCCACGGAGAGGCCACGCTGCCACTCGTTACCAGGGTAACGGAGGTGAAGCCGGCAGGGAGGTGCCGCCACGCGCCCGTCCTGTCATCGCTCGCAGACCGAAGGCAGAGGCTCCACCCCAGCCGCCCTCACGCACGGCAGCCCCCCACCCCCCCAATCAAACACCTTTAAATCAATTCCAGTCTGAAGAGCTGTTCTTGTCCTATAAAGCGTCTAACTCTTGCTGACCCCACTTTGGAGCCATCTGTCAGAGGGTCGCCGACCAGGGGCCGTGGGCTGTTGGCCGTCACTTGGGTCCGCGTCGCTGGGTGCACCCGGCTGGCAGCCCTGGGGGACCGTGCCCGGCAGGGAGCGAGGGGAGGGACCCAGCAGGGGTGGGGCATGGAGTGGCCCATGCAGGACACCCCTCGGGAGGGACTCTGTGATGGAGGTGGCCGGCTCTCCTGAAAGGAAGCATTTAATTTCGGGTAGCCGAGATGAAACATCCTTTTAAGCAAAGCCGATAAAATAGGTCAGCGATGGTACCTGGAGTCACAGTCATCCCTAACGGACAGGAAATGAGGGAAGTCAGATCCACCTCATCGATCGGCCTGACGAAGGGACACTCACCACGCATGGCCCGCTGGGTCCCGGCTCGTCTTCAAGAGCATTTAGACACAGTCCACTGCCGAAGGAGACGGCGTCCTCCCGAACGGGCCAGGACGGGAGGGGCCGGAGGCCCGACCCTGAGGGGAATTCTCTTTTTTGATCATTTCGTTAATAGTTGAGTCTACTGGCAGAGCTGTCCCCAGGGGGTTCATGGCAGTATTTCTAAACACACCAACGAGATGATTCCAACACTGGCCGGAGACCGTCGGACCGTCCTCTAGCTTCTGCTGAGGTCACAGTCGCCAGGCCACTGTGTCCTCTCTCAGGGACGTGGGACTTGCTCGCGGCCGCTGTCGAATCACGAGACGGGGCGGGCCGGAGCGGCCAGCCTGCTCGTCAGGCGTGTGCCACGTGCTCAGACGGCCTCAGGCTGGACCACAGGGAAGAGGCCTCTGGCCACGCGTCCCCGGCCTGTCCGGACTGGGGATGCCCTTATTTCTCATTCTAATCCCAACAGCCTCGGTTTCTGGAGTGTCTAAGACCCGGTGTGCGATGGCCACCGGCCGGTCACCAGGCAGAGGCCCTTTGGCACCTGCAGCTTCTGCCACCACTCCCAACTTCCTCTCGTCATCCCGTTAGACGCCCCACGGCCACCGCCTGTGTGCTATGCGGGGGACCCCTGACTGGCTGCTGGCGGAGCGAGACTCCCACTGAACCCATCCTTGCTTCCCGCGCCTTCATCACCTCCACCCCCTTCCCCACTCCTGCGGTGTGCTCTCTGGGGCACCACACACTCCTCCAAGTCAGCAGCTGCTGTCTGTCCCCGGACCATGGGAAAGCTTTCAAAGGCCCAAAGGAAATGCTAATGGGATTTCCCAGCACTGTGACTGGCAAACGACTGGGACCAGAAGGTGCTTCCGCTGCCGGCTCCCAGCACGAGGACCCCAACCCCAGGGGCCCAGGGTCGGAAGGGAGGGGGTGCCCCCGTCAGCAGCCCTGAGCACGTCAAGGTGCCACTGTGACTGGGAGACGCACAGGCCTCTTAAAATACGTGGACAGCCACACACACGCACACGTGCGTCTTTTTTTTGGCAAGGGAGAATGCTTTTTAAACTTAGTTGGCACCATTTTCCTTAATTTTGCCAGTTTCGCAAAGATCGTGGGCGAGTCTATTGGGGACACGTGACATGCTCATTTCTGGTTTATGTTCTTAAGTGCAACCGGCTGCTTTATCTGAGCATTTTTCCCTATGGGCACCACCGAAAGGGAGCTACGTGCATGTACAGGACAGAGCATCTCGGTGGAGCCACAAGGCCTAAAATTCACAATTACCGTGAAAGTGTGCGGGCTGCTTTTTCTCTGAGGGAACTGACACTTTATAAACAAGTCATGCATTTGGTCTCCCACTTGACAATCTTCTAACCAAGACACTGTCTGGCACACGGATGTTAGCTATTAGTTCTGTGTTTTGAATAGTATGTGTGGTCCATGGAAATAATGTTTCATTTGAAAAGGTAATTAGCCACATCATAAAATGGGTTAATAAACAGCCCTTTGGTGATTAATGAAGGCTCTGTTCATGCCTACGGCATACGGCGTGCTGTTACAGCCCAGGACGGTGAGAGTGATCGATGGCGCGTGGCGTGGCTTTGCGGAAAGAGCCTGGCATTTAGTGACACAGTTGGGTTCAAATGCGTGCTCCGCCATGTTCTGTGTGGAACACCAGGGAATTTCCTTGGCTTTGGTTTTCCTGCCTATAAAACGGGAAGTCTAACATTTCCCGATTCACTGCGTGGATGAGAGACAGCACACTCAGTGTCTGACCTGTCACGATGCACCATGAGTGCTAACCACCATTGCCGCTGTCATTGTCTTGCTTCTAAGAACTTCCAATTAAATGGGGACAATAAGTTTGCGATTAATTATAAAATAAAAAACAATCAGACATGTGTCACAGTAGAATCTACGAAGTTTTGAGGGATGGCAGTGAGCGACCGATTGATTCTCGCTCTTCCTAGAATCTTCTCCCCCCGGACAGCCACGCGGCTCCCTGTCTCATGCCCTGGGTCTTTGCTCAGATTCCATTTTTTAATTAGTGAGGCCTCCTCCACCAGCCTTAATTTAAAGTCGCCCCCACACCCCTTCATCCTCCCTGTGATATAATTTTCTCCATAGCGCTAACAACTGAAGTGCTACAAAACTACTCAGGCTGGTTATCGTCTGTCTCCGTGAGGATGAGGGTTTTGTCTGGCTGCTCACTGTCGTGTCCCCGGCAGCCAAACCATTTCCCTGCGGGGCTGGCTTGTGTCGGTGTTGGGGGGGGGCACGGTGGGCACTACCTGGGTGGTTCCTGCCGCCATGAGGCTCACGGTCCAGCCTGGGGGAGGAGCAGAATTTTGAGAATGAGACGGAGCGTGTGTGGGGGCGGGGGAGGGCAGCACGAGAAGGGAGCCTAAGCGAAGCGTGGGGATGGCGTGTCTGAGGACAGGTTGGTGACAGTGTGAGGGAGGCCAGGACCAGATGCCACAGGGACCCTAGTGCCACATCCAGCAGGTGATTCTGGGGGACGTCACAGGATTTGGGGAAATGGAGTCATCCAACCTTGTTGGGAAGGACCGCTTGGCTGACATGCAAAGGGCAGACGTGCAGGAGGCAGGCAGCCAGGTAGGGACACACCTGTTCCCCCGGAGGCAGCTCAGCGTTCACTCTCTCTGTCTCTGCCTCTCTCTGTCCTGCTGTCCCCGTCCTGTGTCTTCTCAGGGTCGTTACCAACCCAGGCTCCTCTTTCTCCTCATGGGCCTCCCTCTGCTGAACTGTGATTCTCACCATTATGCATGTGCGTTTTGCTTTTTATTGTGAAAAATTAATTAAAAACACTCACAAAAAGCTAAAAATAAAACAGAGCAGAGAGGGCCCACGCACCTTTCACCTGGCTCCTGCCATCGCCGCCATGGTTTGCCCTTGGAAAGGTCATGGTCAAAAGGTTTCATTCTCCGAAACTCTAGCTTTTAGAAAAATCTTGACCCACGTGACGCTGACAACGTAAAGGGCCACCGTACGTGTGTGACCACAGACCTCCCACTTGTAAAAGCAGAGGGCGGGTCCCAGTCCTGGGCAAGACGGAGCAAGGATGCTCCACCCCGTCTCCCATCCCGGAAGCAGCTGTGACACCCGGGCAGAAAGCGTGGGAATGGCCCTGGGGACGCAGAGGTGACCGGGAGCAGGCAGACTTGGGAAGAAGGCCCCCGCTGACCGCACCACGGCCCTGGTGGCGAGTGAGTCACACGCCCTCCCACGCCTGTGCTATGAGCTCGGTGTGGCCCCAAGCCTGGACTGGCCTACAAAGCGGAAGAAGCTCGGGGATTGGGAAAGGGGCTTGGCCGTTTAGGGGGTGCAGGCGTGCCCCATCTACCCTTTTTTTCTTTAAAAGTAACTTTTCAGGTCTCTAGTGCCCCAGACCCCAGGCAGTTCCGTGACAGCAATAAGGGATGGCAGGAAATCGACGGGGGGGGGCAGGGGACACGTCCTCCCCGACAGAGGCCCTGCGGCCCCGCGGTGAACCCCGCTGCTCCTCTCTTCCTCTGGATTCTGACCACTCAGCTCCAGATGGGCAGTGACCCCGGGCGTAGCGGGGCGGGGTCCACGAAGCCCCCGTGGGGTTGCCGTGGGACTGGAGAAGCGGAGTCCGGAGCTCCCAGGGACAGCGTGGGGAGGCGGGAGGTCGGCGAAGCCTCCCCGCGGTTGCTTACGGACCACTGGGCTGAGCCCGAGCCGCACATGTGTGGGTTTGACCCCATGCAGACTGCGGAGACTTTGGATAATGAAGCATGGGACAGGCGACGGCCCAGGTCCCCGACTGACCACCAGGAGGTGCACGCGTGAGGCACGGCCACATAGTGTTTCTCAAGACTGGACCTTGGAACCAGCATCTACAGAAGTTTTGGGGAACTTTGAACTTGTGGTCTGAGCCCAGACGGGGCAATTACCTTCTAGAACAAAAGTAACAATGTACGCCATAAGATTGAAACATCAGCCAGTCTCGAAACATCGCATTCAAAATGTCTAGGACACAATCCAAATTTACTCAGCATACAAAAGAACAAAAAACAAAAACAAAATAAACAAACAAAACAACCTCAAATCGAAACCAACAAACAAATCTCGATAGTGATGCTGGGATAAAATTGATATCGGAATCACCTGGCAAACACTTTAAAGCATTATTAGAAATATTTTCCAACAAGTAAGAGAGAACACTCTTGAAAACTATAGAAAGTCTCAGCGAAGAAACAGAAGGTATAAAGAATCAAGTGGAAATGTTAGAAATAAAAAAAACTCAACCTCCTCTCCTCATAAAAACCAAAACTCACAGGATGGGCTCAACAACGAACTAAAGGTTCCAGAGGATGGGTCGGTATGTTTATAAACAGATCAACAGAGATCCATCTGAACAAAAGACAGAAAACAGGCTGAAGAAGGCGAACAAAGCCTTAGAACCCTGCGGGACAAAAACACACTCTGGAACCCGTCTCGCGAGTCCCAGAGAAGAGGAGAAAATGTGGAGCAGAAAAATCCCTAAATAAATATGGCAGAAGATTGGTTTATTATTCAAAAGCGGTCAGCGTAATCTATTATATTAGCAGTTTAAAGAAGACAGGTATCAACTGACTTGATTATATCGATTGACTTAGGAAACGCATCTGAAAATACCTGACACGTGTTCACCACGAAACGCTCAGCAAACCAGGACTAGGAGTGTCCTCCACCTGACAGAGGATGGCTGCAATGACCAACTGAGGTGTCTGGACCACACAGCGAGGCTGAGCGCCTTCCCCCTACGACCACGAACGAGGCCCCTCCCGCCCAGCCTCTCACTGGGAGTCTTAACTAATGCAGTGAGTCAGGAAAGTCAAAAGGCGTGAACACTGGAACGAGAGAATAAAACTCTCCATGTTCATAGACAACATGGTTGACTACGTAGAAAATCCCAAGGAACACACACACACACACACACACACACACACACACACACACGTGCATGCATGCATGCATGAAGGTGGGCGTGCATACACACACCCGACAAGAAATAATTGACTTTAGCGAGATGGTGGGGTACGAAAGCAATGCGCAAAAATGGATTATATTTCTCTATCCTGGCAAAGAGCAATGAGAAACTGAAATAAAAAAATACCATTCATAATAGTTCAAAAAAAAATCCCATAGATACAAACCTAACAAACCATCATATATATGCTAAAAACTATAAAATGTTTACGAGAGAACTAAGAAGGGCCTAAGCAAATGGCTAGACTGATTTCAGACTGGAAGCAAAACAGGGCTGGACGTTCTCCCTCCTCTCTGCCCCACCACATGTGGAAAATTAAAAAATATAAAGAGTGAATCCATTCTGGAGAGTGGGACAGAAATTAAACCTTAACTTTTAGTCTATTATGATGATAGCTGAAGAATAAATATCTGGGATCATTCTACGTATGGACAATGTAGAAAATAATACCTTCTCTAAAAGGTCAAGGAAGAATTTTGCCTTCAAGTTTGTGAATTATTACCACCGATTTTACTGGCTAGAAGGTGTTTTTTTTTTTGTTTTTTTTTTTTAATACCAAAATCTTTGTCCTAAAGTATCTCCATCTCAGCTAAGAGAGAGACAAGAAGCTCAGGTCTCCACTAAAAGTGTTTTCTGGAATGTTCTATAATTTCTGCTCTAGTGCATATATTTTCTTTAAAAAAAAAAAAGTAATTGCTGATAAATTTTGACTCATTCGCTAGAAGCTTTAATGCAAAGCAAAACCGAGCTAACGCCTTCTGCATGTTTGCTGTAGAGCTGAGTGATTTATTCCATACCCGAAATGAAGTCAAGATCACAAAAATAATTTCATCGTTATCGCCTTCATTTATGAGTGCCGCCCTTGTCGGGTAAGAGAAGTCTTATCTTTCGCCGCCGGGTGGGCAGGGAGTTAAGCCGAGACGGGGGTGTGAGGGCGGGGAGCCGGCTTACCTTCCAGCAGGTCTCTGGCCAGACCAGGTTCTGCCCCCGTGGACCGAACAAAGTCTGACAGGACTGCGTCCATATCAAGAGTCATGTGATCATGTAGGAGGGCTGGCCAGCTCTCAGCCGAGGAGGGGTTGGGGAGCAGGCTAGAAACCATCCACCTGCAGGAGAGGAGAGAAGCATGGTGATCACCGTGGCCGTGTGCTTGGGAACACACGTGGACACCCAGTGGAGGGAGGGGACCGTTCGTTGCTGTGACGTAGTTTTGGCTGGTTTGGGACAACTGCCTGATTCTTCATGTAAGACATTAAATGTTAAAAGTCAGACTCAGATCTCATCCCTCTGTACGTGCTGTGTGGGAAAAGGGGCTGTTGCCGAGTCTAGCGCTTCCGGCCTTACGTCCTGTCAGTTCCGATGACAAGTGACTAGAAAGAAGACTAGACTGTATCCTAAAGATCAAACACCGCAGTACACTCAGAGAGATCAATGAGAAGTTTCTAGATCTCTAACCCTCTTCCGAGTTGTGCAGACGCGTAACACCCACAAAGCAATCGTGCTGCCCGCTCTGTCCCAGCTCTCCTTACGCGTGAGCCAGCCCACCCCCTCGGCTCGCACCCCTCCCTGGGCTCTGAGGACCGCGACGCTCTCTGCCATCTCTCCAGGAATCATCACCGTCACAGTCCCACAATCCAACAGAATTCATAAAGAAGTCAGCTCTCCTCAGTACAACAATCCCAGCTAGGAAGACGCAGCGGGCATCCCGCAGCGTGACCACAGGCTGTCCCAGCCAGCTGCTGGGGAAAAGCAACCAACATGGCATGGGAGGGTGACACACCAGTGAACCAGCGCTGGGCCACCGGTGGATAACTGGTCATGGCTGGAAAACTGCAAATACGTCCCTGTGTTTGCAAAGACAAGGCGCCAGCAAATCATGGCCCATGGGCCCAGAGTGGTCCACCGCCTATTTTTGTAAATAGAGTTGTACAGGAATGCAGCCACGCCTATTCATTTACATATAAAACTGTGCACTGTGCCACAACACAGCCACACCCATCATTTACATGTAAAACTGTCCTGTAGTGTAGTCACGCCCATTCATTTATATACGAAACTGTGCTGCAATGCAGCCATGCCCATTCATTTACATGTAAAACTGCCCTGCAGTGTAGCCACGCCCATTCATTTACATGTAAACTGTGCTGCAATGCAGCCGCACCCATTCATTTACATATAAAACTGTGCCAGAACGCAGCCACACCCATGAATTTACACATAAAGCTCTGCTATAATGCAGCCACGCCGATTCATTTACATATGAAACTGTGCTGCAATGCAGCCATGCCTATTCATTTACATACAAAACTGTGCTGCAATGCGGCCACACCCACTCATTTACATGCAAATCTGTAGTGGAATGTGGCCATGCCTATTCATTCACATACAAAGCTGTTCTGGAATATGGCCACACCCACTCATTTACATATAAAACTGTGCTGCAACGCAGCCACACCCATTTATTTACATACAAAGCTGTATCAGAATTCAGCCACACCTGCTCATTTACATATAAAACTGCACTGGAATGCAGCCATGCTCATTCACGTATATATTCTCTGGTGGCTTTTGCACGGGGCTGGGGTCGGGCGGGGAGGTCTGTGACCTGAGCCTGTCACTGCCAGCGCACCGTCCTTCCTGTGGCTGCCACGTGTGAGTGCTTGTGGCTAGAGAATGAGAAAAGCACTAGACCTGATGGCTATGGCACCGAGCGGGAGACAGTGTCCTTCCTCCCCTCCGTGCCCGGGGGCCTCGGCCAGCAGAGTCGCGTCTTGTGTCGCTTCCACCTGGGGGATAAACCAGAGAACACGAGCATGAGGCCTTGCTGCTTCTCACCCGAGATGCTGCCTCCGGGGCAGGGCCGGCCCCCCGGCACAGCCCTGCCTTCCCGAGCCCCGTGGGCGCCCGCTGGCCAGCCAGCCGTCAGCTCTTGCGTCTGGGGGCTTCTGCGAGGGGGGTCTCTCCCCTTCCCTCATTTTAGACGAATGTTTCGGCGAGTACCCCGTCACGGTACAAAGCTGCTTTCAACCTCACCGCTAAATCCCATGGCGATACCTTTAATCTCACCTGCTTTGTATTGTGATAATAGGTACGCATCTGAAATCTAACCTTTTAACCATTTTTAAGCGTATGATTTGGTGGCAGTTAGTGCATCCACATCATTGTACAACCATCACCACCACCCTCAGCAGAGACTGTCCCCGTTGGATGCTGACACCCTCGCCCGCCCCGGCACCCGGCACCCGGCACCCTACGTTCTGTCTCTGGACTTGATTCATCCAGGCGCCTCACGTAAGCAAAGCTTAGAACATTCATCCTTTGGCGAGGGGCTCATTTCGCTCAGCATGATGTCTTCGGCTTCGTCTGTGGCGTGGCCGGTGTCCTGTCTTAGCCAGCCCAGGCCGCGACCACAGAACGGCACGGACCAGGAGCTTAAATGCAGATGCCTATCTCTCGCCGTTCCAGAGGCCAGAAGTCTGGGATCGCGGTGCCGACGGATCGGTGTCTGGCGAGGGCCACTTCCTGCTTCGTGGGTTGCTGGCTTCTCGCCGTGTCCCCCTCACTGAGACCGTGATCTCTGGCCTCTCTCTTCTCCTGAGGGCGCTGAGCCCGTCGTGGGGCTCTGCCCACCCGACCTCGCCTCGCCCTCGCCAGCTCCCGAGGCCCCACCTCCTAACACCATCGCACTGGCGGCTGCGGCTTCGGCGTGTGGACGTGCGGGACACGGGCATGCAGTCCACACGAGGCCGTGTGCCCCACTGCACCCGCGGACCGGCTTCTGTTTACCCACCATCCATAGTTCCCACCTTCGGCTGTGACGAGTGGCTCGTCCTCAGCCGTCCTTACACTTACGCCAGGTGACCATGCCGTGAGCGCGACAAGCTTCCGCTGCCGTCACAGTGCGCGTCTGTGCCCAGACCTCTGCTCCGTGCCTTGCCCTCCAGCAGACAGAGGTTCAAGGGTGGCTGACGGTGACGAGTTCGCCGTATGCGAGGGTAAGCGTGGCAAGAAGCTACTGTGCGTGTCCCCTTGGAGATGTCTTTCTTACACCTGACACCCCCACCCCCACCAGACTTCATGTTCACACATCGTGACGACACAGGAGGGGCTGAGCCACCGGGCCCACGGCTCCCGGCCACCGTGGGGGTCCTCGCCCTGCTGGCCCCGCCACCCAGAGACTTCTCATGGGCTTGGGCACCTGACGACCCAGTTCTGGGGCAGCCGTGTCTGCTCAGCAGCCCCGTCCTTCCTGTGTGTCCCAGCCCGTGGGTAGCACTTCCCTGAGGGTCGGTTGTGGGTCAGGCTGGTCTCACTGTGACTCCGCCTTTGAGAGGCAGTGCAGGGGGGAACAGGGGCTTGGGCCTATTAGTCTCGGGCTCTGCCATGACTGCCCGTGTGGCCTTGGACATGCTGCTCCGCCTTCCTGTGCCTCAGTTTCCTCGCTGGTGGACTTAGAGTAATAACAGGATCTCGCGGTCATTCTGAAGGTGGAAGGAGTTAGTATGTGGAATGTGCTGCCCTGCAGTGGATGCTCAATAAACACTAATTGCTATCAAACCAGTGAACGGGCTCTCCACAGGGACCCTGGGGACACCCCGGCCTGCCAGGCATTGTCACCAGTTGCTGTGTGTTCTTCCTTTCAGCTTGCTGAAAAGACACGATCGTTTTCCTTGTAGAATAGTCTACCAGTTGGCTCTCCCTCCTGCAGCATCAACTAACGTGCCCCTCCGTCCTCTGAATTTCCTATAAATTGGTGCCTGGATGTGGACGTTTGACTGAATTCAGGTTTGGTTTTGGGCGAATCCACACTGGGTCATGCTGTCCTTCCCTCAGGTGGCACGTGCCTGCCTGGCTGGTGGACGTGGCAGCCGCCCAGGATGAGCCTCATTCCCTGGCGTATTAAACCTGCCTCCTGCCGATCTGGGGGCCTGCCTCCTCAACCTCCAGGTGTGCGGCTGGCTTCAGATGTCATCTGGGGAACCCCTCCACGGTAGAATTATGCCACCGAGAATGCGGCCTCCTGCAAACTGTGGACATCGGGTGACGAAGAGGCGACCGTGCAGCTTTGTTGGTTTTAACGAAAGCATCACTCGATACTCTCGTTAAAAAGGATGTCGCTTTGCATTTCCCTAATAGCTAGCAATGTGGAGCATCTTTTCATATATGTGTTGCTCATGTGTGTGTCCTCTGGAAAGAAGAGTCTGTTCAAGTTCTCTGCCCATTTTTTGATTACATCATTTGTTTTTTTGCTGTTGTTGTTATTGAGTTGGACCTCAAGATAATCTTGCTAAGCAAAATAAGCCAGACAGAAAAAGTTGAAAATCATATGATATCACTTATATGTGAAATATAAACCTAAAAGTAACCAATGAACAAGACCTACAGAGACTCATGGACATGGGCCATAGACCAGTGGTTACCAGAGGGGAGGGGGAAGGGGAGGGGGGGAGGGAGACGGGGTAAAGGGGTCAAATATGTGGTGACAGAAAGAAATCTCACTACGGGTGGTGAACACTCAGTGTAAATATATATGTGCCTTACTGTTAAAACGTACAGCTGAAACATCAGATTTCGTTAACCAGTGTTACCAGATTATTGTCATTATTTTATTCAGCTCTTCTCCTGGGAAAAGAAGCCTTTTCTATTGAGCGAAAAGGACTGAACGGGTTGGACCCTTTCCATGGCCTCCCTCTGTCATCGTGAACAGGAGGGGGACACTCGGAGCCCTGTGTGTAGGTTTCGGGCTGCCGCCCTGACCTGCTTGCCTCCCTCCCTCTCCCTGGAGGGCAGGGTTCCTATTTTATCTGTCTTGACCTCACCGCGATCGGTGATATAACGGATGCTAACTAAATCTGCTGCATAAACAAAGAAAGTGAAGATCAAAGAATTAAACCCAAGTTCCTACTTCACTGGGATGCGCGGACGTGAAAATAACCACAATTCTCCTCAGACGGGAATAAACGCTGTAAGGTTGCTTATAAGAAAAATCATCAGGATATCAGAAACGAACAGTTCCTTCTGTCTGGCAGGAAGACAACGGGCAAAGTACGATGCGTTTTTGAGGAGGATTTCGGACGGATGAAAAGAGAGCTTTGCATGCTGGGTGGACACCGGGGCGGGTGGTGGCACAGGAGCAGGAGAGCTGGTGGGCACGGGGACCCTGGGTTAAGACCCTCTGTGGGGCCAGGGCCGGTGGCAGGGCTGCAGCGTGTGGCCGGTGGGAAGGACTGGGGGCGTCCGAGGAGAGTGCTGATAGGTGCTTCAGGAAAGCGCACACATGACGTTTGGTAAGAGCGTGTGACAACGAGAGACCTCCGGCAGAAACCGACTTCGCCAGGCGAACGCACTTATTGTCACCTATACCAGGTGACGATGACACGATGCCCACCGACGTGGCGCAAATACAGAAATGGTCGCCTGAATCTGAGTGTGAGGAACAGACACACCCGGACTGTGGGAAGCTCCACGACGCCAATGGCTTCGATTCTCCGAAACTGTCAACCGCACGAAGGCGACAGTGGAAAAGTAGGGTTTGGGCTTCCGCTGAAAGAGACCGAGCGAGTTCAGCACGTGCCAGGTGGCGGAGATGGCAATGAACGAGGGACCCGCAGGGGTGGGTGAACAGGGCTGCGTATCGGATCAGTGTCCAATGTATCGATGTCAAATGTATCGATTTAAATGGAAACAGTAGTAATGTGGAATTATGTAATCACTACACATAAAAACTATATTCTGATTTATATAAAATGGTATTCGGTTTCGAAGAAGACAGCTGATGAACTTAGGAGAGACATGCCAAAGTATGTCATGGTGTCTGCAGCTCACTTGCAAATAATTCAGAGGAAAAAACGGAACGCACACATACAGAACACACCCAAATGCGTGTTTATAATCTGTCCGTGTGTGTGCGCCTGTGCGTGTGTCCATGTGGATAGACAACTGGCAAATCTGGTGAAGAATATGTGGGTGTTTACTATCCATTTTTCTGTGGATCTGAGGTTTATCAAAATAAAAAGTAGGTAAAAAAGTAAATGGAAACGTTTGCTCAAGAGTCATAAGGCAAAGGGACCGTCATCACTAGGCTACAATAACAAGTAGAGAAAAGTTGCATTTTGGGGCAATAGCTATAAGGAAACACTACAGTTGGAAACATTTGAAGAGGCCGAGACTCCCTTTTGCTGAGATGACTCTCGTAATACCTTAAAAACCTATCGTGATAGCGACAGATGGCATACCTGTATACCTGACAGTTCGCAGTGTCCCTTAGTAAATTTTGCACTAGTGTTAATCAAATCATTTGTTGGCCATTTGCTACTGTCATGTTCTTTTTCAGTATAAGGTTTATTATTCTAAATGCAAATTCTAACACAGTGAAAGATGCATTTCACGATCCTTTCTCAGAGGACCTCGGTGGAGAGAGAACTCTCCGCCCCTCCCTCGATCAGACAGGTGACCTGCTGACCTTCCCAGGTGATCTGCCGACCTGAGCCGCCCACACGATCCCCAGGGGCCTCGTGGAAACAGGACTCACTTTTCAGACGCTGCGACCCTCCGGTGGCGTGTGCCCGTCAGACGTCCAGGCGGGCGCCGGCTGGTCCCCGTTGGGGGTGGCCCATGATGGCCCAGGAGGAGGTGCAAGGCCGCAACCCCTGAGAACACTGCAAAAGATGGCGAACAGGAGCAGAAAGGGATGTTCACATCCTCTCACAAGCGAGACCCGCACATCACAATTTTAAGAATCGATTTTTTAATGCTCTAAGATTTTAATGTTCCTATTTCAACTTTCAGAGCGAGTTTCAGTATTCAGTATGAACTTGAGATGGTCTTGAATGTGACTCTCCTTCCCCGGTCCACAACCCTGCCGTTTAATTTTTAGTAGTTTCCGGCACCACGAGGCAGGTCAGGAGCAATGGCGACAGCCCCCTGCGTCGCCTTAGAGGGACAGCAAGGGGTCAGGAGCCGGGGCATGCTGGTGTCCAGGACAGACGCACCTGGCCCCGGCTGATGACCACGCCTTGGCCTGACGGGGTGCTCCGTGCTCCGCCGTGGGGTTGGGGTGTCACGGCAGCATCCTGAGTCTGGAAGGGCCTCGTGGTCCAGGCACGTGGTCCCCCGTGTATGTGGGGGGCGGGGAGTGCCATGAACAGCGTCCACGCACTCACCTGCAGTGTGGGTTCTCCCGCAGGTGCAGAAGCCTCGGTGCTTGGGGGCCACCAGGGCTTGCCTGACGGGGCGGGGCGGGGGCGGGGAGGGAGTCGCTCACGTCCGTCAGCCACACCGACCAGACAGGGTCTGGGGACCTGACTTCCCGCGAGACTGCGGCCAGACTCCGGGTGCAGGGTGAGGACCCCGTCTGCATCTGGAACACAACCGTCGGGCGGGCCCCGGAGGTGGGTGGCAGGCCTGTCCCGTGGGTCCCACGCGGCCTAGGGCTCCGGGCCCAGCCGGCTCAGCCTCCGACAGGTGACTCACACACCTTCGTGAGCACACGCCTCGCAGCCAGCTCTCCATAGCTAGTGTCCCCGGCCTCCGTTTTGGGTGGCTTCTATCCTTTATTGCTATAAAATATTTTGGTTTTCTGTGCACCTTCCCACCTCGACTGTCCTTCGTCCCCTCGTATTATGCTTTTCTTTTTCGTAGTATTGCTTGTTACAGTTCTGTCTATGCCTTTAGATTTTTACCTTTTTAGGTCATTTTATTTCATCTGTGTCTCACTGAATACCTCATGGATAAAATTTAGTTCCTTACTCAGTTTCAGCGATGTGTCTATGATTTGGGGAGTTTAACGTGTTCCATTTTGGGGGTGGGAGTAGGGTGAAGGGGTGATTGGAATGTCTGGAACTTTCCTATTGTCTTATTTAGTGTTTTCTGCTTAATTTTTCTGGTTTGTTTTCTTTACTGTCTTTTACTGACTTGATTGGTCTTATTTTTCTTGTAACATTTTTAAAAGTTATACATCTTATTTTTTCTTGTATTTCCCTTAAATTTGTAACACACACACACACACACACACATTCATTTTTTATTCAAATTGAGAATTAATTAACACATATAACCTCTAATTTCTGAGCAGGAAAAGACCATTATTTCAACGTAATTCCCTTCCCTTTCTATGCTCCTGCTATATTTTGTTGAAATCATTTAAAATCTTCTAAATTGCTTTTAATTTTCATGCTTCTGCTTTCTTGGGAATCATTTCTTTGCCTTAAGCTTCGTGGCTATGTTATTAATAATTACAATATGTGATTGTGTTTTAATGTTTGTTAATTAATTGCAGGTAATTTACATCTCTCTGGTTTCTCCTTTATTGAATTTTTTATATTACTAGAGGGAATCTTTGTGTGGCTCTGTCAAAATGCTTTGTAGACAATAGATTTTCCATATTCTTGAATAGAAATAAGAAGATACTAAACGGAAAAGAATGAGGATCAACAGTCAAAACAACCTTGCAACTGAAGAACACAGTTGAAGGTCTCACACTTCTTGGTGTTGAAATGTACTGCAAAGCGACCATACCATAAACAGCATGGTATGGGCATAAAAACAGACCTGCAGACCCATGCGACAGAACAGAGTCCAGAAATACACCTTGAGTACGTGCCCAGACCAGTCAGTGGGGTTTTACAACTCTTGCTGCTGAGAAAAGTGTACATCCACACGCAAAATTACACCAGATAAAAAATTAACTCGAAATGAATCAGAGACCTGACACGAGGGCTTAAATTACAAAACTCTTGGAAGAAAACACAGAGAAAAGAGTTTCATGACATTGGATCTGCAAGGATTTCTTGGGTATGATACTAAATGGATAGGCAACAAGAGAAAAAATACTGATAAGTTCGACTTCGCCAAAATTAAAAACTTCTATGCATCGATGGACACAAACAACAAAGTAAAAAAGCAACCATGGAATGGGAAAAAAATGCTTTCAAATCGTGCGTCTGATCAGGGATTAATACCCAGAATGCATTAAGTACTCCTGCAACTGAGCAAAACCCTCAACGACTCACGTGAAAAAAACAGGCACAGGACTTGAGCAGCCATTTCCCAAAAAGACCCACAGATAGAAATACGCTCGATGTTACCAGTGTCAGAGAAATGCATGAGCGGCCACGTCACGCCCACTCAGTTTTAAAAACGATGGTAAATCTATATATGTGTGTGTAAAACAAAATTTGCCACTTTAACTGCTTTTAAGTGTAAAGTTCAGTGGCATTAAACCAACACAGAGCGCTTCGCAGATCTGCACGCTGTTCTTGCACAGGGCCTGTGCCCATTTTCTCTGTGTTGCTTCTGTTTTAGCACATGTGCTGCCCAAGCGATTCCTGGCCAACTGGGTTTTTATAAAGGTGATAAATAACTCTGTGGAGGAAGGACAGGCTTTTCAACAAACGGATACCTTGTGCAAATTGGGGATGAACGAAAAACCCCAAACAAAACAAGTAAGACCTCAACCTTGTATTTTACACAAAAACTAAATCGAACGGATCATAGATTCATATGTCAAACAAAAACCTATACAATGTTCAGAAGAAAAACCAGGAGAGAATTTGGGGGACGTAGGGTTTAGTGACGTCCATCGAAAGCTAAATGGACAGTAAATTAGACTTCGGTAAAACGAAAACCTTGTTCTCTGTGAAAGACCCGTTGAGAAGGGGAAGTGGGGAGCGAGGGGGACAGGTGGGAGGTATCTGCCGTCTGCACGGCTGACGGGAGAGTCGGATCCGGAACACAGGGAGTGCTGTCAGCCTCCGGCTCTGACAGGGACCATCGGGGCGGGTGGGGGGGATGCGGTGGCTCCGCAGACGCCACTGATAAAGGACACTTTCACATGAGCCGTTCACAGCTGCTGCGGCCAGCATGCAAATGGGGCACGCTGGTTAATGCGCAGCACCCCGGGCCCGAGGCCGGGGCCGTTTGGTGGGGCCGTTTGACGAGGGACCGAGGCGGAGGGAGGGACACGGGACACTGTGGAGCCGGAAGGACCACGAGAGTCCACAGAGAGTGGAGAAGGGGTCACCCCAATCAGTCACCACGGCCGGCACCCGGCATAACCCACAGGGACAGACAAGGCCAGCCCGACCTGGGCGAGGCCTTAGATTTGAACTTGAGCCCACTGGGGCCAAGCAGGTAGAGTGTCTGCTCCCCAGGCTGCTGTGTGGCAGCTCACGGCTTCCACCATGTGTGTGAAGTGAGCGTGTCACGGCCATGGGGGACAATGTCACGTGTCCCTGCTCACCCGTGTTGGCCCGTTGTGGAGCGTTCGGCTGAGCTATGCCGTGGTGTGGCTGCTTCCACACCGTTTTGTTTGGCCGAGTGGCCTGTGGGGCCTTAAACTGCCACCGGTTCCTCGTCAAGGGCCACAGCCCACAGAGCCACAGGCAAATGCACATCCCTGACACGGTGTCCCCAGAGGCTTCGCAATGAATGGTCCTCCGTGCGCCCCTCGGATGAGACCCTGGAGCTCCCCCGAGCCCCGCTGCTGGCCTGGCCTCAGTGGGACCCCACGGCACTGCACCAGGGACCCCAATGCCGGTGTGAGCCCAGGCCGGCTCCCTCCGTGTGCACCCCACCCGGCCCCCCGTGGGGCCCCTTGGGGGACATGTGCCTCCTCCAGTGCCTGCAGGCGCCACACGGCTCCGCCTCAGTTCCTCCCGTGCCTGTCACCGAGCCCCGACGGCCCTGCTGGCACCCGGGGCCGCACTCAGTGAAGGTCACCTGAGAAGCCCTGACGCAGGTCCCCAGGGGGGAGTTAAAGCCACCGGGGGCACCGCGAGATGCGGAGGAGGGTCGCAGGGCCCGACACCCCGGCCCGGGCCCCGCGGTTGGTCGGGCTGCCCAGCCCGGCACCCGTGGGCCCTGCCTGCCTGTCCCTTCACCTGGGAACCACGACAGAGGCTCACACCCATGCCCCCCCTCCTCCCACCCCGACCAGACTTGTGCTCCCCGTGTGGCCCTGCACGCCGAGCTGAGCCCCCCGTTTCCGGCGAGCGTGAGTGATGCCCCACCTTCCCGATGGCTGCCACCGCGGGTGTACCGACGCGCTGTGTTTTAACGCGGCGTCTCCCGGAATCACGCCTGGATATCACGTGGTCGGCCCCACTTTAGCACATGCTTCCATTCTCCCCCAGAAAATGTCGGGGGTCTTTGGAACCCTGAGGAAGACACTGAGCCGGCCCCCGGCTGGTTCCCGGAGCTCAGGGAGTCTGTCCGTCCTGGGGAGGACACCCAGCCGGGCCACGTCCCCCTGGACATGGGTGAGACCTCCCAGGCCGGCACCGGTGGGTGAGAGTCCGGGGCTCTGAGTGCTCCTCCGTCCCGTGGGTGCTCCTCCGTCCCGTAGGTGACTCAGACAGGCCTGCACCCCGGTCCTCCGTCCCGTGGGTGGCTCGGACAGGACTGCACCCCGGTCCTCCGTCCCGTGGGTGGCTCGGACAGGCCTGCACCCCGGTCCTCCCGTCCCGTGGGTGGCTCGGACAGGCCTGCACCCTGGTCCTCCCGTCCCGTGGGTGGCTCGGACAGGACTGCACCCCGGTCCTCCGTCCCGTGGGTGGCTCGGACAGGACTGCACCCCGGCCAGACATGTTGATGGGTCGAGCCGTGGGCGGCCTCGCTGGTCCCTTACGTTCCTGTCACGGGGCCGCTTGCTTGCCGTCTCCTCGCCCCAGGTGGCTGTGTGTCCACTGCTAACGGCCGCTTTCAGCAGTTTTGGCTCCTTAGGGACCCGATGCACATCTGTTTCTTGCTGCTGGGGTCCCTCTGCCCCCAGCGGCCCCGGGGACAGGGCCCAGCTCGCCTCACGCACGCCTCCCTGATGGCCCTCTCACGGCCGGTGGCCTCACCCCTTTCCTCGCCCTCTGGATGCCCGGGTGGGGTCCGCTGCACCCCACAACGTCACTGTGCGTCCTTAGCCGAGGGCCCCCAGGGAGAGGGCTCCCCCCTCTCTGTGGCAGACGGGGGGCCGGCAGCGGCTCTGCAAATACTTCCCACCACGGACGCCTTCCTCCCCCCTCACGTCCCCCACGGGGGGCGGGGGCGGAAGCCGGGGCGGCGAGTCCAGCTTTGTGACCCCGGTGCCGAGCCCGGCCTCTCGCCTCGCACGCGGCGCACACCCACATGTGCGTGTCTAACCTCCAAGGCTGACGCCCTGTGACACGTGGCTTCGCGAGGAGGCCACACCAGACTGAAGCGACATCGCGGAGCACTTGAGGGCAGACTGCCCACGGAAAACGAGCCGCGCTGGACAGGCGGCCAGGTGCAGAGATGCGGCCGCGTCCCCACCCCACGGCGTGCTTGAGTCCACTCCACGCTCCTGACTGAGGGAGGGACAGCAAGGCCCCCGCCAGCCACGCACAGGGATGCCTTCAGGGACAAGGGCCGGCTGACGACGGTGCGAAAGGCCGGCCACACCGTGACCAGCCACAGTGGACAGATGTGTTAACGCCAACCACCTTTTTGCCATCATTAAGGGAGTGAAAAGGCAAAGTAGTACACGTGGAGCAAATACACACAGAGACAAGAACAACGAAACCCACAGCACCAAGACGGCCCTGGTGCCTGGGGAGAGCAGCCAGAGCTTGTCACCCCGCAATGTGACTCTATGAGGCTTTAATGACCTTAAGCTGGTTATTTCTGAGAAAAGAAGGACGGGAAAATACTTCACCTTCCCCCAACTGCCTACAAACAATTCAGATAGAGGAGCAGCCCAGGAGGACGGGTGTCACCAAAGATGGACTAGGTGTGACACGGGAGGAGCCCTGTGTCCCCGTGTTGAAGGTGGCCCGGCAAACATCCGTTTTCCTAACATCTGCTCTTCTGTCTCCACGTGAGTTGCCTTCCTGCCCTCGGAAATCTCGAACCACATGCCTGGTCCCCTTGCCTTCACTCCAAATGGCACGCAAGCCGTGAGTGGCCAACCTGTCCCCGGGCCTCACATGCCCATGGCACCTGCACGCACACACGTGACAACCGGGGCACGTCCCTGCCGGCCCAGCTCACGTCGACTTGGTTACCAGCCCACGGGGACTTGGGGAAGGGGAGAGGAAATGATTTTTTATGCCCACAACAGAAAATATACTGAAGATGTTAGCAAGAAACAGCTAATCCCACAGAAGAACGAAAGGCGTCTGAGCGCGCAGCTCGCGAGAGGACACGAGAGTGGCCGAGAAGCAGCGACAAGTTGTGGGAACTCTCCCGTCTGCACTCAGGGCGACCCCGGCGGGGGCCGTGGGGGCCACCCCCGACTCATTTCTCCCACGTGCCACCGCCCGGCAGCGAGGCCCGTTGGGTCCTAGCACGGCTGAGGGGACGGTGCCACCCGCCGTCCTCACCCACGTGCCGCCGTCCGCCTCGTGCCAGCAGCTGTCTGCCCGCAAGCCGACGTCTGGTTCCAAACAGCGGCCACAGGGACTTCGCTCAGCCCAAGCCGGATCGAGTCCCCGGCCGGGGACCCTCTGACGACGTCCCATGTGACGCGGAGGAAAAGCCCGATGCTGCTGTCCAGCCCCCCGGCTCCATCCCCACATGCTCCCCGGCTGCGCCCGCGTGTGCTGGCCATGCCTTGCTTGTCCTCCACATTCCGGGGACGCCCCTGTCCCTCCCCGCCCCACCAGGCATCCCGCCTCCCTCCTGCCCCCCGATCGCCCTCCGAGACCCCTTGCCTAATGCTCAGGCCCCCACGCATCCCCCTCGGCTGCATTTCTTCCCTTCGGCAGGGATCACTATCAGTCCACACGTCACACGCGTACATCGTGTTTTTGTCCTTCCCCCCATGAAAATGCCATTTCCACGAGGACGTGGGGTTTTGTCTCTTGACTGATACCTGGCATGAAATCGGTGTACAATAAACAGGCTGGAAGTTGAAACTGAAACAGCGAGTCCTATGTTGAAAAAGACATTTCTCGCTTCGTGTTCTGATTTTCTAGTTAAAGGGGCAGATTCCGGGCGCCGTGGAGACCTACAGTGTGCTTTCTACCCAAAGGGACCTGAGCTGCTCTTCACTCTTGAATCAGGTTGAAAAGCTGTCACTGCATTTCTCACGTCGAGGCGAAGAGCAGCATCCGACAGCTTCATGCTGGCGACAGTCAGACCCCTTGTCCTTGTGCTTTTAAGCTTAAATGCTCATACGTTTTGTACCCGGAGATTAATGGAGAAATGTACCTGCTTCCTGTCAGGGCTTCAGAAAAACGTAAACGGTCACATGATGGTGAATTAATTAAAATGTTCTAAACCGGAGGAAGACTTGAGGGAGCGTTTGGAGTCACACGCAGGCTGCCACTGGGCAGGAGGCGGGTGACACGCCCACTTTTTAGGGACTGTGGGTTCCATCCGTGCCACAGCCAACGCGGCCCCCCTGCTCCTGTGTCACCGGCGTGTGTGGTGGGTGTGCCACGCGTGCCACATGCTGCTCTCGCGATGACCAGGGCACCCGGTGACACCGTGGGACCGGAGGCATGGGCGATGCTGCCCGGGACATCCCGCCCGTGCCCTGCGCCCTCAAACCGATGGCCTCGGGATGTCCCCGCTCTGCCCCGCCCCGCCCCTCCCCCACGGCACAACCCGCAGCCACGACTCGCCTTTGGGAGCGTTTTTCAAGAACGGATTTGAAATCAATCAAAGAAACGCTTCCTATGTGTTTTCTCCAGCCTCGTTTGTGGAGAATGTCGAGGTCGTGGCCACCGCAAGATGACGTAAGGACCTCGGAGCCCACGCGATCACGACTCGGTTGCCCTTTGATGCCCTTAAAGTTAAAGTTTTACCTTAAATTAGAGGCCACTGAAATACCACGAGCGGTGCCCCATGAAGACGGCACGTGACAACCGCTGTGCACGCTGGCCGCAGACGCCCCGCACGCCACGCCACGCCCGCGCCGAGCCCGCGTCCGCGGAGGTCGTGGCCCGGGTCCCTGTCCCACACCGGGCACAGCGTCTGGCCCGAAGCGGGCGCTCAGCACAAACTTCGTGGCTGAAGAAATGGCCGCGGAGGAGAAGGCAGGGTCCGGCGTGCGGACGGCACAGGAAGCCCAGCAGGGCCACGGCCCAAGCTCGGCGGTCGGCCGCGCCCTGTGACAAAGCGTCACCGTCCCTCGCGTGCGTCCTGGGAGCTGAGTGCACCCGGCTTGCCACGGAGCGCGAAAGGCTCCGGGGTCCCGCTGAAGTCGTGGAGGGAGAGAGAAAGCAGCGCCCCACACCTGCAGCAGACGGGGGGGCGGGGCGGGGTGAAGGTGAGGGGGCCGGAGAGAAGGTGGGGGGCCGGGGGAGAAGGTGGGGGTCGGGGGAGAAGGTGGCACTCCAAGTGCTGCCGGCCCCTCTCAGCCCGGGACGCCCGGAGCTCCTGAGGCTGCCACCTGCCGCCTTGAGGAGACTGGCCTGCCGGGCCACGTGATGCACGTGTGCTCGGTGGCTGTCACACCAGGCTCCTCGGCAACAGGTTCCCCAACTTCTCAGAAAGCGGGCGGCTCCTCTAGGGGCCCCACGAGCCAGCTCCACCTCCCCAGCTGGGACGAGCAGGTGTGGGTACGTGCTGTGACCCAGCCCCGTGCCACGGGGTGACGGTCTGCCCGGAGCGATGGCCCTGTAGCCCTGTGGGAGTGCTGGAGCCCTGTGGGGGTGCTGGAGCCCTGGGGGGGGGGTGCTGGAGCCCTGTGGGGGTGCTGGCCTGAAGACCACGTGCGGGCAGGGCCGTGGCCTGGGGAGGGCGGCCAGGGCTGGCCAACCCACCACCACCCGGCACGAGGGCCCCGCAGCCGGGCTTCGCTGCTGGCCGGTGCTCTCTCAGGACAGTTCCGTGGTGTTCCTGGTGGTCATTCTGTTAATGATCGCCAAAATCACACACGATCTGTGTGAAAATAGCATGGCGACTTACGCAGAGGCAAAACGCGAGAGCCTCTTGTGCCGGGGCCCAGGCCTGCCCACACGGTGGCAGAGGGCACCGCCCGAGGGCACCACCCGAGGACTGTCCTGCAGCCACCTGCCCAGCCGGTGCCGGGCCGCCAAGGCGGCTTGTGGCGCCGCAGGCCGTTTGGTTACAAGGACCCCGGGCCGCCGCGTCCCCTCCTCATCCTGCCGAGGGTGCCCCAGAGGCCTGGATGACATCGAGCTCCATCCCAGGGACGGGACATATGCAAAGGACCCGGGGCTTTACGTGGGCCGTCGACAAGCAGAGTTCTGGGTCCCGCCCTGGTAGCCGTGACCCCGGTCCCCGGCCCCTGTGACAGCAGCTCGCAGGGCGAGGCCACCTTGGTCTTGCTGCAGAGGGAGCCGGCCTGTCCCCCAGGATGGTGAGGCCACCAGGGCAGGCAGGCCAGCTGGGGCGAAGCTGGGAAGGTGACAGAGAAACGGCAATGCTGGAGAGTCACCAAGGGTCGGGGGCAGAGGCCGGGGGCCCAGCCGGAGGGGAGGGCCGGCGGGCGGGGCCGAGGACAGGGGCCCCCCGGGGAGGGCCGGGAGGACAGGCAGGTGGCCTGCGCCTCCCCGATCCCTCAGCTCGGCCTGCCCCACCGCCCACCCTCGACGGTGGCCCCGGCTCACTCAGGACGCAGCTGATGCCACCCGGATCCACCGCTACGCTCCACCCCCCACTGAGTGACACGGGGGCGGGGACTTCGGCCTGACGTCCTCCCTGCACAGGCAGAAGCGCCCTGGGTTTCGCTAGGATCGCGCTGCCGTCCTGCACCGTGAGTGTTTCCCACGCCGGCTCGCGGCTCCCGCTGCTCCACACGCGGCTCCCTGCCGCCCTCGGCTGCGGACTCCAGCGCTGACCTCGGCCCCGAGCCCGAGCTTCTTGCCCCACCCCCCGTCCTCCGATGTTGGCTCTGCCCTCCTCGGCCTGCAGAAGCCCCCGGCCCGGGCCTCGTCCTCGGCTCGCTCCTCTCTCTGTCTGCACCTCTGCCTCCGATCCCGTCCCATACGGGGCCCGAAATGTCACTCTGCACCTTCCCGGGGGTCCCGGGAGCCGCAGGGAGTCACTGCGCCCGCAGGGCATGCACTTTCAGATGCACTCCGGGAAAGGCGGCTCCCCCGTTTGGTCACAGAGACCCCGGGGTGCCGCCTGTTGGTCCGGCCCGATCGGAGGGTGTCGAGACACGTCCATGACCAGACAGGCGGGACGGACGGGGGACCCTCATGCCTCCCTTCCCAGCAGAGGCAGAGAACCAGACCGTCAGCACCACGTGGGGGGCAGGGCGGGAGGGGGCGGGGGTGCGTCTGGGGACACGCCGTGTTTGTGGCGTGGCTGCTGCGGGCCTCGCCAGGGCCGTGATTCTGGAGCAGGGACGTGGGAGAGACGAGCCAGCCGGCCAGGTGTGCGGCCAGGTGAGCGCATCCCACGTGAGCGAGAAGCAGGCCCAGCGGCCTGGTCCCCGAGGGCCCCCTGAGCACGGTGGCGCTCGGGGCCTGCCTCCCGCGAGGCGCAGCCGGAGGGAGCCTACGCGGCGAGAGGCTGGCTCTGGCTGCCGCTTTCTGAGCAGATGGCTGGGGGAGGGTGGGGAGTGGGAGGAAGGCGATGAGTCAGGAGGCCACCGCCTTCCCCGGAGGAAGGGGCGCGGGCCTGGGCCGGCAGCCGGCAGCCGTGGGGGTGGCCACAGGCGGCTGAAGTCTCCACGCAGTTCAACGAGTTGATTTTAAAACGCATCCAGGAGAAGACAACAAGCGAGAGGGGAGGGGAGCGGACGCGGAGAGCAAGGCACAGAGATGGGCGGGCTCAGACCGAATCGTGCCGCTAATTAAATTAAACGTCAAGATGCCAGATGCTCTCGTTAAAAGTGATGCGCCGGCAAACTGGATCCAAAATTCAAAAATACACCGTTTACAGAGGGCACCTACGATGTAAGGACGCACAGAGATAAAGTCAGGGGGAGGAAGACCCTCTGCAAGGTCTAAGCGACAGAAAGCTGCACGGACTTTGAGGTAAAAGGCGCTACTGCCCGGTGAGGAAGAGGATTGCTTTATAATGCCCAAGTCAGACACGGTGACAGGACGGACATAAAGGATGTAAATAGACTACTGACACTCCTCACCTATGGGCCATACAGAATGACACTCCCAAGGATCGAAGAACACACAATGTCTGTAGTACACAGAACATTCACAAAATACCGATCGTATTTTGGGGCGTAAAGCACATGTCACACTCAAAGGAAGGGCGGAATCGCACAGACCACGCGCCCTGGGCATACCGCGGTCAGGTACCGCGGTCGGGCTAGACGGGTAGCCAGCGAATCCCACACGGTTAGGAGACACAACACACACTTCCCGATAACTCACAGGGTTTGCTTCAGAACAGCATGCGAGGCGGGAACAGCGGTGAGTAAAGCGAGGGACAGCGACGCCACAGGGAAGGAAGACAAGGCGCCGCGTGATGGTTACGGAGGCCGGGGGATGAGTTCACGGGTTCATCACACTACGCTCCATACATTTATAGGTATTTCCCATCATTCTCCGTAATTAAATGTCCAAAAATGTGAGTAAAAGAGACTCAATCCAGCAGAAATGAGTCACCGTGAAAAGTAAGGCTCAACAATGACGCGAGAGTGTGAGGAGAAGTCACGGAGGGAGGGCGGCGTGAGCGGCGGCCTCTCCGCTTGCTTCCAACCTGACAGCCCAGATGCACAGGGAGCCGTGCGAGGGGCGGTGGGAGGGACGGGGCCTTGCTCCGTCGGAAGGTGCGCGGGGCGCCGCGGGCAAAAGCCACAGGGGGGCCTCCCCGCAATCCCGTCCCAGACATGGGGTGCCAATCAGAGGAAGACCAACACCGGGACGTCCCCAGCACCAGGGCCGTCTTCACTGCCCGGGCGAGGATGGGGCTTTGATCGACACGCTGCTCTGCCTTCGAGCTCAGTCTTGGCCGTTTGCTGGTCTCTGCCGTGAAGGCGTAGGGCCGTCCCCAGGTCGACGGCACCCAGGTGGCAGCGAGGTGCAGGGCGGGCGGGGGCGTGTGGTGGCCAGTGTCATCTGCCCAGCACTGCCCGGCAGGTGTGAGGCCTCTCGCCCAGTCGGGGGGCTGCAGTGACAGGTACCACCGGCAGTCAGGGCTCCGGGCGGGGTGCAAGGCTGGGGACCTCAGGCCTCACTCCCACTGGGGTCTGTGCCGGCTCCCCTTGTCCTGCCCGCTTCCGCTGGCCACAGAGCTGGCTGTGCCTGTGCCCATGCGAGGGCCCGAGTCACCTGCTGTCACCTGCAGACCTCCGACCGAGGGCCTCCTGGGGCCTCTGGGGCCTTTTTTTTGAAACACAGGCGACCCCCTTTTAGAGTTTATTTTCCTTTTTCTGCAGTTTGCTTTCTCATGAGCACATTTCGTCATTACTTTGTCTCCCTTGTCACTCGTTGAAGTGGGAACAGAAATTTCCAGGGAAAACAAGGGCAGGGATAACCGAGGCCTCGTATAACCCCCTCGCCCCTGGGGTGCCTCTTGGGGCCTTGAGGGAGCCCAGGCAGCCCTGCCACTGTGATCTCGGGGGGCACTGCGGATCAGTGGCTGTCCTTGTGAATACGTCCACCGTGGCCTCAGCGCCCCGAGCCCCGAGCCCTGAAGCTACCACGGCCACAGCGGCAGAAGCAGGTGCTCCCGTTCCCGTCTCTCAGTCCCATCTGAGGATGTGGGTGCTCCAAACCCCACTGGACCCCACACACGTGCATGCTCGATTCTCCCTAATCCCGAAGCAGCCCGAGTTCTGGAATAATCTGGAACATCCAATGCGAGATAAACCAGTCTGTCAGGGTTGGTTAAACTTCACCAGCGTCTGAGGTTTTGACGGGGCCTGTGCTGCGTCAGCATTCGGCACCCAACGGGCACAGACGGGGGGCGGTGGAGACTGTGTGCTGGCACGGGGGGCCACCACGCCATCCCGTGCCGCAGGAGTGACGCAGGAAGCCACCCTCGTCCGCCAAGCAGACTTCGCAGGTCATCTCGGGAGCAGCCTTACCACCCGAGCGGTTTGAGACGGCGGCGTGCGTCTCATGCAGGTACTTCGCCCTCCGCCCGTCACTACACACCATGGAGCCTCGCCGTGGTGTCACGGCCACCCCACGCCAGGCCCCAGCACACGCGGCACCCGCGGGCACTGTCCCAGGTGCTGAATCTCCAGCCGGAGCAGATACGTGCGGCCGGGGGTCTAATCGCTCCGTGCTGAAGGCAAGTTACTAAACCTCCGCTCCTGTAAATCACGGATGAAAGGGGCACCTTCCTTCAGGGGCGCCGAGGACATGGAATGAGACCACGTGTGTGACGGAGTCTGGGCCGGCACGGGGAAAGGCGCGCTACGGTCGGATTTGTCCTGTGTCACTCCTAGTGCCCCACCCCCTGCTGCCGCTGGAATGTGGTGGCCCAGAGCACACCTGTCACGCTATCTCAAATGACCTCAGGGACACGTGTGAGCGTGAGACAGAGAGACTGACCGACAAGCGGGACGGAGCTCGGGGACCGGCCCCCTGGACGGGACTGGCCTGCCTGGCACTGAACCAGGAAAACCAGCCTTGAAGAGACCATCTCTGCCCCAAGGCGCAAACCCCAAGTCGGCATAAAATGTCAATTCGGGTCACTGTCATCTGGGCAAAATATTGTTTTATGTGATAATTCGAATTTGATGAGGAAGGCCTTCAGTTCTGTAGAACGCTTTGAGCCTTCCCAAAGTCAAGGCTCACCCCACAAAAACACCTGTGAGGGTGTCCCACAGCTCCTGCCAATGTGGCCAGCCCCAGGTGACCCTGGCTGGGGTCACCAATGTGCTCAACCACAAAGCAACGGCCAGACACTCACTTGAAACAATTGCAAACATACGCACTGCCAAGTGGTTTGAGGCCTTTTAACAGAACCCACAATAATAAATGACTTAGATTTTTATTTCACACAAATCCAAAATGTGGGGTTTTGCTTCCTTTTAAGCTTGGTAAATTGTCAAAATGGACCGAGGGGCCTAAAAGGTCGTGCCGCAAAATTCAAAAATTTCGGTGTGGCCGCTTCCTCTTACATCTATCTGGAAGCGTGTGAACGGTGGAGAACAATCTGGATAAAGAAAAACACCAACGTGCTGGTCAGTCTCCACCAGCACCTGCCGTCACCTCCCTCCGAGCACGTGGCCGGGGCGGGTCAGAAGCCTTGACCGATCTGACTCGGCACTGGCATCCACGGCGCCTGGTCCTCGGCCCGCCTGGCCTCCCTCTCTGCACACAGGCACGTCCGAGCCGACACACTCGGCAGACGCCCCACCCCCCCGGACCCCGTCTCCTGATACTGTGTTTTGCGAGCATCCTGCTCCCCCTCCCAAACTGTCTGCACTCCTCTCCCTGTTTGTGGGGTGTCGCCCGCAGGCGGACTCAGGGTTACGTATAAAGACTGGAGGTGTCATTGGAATGTCACACAACTAATGCTTTCCGACACCTGTGGCCGTCAACAGCTCGGCGAGGCCCGGGGGGTTTTCCTGTTTCGGCTGATGCCTTCTCCCCCAAACTTCAGCCCTGGTGCCCACAGCCGCCAAACGTCTCTGCCTGGATGACGCACAGCCCCGGCACCCTCGGCATGACCCCAGATCACCACATGTCCCCCCAAACCTGCACCACATGCGGTGTTCCCCATCTCAGCAAAGCCACACCCTCCCCGCAGGACCTCTGCATGAGCGATAGAGGCGCCCGGGAGGTGGTACGCGTCCCGACAGCCTGGGCTGCGTCCAGATCCGCCACAGTGAGTCTCAGATCCGTCTCGGCGTGGAGACCTCTGGAAAGCTGACCTCCCCAGGCTTGAGAATCCTCGTTCTGGATATTTTAAGTCCCCAATAATCTAACGGGTCTGTTCCTCCAACCTCAGGATGCTCTCGACAGACACAGCCTCCTGGGCAGGCTCGTGAGGTGCAGGTGAGCACGCAGCTGTCGGGCCGGGCGGGGCTGGGCGGGGCATGTCCCTGCCTCTCCAGCCCCGGCCCCCGGCCCTCCAGGTGCTGTGGCCCGGCCATCAGCCCGGTCTGCATGTCTGAACCATGCATGGATGCTAAGAAGACGTCGATGCTCAGAGGTTCCGGATCAACGCGGTTGCAGCCCACTGAGATATTTCCAAAGTCCCGGGAGATCACGACACACAGCCAGCGACAGTGCCACTTATTTTGCGGGTTGGCATCCATCCCGAAGAGAATGACCGACTTCTGTGAGGCACTCGGCAGCCGCAAGCATCTGCCACCTCTCGGGCCCTC
The DNA here is from genome assembly GCA_028627145.1 of Eidolon dupreanum. Taxonomy (NCBI): domain Eukaryota; kingdom Metazoa; phylum Chordata; class Mammalia; order Chiroptera; family Pteropodidae; genus Eidolon; species Eidolon dupreanum. Next base: position 19,669,622 of record CM053516.1, on the reverse strand, counting down.
CGCCCCGCCGGTCCTCTCACTTTCCTTACTTCACCCTGCTCCCTGAGTCCTCCAGACCCGGCTGGACACACAGCCACCGTTTACCCGCGCCGTGTGCGCCGGTCTGGACTGCGTCCACCCACTCCGCCTGCCCCGGACTGGTCCCTAAGTGCCCGATCGCCGCTGGGGGAAAGTGTGAAGCCCGACGACTGGACTCTTCACGTTCACACCGAACGTGTCGGATGAGCCCTCAGAACTGCCACACTGCGCTGCTTCCATGGAAACGTCGCTTTCCAGTTCTCCGAGGCGACCGGTTCATACTTCTCTATTCGCCTCGAATCTCCAACCGCCTCCGAGCCTTCGCTCCCATCCGGAGCCCTCGCCATCCACCCCACTGGCACCATCGGTCTGTGGAGAGCCTCTCGGTCCCCCCACGGCCGGCTCCTGGCTTCCGGCCCCGCATCTTGCTCTTTACTCTTATGCCACCTCCCTTTGTGTGCTGCGGGGTCACCGAGTGACGTCATCCTGCAACTGTCCCGTTTCCAGGGCCTCCTCGATTCCCTCCTCCACTTGATTAAGCTTCCAACCCGCTTGCCCAAACACAGACTTACGGCGTCCCTCCGGCTGCCGCCCCTCGTTCGCTGTCCCTTGTAGCCACGATCTTTGAAGCGCGATCTCCACTCGCTGGCGTCAAACGCTCACCGCGTTTTCCTTTATAAAACGGTAAAGGTACTTGCGCTGGGAATGGAATTCGAGATTTGCATCGAACACACCGATGCTATCGATCCATTGTCCTCTTGCTTCCGGTGTAGGCCTGAACACACACCCCACGCCGTGGATCAGAAGGCCTGCTCCCTGCTCAGACGGCTCAATCCGATTCGGCGCACTCCCTCCCAGAATCCCGCTGGCTCTGCGAGGCATGGATACGCTGATCCTGAGATTAACGTGGAGATTTGAGAGACCAAGAATAGCCAAAACGATCTTGAAAAAGAGAGGGCTCACGCTGACCGATTTTGAAATTTACTACTAATCTAAAATAATTAGGAGAGTGTTTTATTTGCGAAAATCCTTACCTTTATGGTCAACTGGTTTTTGACAAGGGTGTTAAGACAAATCTCGGGGGAAATGTCCTTCCAACTGATGACGCTTGGCCAACTGGATCCCAACATTCAAAAGAACAGGTTGGACCCCTACCTCGCGCTGCACGTAAAAACGAATTCAGAACGGACCTCGGATGTCCTAAAAGTAAGAGCTTACACTATAAAACCCTTCAACGAAAATGCAGGTGTAAATATTTATGATTTTGGGTTAGACAATAGTTTTTTAGGTATAATATCAAAAGCATAAGCAACCAAAGAGGAAATCATTTGTACTTCATGAGAATTAAAAAATGTTTTTCATTCAAAGGTACCATAAAGAATGTGAAAAGACACCCAAAGAATGAGAACATATACAAATCATATATCTGATGAGCGACTCACATCTAAAATATATAAATGACCCTCGCAACTCAATAGAAAGAAGAATAACCAATAAAAAACAGGGGTTTGAATGGACACTGTCCCCAAGAACACACGCATAGTCACTAAGCACATGAAAAGATGCTCAATGTTGCTAGTCATCAGGGACATGCAGATCAAAACCACAATGAGATACCACCTCACACTTCACTGGGCATCCGTAATTAAAAAGACAGATAAGAACAAGTGTTGAAAAGGATGTGGGGGACTGGAGCCCCCACACACCGCTGGTGGGGGGAAAACACAACATGGCCGTTTGGGAAAGCTGTTCTGCGGTTCCTCAGAAGGTTAAACAGAGTCGCCGAACGAAGCAGCAGTCCCACGCACCTCAGGGACACAAAAATACTATGCTATGAGTTTTCATAGCAGTATTATTCATAGCAGCCAAAAAGTAGAACCATCCAAACATTCGCCATCTGATTAATAAATACGTGGTATATTGATACAATGAAATGTTATTAGCAATAAGAAGGAATGAGGGATCGATTCATGCTTCGACACCCACGAATGTTGAAAACAGTCTTCTAAGTGCAATAAGCTAGTTGTGAAAGATAATATAGTATATGGTTCCATTTGTATGAAATGTCCAGAATAGGTAAATTTATAAAAATAAAAATAAAAAAAACCAGATTAAGTTACCTAGAACTGGGCAAGTGGGGAGTGACCACTAACAGGTCTGAGATTTCTTTGTGGGGGACTGAGGAAATGATCTAAAATTGAATTGTGCTGCTGGTTACATAGATCTGTGAATAATCTAAAACCCAACAAGCTATACACTTTAAATGGGTGAATTTTATGATACATGAATTATATAGCGACAAAAAAATTTTCTTTAAGTAACAGTGAAAACCTAGTGGGCGGGTTCTGATAGATACATACGCTTCAATATATAACAGTTGCTTCCTTTTTTTTTTGTTGAGTGATAATCATTATTGGTACAATATGGGGGATGGGAAGAACTATAAATAAATAAATGAATGATTCTGTCAACAGATGTTTATTGAGCACCTACTAAGTGCTCGCGGACATGTTCTAAAGGCTGGGGCAGCACAGTACACAAAAACCAGGAGGGAGCTCCTTCCTCCGCTCCAACCTGAGTGACAGAACGCGGGACGTCATGCCGGCTGCCTCCCCTCCCGGCCCACCCTCCAGGACGGGCCCCGGAGGACAGCCTGGCTTCCTAGTGAATGCATCTTGAGAAGAGAGACTGTCTTAACTTGCAAATTAAAAGAATATTATTGCCTTTTCTAGGGTTTCTAGGATTCCCAGATGCATGAATTAATTTACCCAAGATATAATTTAAACATGAAAGTCAATGTATTTAGCTGAAGTGAAATAGCAGGCAATCTCTTTCCCCCCCCCAGAGTTTAGTCACTGTTCCGGTACGGAGTGAAGATGTGTGAGGATGAGGATTAACACGCTGCTTCTAGAAAGCTGACGATGACAGCGAAGGCTGCCACGCCCACCACGCAGCTCACGGGGACACGCTAAGGGGCATGCACGGGACTTCTGCGGCCGATCTCTTGGTGGTGGCCTCTCCCAGCCAGTGCTGGCCACTCAGTGACCGAGGCTTTCCTCCTGAACAAGGGTGAATGCGGCTTCGAGCGCCATGGTGGCTGCACTTTGGTTTTGCTCAGAAGCAGCCACACGAAACCCAGCTCAGACACCCGGAACCTCACTAGTTTCGGTCACGCCAATACCGGAGAGACGGCCTGGGGGGCCGTGCCTGTGATGCTCCGATGAGGTCTGCCGGGAGAGAGAACTGGGGTGGCGGCGTGGGAACGCAGGGAGCGTGTGGCCGGCAGCCGTGGCCTGCACGCTGTCGCTGGCACTGCCGAGCTGGGGCGGCGGGCTGGGTTCTGCCAGGCGAGTCCCCGAGTGTCCTCCCCGTGGAGGACGGGCATGGGGGTGTATGGCTCTCCGTCCCGGCCACCGGGGCTGACAGCAGGGCTGAGCGGTCTGGAGCACGCTGTCGCCTCTCTGGGGCTGGCTCCCCTCTGTGTGGGACTGTTCCCACGGGAAGCCTGTGAGGCAGGGGACAGTGACTGTGTTCAGCGGTGCTAAGTCCCTCCCTTGTACCTCGTGGCCCAGACCCTCTGGGCTGGGCACCTGGGCGTACACTCTGGTGGCCCGAAACGCTCGGGAGGTAACCGTACGGGTGGCACCTCGGGCTCACCCGTGGACGGCCAAGCTGCAGCGTGGAGAACACGCACGGTGCGGGAGCGGCCAGAGCAGGGCATGCGGCCACACTCACGGGGCCGCCTCCACCAGGCCAGGGCTCCCGCGGAACGGAGCCGGCGGGGTGCGTGTGCGTGTGTGCATGTGTGCATGTGGGTGTGCACGTGCGTACATGTGCATATGTGCACACATGTGTGTGCATGTGAGCACGTGTGCGCATGTGTGTGTTCACGTGTGCATGTGTGTGCATGCATATGTGCATGTGTGCGTGTGTGTGCATGTGTGTGCACGTGTGCGTGCGTGTGTGGCTATACCTAGCTTTGCATGGAGCCCGGAAATGACCCAGCTTGTCATAGCTCAGCACGTTGCTCTCAGATGAAGAGCCCAGGGGCCACGCTGCTGTCCCTCAGCCTCGGTCAGACAGGCACACCCCGGTGCTGGGGGAAGGCTGGGGCGCCTGTGCCCAGGGGGTTGGTGGCCCAGGCCGTGCACCCCACTCTATGCTGGGGCAGCTGAGGGATATGGGGCCTCAAGCTCACTGTCTTCCGTGAGGCTGGTGTCACCGGGGCTCAGTGGAGCCACCGGGTCATCACGTGCTCAGAGTCACAGTGATGTGGCCAGTGGGGGCAGAGCAGCCAGCACACCCCCTGGTCCCCACGGCCTGTCACTGTGGGGTGCACCTGTCACCCCTGGGGGTGGCCCCGGCCCTGATGGGCCCCGAGGCCCACATGGCAGCTGCATGAGCAGGGCTCATGCTCCCCTCCAGGGCCGGCCTCTGTGTCCCCAGAGCCACCAGCACTTCAAGCTCCTCCTGCTCTCTCTCGAGCAGCTGGGGAGGTGAGGCCACCCCCGGCTCACAGCTGCGAGCCGGGCCCGGGGTGTCTTTGAGCCGTCTCAGACTCCCGAGGAATGGGTGGCTGAGCTCTCTGCTGACCCCTGTGACGGCCGCAGCATCCACGGATGGACCTGCCTTGCTTCCTCTGGTCACCTGGAGCCCCTGGCCATGCGCACAGGCCCCCTCCCGCACCTGCAGGCCCCACACGCCGCCGTCAGACACCAGGGTGTGCTACGCTCCGCGCCTCGCGGCTGACTCCCCCGTAAACGCTGGGCCCCAGAGGCCCGTCTGGGGCTGGGGTGCAGCCGGGCGTCCCTAGACGGGCTGGTTCGAACAATGCCGGATTCCACTCGACTAAACGGGTTCCTCGCTGCAGGCCTTCTCAGGGCCTTCGGCACGCTCACGGACACGAACGAGAGCATGTGACGTCCCCCACACGGGACGGGTCCCGGAGCCTCAGTTCACTTCCTGACGGAATGTGGTTCGGCGTTGTGACACTTGGACGCGCGCTCGCCGGCTTCCCCGTGTCCCGGGGGAAATCCTCACGGCGCTGCCGTGACCGTGCACCCCCACTGTGTCCAGGACCCACTCCCGCCTCCCGCCCCGAGGCTCCACCCCGGTCCTGCTGAGCATGCCCAGAGCCCCTCTTCAGCCACGAAAGCTGGAGGCAGCAGAGGGGTCACCACGGCGCCTGACTCTAAGCCACGGGGTCAGCCCGACGGCAGGTGGTCGAGAGGAAGGGAGAAGCAGGAGAGTGCCGAGCCCGGCCGGCGCCTCAGTCCTCATGGCCAGCGCGGGCTGTGCAGCCGCGAACCCCGCTCTGGGCTGCGGGCTGATGGGGCGCCCCCACCCCGAAACCTGCCAGCCCCGTGCAGAGGGCGGGAGAGCTGGGCCGCGCCACCCCCACCCACGACAGCCCCGGGGCCCCCCCCCAGAGGCCCCGCCAGGCCCCACAGACACGGAGAGCCACAGCGATGGCCGACCATGGCCGCGGGGCCGCCTGCCAGGCCCCGGCCAGGTGGGATGTCCCCCCCACGGTGACCCCGAGATGTAAGGTGGAGCTGTCTGTGCCGTGCGCATCCAGCCCTGTTGCCGAGCGGCTTGGGTCCTCACAGGTGTGAGCACACTCACAGCCACGCCCTGCCACATGCCACACGTCACGCCACACCATGTTACATGCCACGCCCTGCCACACGCCACGCTCACGCCACACCCTGCCACACACCACACCCTGCCACACGCCACACTCACGCCACATGCCACGCCCTGCCACACGCCACGCCCTGCTACACGCCACGCCCTGCTACACGCCACGCCCTGTGACACGCCACAATATGACACGCCATGCCCTGTCACATGCCACGCTCACGCCAAACTCTGCCACATGCCACATCCTGTCACACGCCAAGCCCTGCCACACACCAAGCCCTGCCACACACCATGCTCACACCAAGCCCTGCCACATGTCACACCCTGCCACGTGCCACGCCCTGTCCCACGGTGGCCAGGGTTAGGGGACGCCCTGTGACCTGAGCCGCCTGCCTGAACACTGGGGTCCCGGGCTGGCTGCGAAGGGCGGCCGGCCTTCCCCCATGTTTGCTCCCAGCCCCCTATCAGAGGCAGGCACGAGACGCCCGGGATGCCCACAGCCACACAGCGAGGCCACGGCCCTCCGCACACCCACTGCCGGGACAGGGGGAGTGCGGGGCCGGGAGCACTTATTTGCAGGCGTCCAAGTTTAGCAGGTGGAGCGATAGGCCCATGCAGAGCGCCGTGGAGCCACGCCGCCGCAGGAAGCCGGGCCCGGCCGCTCTCGGGGCCCAAGGAGGGTGACGCACCACACCTGCCCTGCATCTCGCTGTTGCAGCCGCCGCCCCAGGGCGGCCGGGGTGCGTACCGCCATCCCGCCCTGCACATGAGCAGCTGTCTAGCAGCAAGGAGCCAGCTCAAGGTCGCCTGGCTGATCTGTGTCCTAGTTTACCAGGCGTCCAGCACTTCCGGCCCCCTGACACTGGCCTTCCGCCAAGGCCCCCGGGAACGAGTGTTCTGTGGGAGTTTATTTTGGGAAGGGCTGTGGATGGGGTCTGACATGCTCATTCTGAAAACAGAGCACCAGGGTATGAGATGGGGACACAGGCTGAGGTCTCCGCCCAGAAGGACAAGGGACAGTGTTCCCTCGAGGACTCCTGCAAGCATCTGTGAGAACAAGGAACAGGAAGCGTCCCCAGGGATGGGTCGCCATCCCCTCTCTGCCAAGGGACCAGGGCTTCGCCAGGGAGCACTGTCCCCCCCATGTTCCCAGCTTGTAGGGCAAGCGGTGGCTCACACCCTCTGCCATGCTCCCCCCTGGCTGCCGCGATGACCAGGGACACATGCCCCCGTATGGGCCCCTGCCAGCCCCAGGAGAGAAGCCGTGCCCTGCCGAGGCCGGGACACGGCTCTGAGTACCCAGCGCCCGACCTGCCTGTGTCAGTAGTTTACAGGCGGTGTGGCTGGGACGTCGGTGTATGGTGGCGCCCCCTCGGGCCCGGACGCAGGCATGGCTCCAGCGTGCCTCTCTCAGAAGGCACGAAGAGATATTTTATTCTGTTCTCGTGAGGCCAGGAGAAAGAAGAAAGCCATCTGAAACGCGAGTCGGATGTTTCCCTTCATAATTGATACTATTATGTTAAGGAAAGATTTTTTTTAAAACCGGAATCACATGTTAAGTATAGACGGAGACGCTTGTGACTTGAATGACACCCTAGAGCGAATCCCTGGGCAAACGGATCGTGAGGCCGGGTTTAATCTGTATGCACTGGGTTTATCATGGTCTTAAGTGCCTTCTGTTCAAAGCACATGGCACACAAGGGCAGGGGAGAGATCGAAGCGGCGAATGGGCTCTGAGGCGGCTGCGGGGGGCATTCGGTGGGGTCGTGGCCCCGCCTCACGGCGGCACAGTGGCCGGCGGCCCACGCGGACCACCTGCCCGCTGGGCCTTGAGAAAGGGCCCGGGCCTGAACAGCAAGGGGGCCCCCGGCACGCGACAACACTGGACAAAGACAAGGCAATAAACTCACCGAACCCCCCAAACCGCCCTCTGTGGCCAGCTCACAGTGACCACAGAACTGCGGCTCGGCGGTCTCACGAGAAAGTAAGGTAGTGACAGGCACGGCTGTCACACCTCGGCCTGAGGCTGAGGACATTCGGGGTGCTGCCTGTGAGCAGGGCAAAGAGTAGGTGGGCAAGGGGCTCCCCAGGTGTGCTGCCTTGAACCCGAAGGAAGCCCTCGGCTTAGCTCCTCCCCAGGGAGGCACAGGCAGGGACCATGGCCCCACACGGGACTCCTCTGATGACCCCTGTGCTCCAGAACCCAAGACTCGGAGAAGAGAAACTCACGGGAGGGTGTCGGAACACCAGACTGGGAAGGGCCGTCACCGGCGGGCTGTGACATGCTGTAAGGGTGGATTTCGCAGAGGGTCCAGAAGCAACGCACCCTAAAAACATTCAACTTCAACATACGAAGCAGTGCACGACATAAACTGTGACGTGTCCTTGGCTTGATGCCCGTGAAGAATCCTTTCTTCTTCTCTCTCTCTTTTTCTTTCCTTCCTTCCTTCCTTCCTTCCTCCCTCCCTCCCTCCCTCCCTCCCTCCTTCCTTCCTTCCTTCTTTCCTTCTTTCTTTCTCTCTCTCTCTCTCTCTCTCTCTCTCTCTCTCTCTCGTTCATTCATCTGCCATCATGCGCTCACTCACTGAGCATCTTGCGGGCGGTCCTGAAAGCTGGTTAGGTGGGCAACGAAACCGCCCACGAAGGCGTGGAGCGTGGCGGGGACAGGGCTGAGCAGTGGACAGGCTGTCTGCTCGAGGACCAGCGACACAGGGCGCCACGGACAAGGCCTCTGTCCTGTTTCTGGAACGGGGTACCCCTGGCCTGCCCCGCTCCCCCCACCCCGGCCGCGGGCTCAGCATCTGGGCCTCACCGCAGCACCCCCTCCGGAGGCCTCCTCTCTCCTCTGAGCCTGCACCACGTCACCTGCCTCGTCTCCATAGCAACACCCCTCCCTTCCTGCCCCGCTCACCGGGTGCTCCCAGTTCCCACGGCACACTCAGCCTTTGCTGCGTCTGCGTGGAGGACAAAGACGGGAGAACAGAGGGGACCACAAGACCGCAGGCCGCCGACGTGCCAGGGAGGCCTCCCCGCCGCAGGACACGGCTCTCCGACAGGCGGCCGAGGGCGGCACCAGCGGCCCGCGGAACCGCGGGGTCCGGGTCCGTTTCTAACAGTGTCCCTGTGACCGAGGACGTGACCGGGGACGTGACCGAGGATGTGACCGGCCCGTGCTGCTGGGCAGGTGCGGCCGCCCCGTGCCTGGCCGTTGTCCTGAGTCGCTGTCTGTGCGGCGTGTGCCCTTCACGCGATGAGCTGCCACGCCAGCCGCACGGGGCCGACTGCCCCTTTCTGTCTCCACAGCTCTGCAGCTCGCCACCCATCTCCGACCGGGCTCAGCACCCACCGGCTCCTGCCCGGGCTGGATTCTGACACTCAGTGTCACTGCCTTGGAGCCGGGCGCACAGCACGGGGGATGCAGGGAGTCACCGGCTCGGTGGCGGCCACTCCGGTGCCCGCGTCCCTTTGGTTTCGTGTTTCCCTTTCGCCGCCCTCTGTCTGTCCCTGCCCCTCCCACCTGCCCCCACCCCAGCCCTGGCGACCACTTCTGTTCCCTCCTTTGCTGTGAGTGTGACACGTAAGAGACACCCGGCAGCACCTGTCTCCGTCTGGCTTGTTTCATGCAGCATGACGTCCTGGGTTTGCCACATCGTCACAACTGCAGGCCGTCCTTCCTCACGGCTGAACGATGTTACATTGTGTGTGCGTGTGTGTGTACGTGTATGTGTGTACACGTGCGTGCACGCATGTCTGTGTGCATGTGTGCACACGCGCATTCGTGTGTGCATGTGTGTACGTGTGCACACACATGCATGTACATGCATGTCTGTGTGCATTTGTGTGTGTCCGTGTGTGCATGTGCGTGCACGGGCGTGCACATGTGTCCTGCACGTGTGCACGTGTATGTGTGTGCATGAGCGTGTGTGCATGTGAGTGCATGTGTGTGCATGTGCACACACAGGTGCGTGCATGTTAATGCATGTATGTGTGTGCACATGTGTGCATGCATGTCTCTGTGTGCATGTGTGCACGTGCGCATTTGTGTCTGTGTGTGCATGTGTGTGCACGAGTGTGCCTGAGTGTGTGCGCATGCACCTGTGCGTGCGTGCATGTGTACATGTGTGCGTGTACAAGCATGCATGCATTGCGTGTGCGTGCGCCGCACCCTCTTTACCACGGTGTCCGCTCACAGACACCGAGGCTGCTTCCGCATCTTAGCCGCAGCGAGCACAGGGGCGCAGACGTCTCTTCGAGACCCCATCGCACTTCCCGCGGATGTTTCCCGCGGCCGTGCCACATCGCAGTCCTCCGAGGAACCCCGCACTGCCCCCCCCCGGCCGTACCGGGTGCGGTCCCCCAGCCGCACGCGAGGCCCCCGCTTCCCCATGTCCTCGCCAGCACCTGCCACCTCGTCTCTTCAGCACCAGCCTTTCTAACAGGCATGAGGTCCCGCCTCGCCGTGGGGCTCACTTGCAGTTCCCTGCTGATCAGTGACGTCGAGCATCTTTTCATGCGTCTGTTCGCCATCTGCATGTCCTCTTTGGGAAAACGTCTATTCAGTTTCTCTGCCCGTTTTTCAATCCATTTTTTTTTTCTTTTTTTGCTATTGAGCTGTGCGTATTAAATAGTTTGGACATCAACCCCTATCAGACGTAACATTTGCACAGTTTCGTAGGCTGCCCTTACGTTTTGCTTCCTTTGCTGTGCTGAAGCTCTTAGTTGGATGTGGTCCCACTGGTTTATTTTCCCTTTTGTTGCCTTTGCTTTTAGTGTCAAATTGAGGAGAATGATTGCCGAGATCGATGTCAAGGAGATTATACCTTGTGTTTTCTGGGAGCTGTACGGTTTTAGGTCTTACACTCACGGCTTTCATCCGTATTGAGTTGCGGTTTGTACACGGCCATTCTTTTTAATGTTCACCTCAATGCAAAAATTCCTTTTGCATGGGTCCAGTGTGGCCTGGATATTTACAGTTTTCTTTATTACATACTTAACATTTTCTCTTCTTTCCTGAAACTCTTTGTTAGGACATCGGATTGCAGTGACACTTGGCGGCTCCTGTGTGCTTCCCCCCGCCTGTCCCCGGTGACGGCCCCCGTTCTCCGCCTTCTGAATTAGTGTCGGTATCGTTTTTACTTTTTCCTCCTCCACTGTGTCCCGATTCCTGCCGGCTGGGCCCGTGGCGCCCTGTGTCTCACGGGCTCCCCCGACTCCCTCCTACGCCCGGTCAGACTGGAGGCCACGGGGCCAGCGTTCCCTCGGAAGCATGGGACACGCGTTTCTAAACGGCTGGCAGGCGGCGCCCTTCCTCGGTCTCCTGCTCCTGTTTCCCTTTCGTGACGTGTGTCCAGTCTGTCCGCAGGCCAGTGCTGCCGTGGTCACTGGTCGTCGCTGAGTGAGATCCGCTGCCCATCACGGAACGTGCGGAGCACGTGGTTCGAATCCGCCTGGAACATTTTCTCGCCACCTGCACGTCTCTCTGTCGTGGGAAACGCCTCCTTGAGGTCTGGGCTTCAAGGGCAGGGCCGGCTGCTGACGAAGCGTTCATGGCCACGAGCCTCTGGATGCGGATTTGTCGCTGCTGCCTCCACACCGCCCTCCCCCTGCTCGCCTTCGGCGGGCCCCTGAGCCAGGGGCCGATCGTGTGCGTGCGACACAACTGGAGTGGGCACGGGCCCCGCCCCCTCGCCGTGCCGCGAGCGTCCAGTGGCCAGAAACGGCTCCGTCTCGGCAGAGAAGGTGGCCCTGGTCCACGGTGCATGCTCAGGAAGACACCACGCAGGGAATCAGTGATCGCGCCGACGAGTGCACCAGATGGAGAGGAGACCAATGGGGGCGGGCCGTGGCCAGCAGGCATGGCCAGTGGGGGCTGCAGGGGGCGGGCCAGCGGCACGACGTGCCCCCCGCCCCAGGGTGACCCCAGATCAGGTGCACGGCTGGGTGACATGTCTGCACATCCCGTGGCTCCAGCGAAGTCTCTGGCTCAGGCCGGGCCTGGCACCATCGGTGCAGTGAAGGGAGGCTTCCCACACGTCATCCCTCGCCCGTGACAGTGCTGTTCTGGAAATTATACCCCAAAATCACACCCCGGGCAGGGGAAGGGTGGCTCCTGCCACCTTCGCTCACACTGAGCTCCGCAGGCCTCTGCCCCCTGCAGGGGGATGGTGGCAGGGAGTGGAGACCTCCAGGGAGTGACATGAGGACACTAGAAGTCAGGATGTCACCGTGACTACGCCGACGTCCACAACCTCAGCGGGCACACACACCTGTGAGCAGCAGGCAGCAGGCCGGGGACACCTGGGGGCCGTGTGTGCGGACCAAGGCCCGCTGGCCCGTGTGGGCCATTGTCCTTCCCGATATGATGTCCCCAACACAACCTGGACGGGCAGAAGATGCCCAAGACGCCTGTGGCTGAGGGCCGGTCAGCCCGGGGGACAGAGGCTCGGAACCTGACCCTCGGCGCCCGAGCCTGTTGACGGAGACCCAGACACGCTTAACCCGAGCGCTCCGAAACTGTCCTCGAAGCCACTGCTCGGGGCTCAGGGTGACCCCGGCGGAGTCCGCCCCCGGGAGCCACTTCTTGTCTTCCTTTTCGTCCCCCCCAATGCCCACCATGCCCCTCACCTGGGGCGCCTCCCTTCCTCTGGGGGAAGGGACAAAGAGCAGTTCCGGACACGTCCCCCGAGGCGTGGACGCCCCAGGGGGACGGTGAGCCGCCACCACCCTCTGCTCCTCGCCTGGCGTGAGCATCCCCATACCCCTGCTGCTACCTCAGACCTGCCTTCCTATGTCTTAATCCCCAAATCCCAAGCAAGCGGCGCTGGCTCTCTGTACCTGTGACACTGCCAGCCGACGGTTTTAAATGTGCTGTTCACAAAGTGTGACAACAAACGCTAGCAGGGGCTCAAATACGCCGGTATCCACGGCCCTTGAGAAAGTCCTGATAGAAGCAATTACTTTAATGACAATGAAAAACACGGAACTAGGTGCCAAATCAGTGATGCGAACCCTCGTATCTGAGTCACACGCGAAAAATGGAAAAAAAATAAGTCCTCTGTCCTCTGCATCTTCGCAATCCCAGTGGACAGACAACAGGAGAGATGGTAAATAACGCAGTTATAACGTCCTACGACGTGCTTTACCACGTCTTAATGCAAATGTGTCTCACAGTGACCTCGGGGGGGCATTATTTTATGAGAATACTGAGGCTCAGAGAAATAAACTTTAAAAGATTAGCGAATTCTGCCAAATAAAATAGCCAAGGCCAACGCTGGAAGTAAGTAGGCTGCAGCTTAGTCCTCTCCTCCGCCCCAGAATCAAAGATTGTAATTAAAATTATTCCGTCCTGTGGCTTCGGCACTGGGCATACCACGGAGGGGGGGAGGGCATGCACGGATGCGAGCCGCGTACGGAATCGAATCAGGAGATAAACATCCGCCGAGCGTGGCCCATGCGTGGCACTGGGCCATATGTCACTGCAGGCGGCTCACAGTTCGTCACCATGGCCCAGTGGTATCGTCACTATTTCAGCCACGAGGACAGTGTAAGCAAAGGGCGTTAATACAACCTGCTGTGTGTGTCGATGGGGCAAGTCCGTGAAAACGCAACAGGCTGAAGCTTGGGATTTACTAGGAAGGTGTGATCGCTGAGCTGCTGTGACACTTGTCATAACAATCGACAAACCGATCAGCGGAGAGAAGAAAGAGCCCAGGGGCAGACCCTCGCTCATGGGAGCCGGAGTTTTGGCAGAAGCGCCAGCGTCAGCCAGTGTGGACACGATGGAATTCTCGACAAATGGCGCTAGAAACACTGGACAGCCACGTGGAAAGCCACGGACCTCGCCCCTACCCCACCCGACGCACAGAAGTTAATTCGAGGTGGATCACGAACTTCAGTGTCAACGCTAAAGCACCACACTTCGAGAAGAAACATGGGGGAAGATCTTCAGGGCTGGAAACTCCACGGCGAAGTTTTTTGTAGGACACAGAAAGCAAGAACAATCAATGAAAAATGGCAAGTTAACGTCACAAAAGTTAAAAATGTCTGCTTGTCAAAAGTCGCAACTACAGCTCAATAACATGAAGACAGAGGACCTGGTAAAACTCAATAAAAGACCTGGGTGGGCACTCAATATCATTTCCAGGGAAATGCAAATTAAAACGCCAGGGACACAGTGAGGCACACCCACTGGGACCCTCACGTGAGGCCGATGACACCGAGCTGGCAAGGACAGGAGCAGCCGGGAACGGCCGGTGGCCTTCCCTAGACCTGCCTGTGGCCCCGTAGGGCCACGCCAAGGTATCAGCCTAAGGGAAATGAAGGCATCCGTACCCAACGAGCCTGATGTGAAAATGTCCCCACAGCCTGACTCATGACGGCCCAGAGCGGAAATGGCCAGCAGGTCAGCTATCAGAACCTGGCCCACGACACCCAGAGGGCAGGACACAGCGTGTGGACACCAGGGCTGAGGAGCGAGCCACACCAGGGGCAAACTGCAGAGACAGCAAGCTGAGCAGAGAGGGCTTTCTACTGCCCAATTCTTTCACAGAAATTTCTAGAACGGGCATGGGAGAGCCTCCTGGCGTTATGCTAATATTGATCTCAATATGGACGGGGGTTCCACAGAGGCTGATATGTGTCAAGACTCACCTAAACGTACGCTTAAAGTTCATGCATTTCCTACGACATCAGGACAGGGTTGGGCTGGTCCGCTGACCCATCTGCACCCCAGGGGTACTCTGGGCTCCTGACCCCCACCGGCCCCCCACTCACACCACTGCAAGTGACCGGGAGCCGGGGCCAAGCTGTGCAGGATCGGGACACAGTGGCCTGAAACAGAACCTTCCACAAGAAGACACGAGTGGCCCCCTGGCCCCCCCACGGGCACAAAGCCTGGAAGAGCGGCTGAAATGTCGGTAGAAGACGTGTGGTGTGAAGTTCACCGTTCGAACCACTTCTAAGCAAACGGTCCAGCCGTCCTAATTCAGTCACACTGCTGTGTAACCGTCACCACCGTTTCTCTCCAGGACTGGTTCATCTTCCCGACTCTACACCCACGCAGAGATGGACCCCACTGTCCGCTCCCCTCCCGGCACCCAGCCTTCTGCACCCGTCTCTGTGGCCTGGCTATTCCAGGCGCCTGGCCTGGGAGGCCTCTGTCCTGCTTGGACAGGCCCGTGGCACGCGGCACGGGGCCCCTGGCTCACCCTGTGCAGCCGCCTCGGCGCCCAACCCCTCCCAGGTTAACCTCCCGCAGACATGCACGCCCGTGCCCACCCATCAGCCCACCCGTCAGCAGATGTCCGGGTCCTCATCCCTTCCGGCTTTCGTGACTGATTCTGCTGTGAACACGGGGAGCAGATGCCTTTCGCAGTCCCTGCTCTCAGCCCTTTGGGGTACACACCCACAAGGGTGCTACATCAGCCAGGACTCCGGTTTTTACTTTTTGAGGAACCACCATTCTGTAGTTCATATTCCCACCAGCCGTGCACAGGGGTCCAGTTTCTCGACGTCCCTTACTTTCTTTCTGATTGTTGACAGCCTGTCAGACGTGAGGCGACATCCTTAATACTTTCTCAGAGGAAACAAAGAGGGCTTATTTTACGGGGCCCTGCGTTTCCTGGTGGGGACCTGGGGTAGACAGGCCCAGGGCCTGGTCTCTACAAAAACCCCGACTCCGATGAGCCCGCTGCACAGATGCCCACGAAGTTTGGACGACGCCATACGAGAGTCTGCACGATTCCCCGTCACCAGAGACCGAAGCTGTCTCTTCACGTTGAAGCATTGAAGTTAAGAAACAAAATATTTACAAAAGAAGCGATTTCTATTTGAAAAATCTTTATCTGGGTTTAATAGCTGCAGAAACATCTCCCCCAAATTGTAATAGGGCAGCAGCAAATTTTTTCCCTTTCTATGATAACATCAGAATTGTAGGGAAATATTCGTTCTAAGCACTGATAAAGACCGATTCTCAGCAAATAGGTATTTGTGCGAATTAACCAATGAAACATAGTTAACAGAAAAATGTTACATTAATAATTTCTTGGCACTTTTAAAACCTGGCTGGATTTACATATCCTCAGAACTCCAGAGATATGAGCAATGATCAGATTTCTCACTTGTGTCTTTTGAATGAACCAAAGAGCCCATCTGCGAGGATATTTTAACCTGCATTTTAAGTGAATTTCATTGGAAATTACAGAAATCTGAGAATCAATTAAAACTTGGGAATGATGCATCCGGTGTTTACAAGGCATGAAGAAAATGACCCTAGAAGCTGCCATTTTGCTTTTGGGAGGCATGCGCCCCAACCCGCGCCTGTCCAGAGCCCCTCATTCCGGAAGGTGCCAGAGGCCCCTTGTTCGAGCTGCCGACAGTCGCCACGGAGGGCGTTCGGCTCCCACACAGGTGACGACACTGCGGGCTTGGGGTTCCGTTGGCCCTGTGATGGGGTCACACTAGAACGAACTCTCAGAGTGAACCCCCAGACAATAAACGTGACCCGCATCGCAGCATTCCCTGCGACCGGTGCCGAGCGACCGGCGGTGGCTTCTGGGGTCAGGGCACGGGCGTCACACGACCACAGCCCGGCGCTCGCCCTCCCCTTCCCGAACGACAGCCGCGGCTTCTGCCAAAGCCACCGCGGGGGACGCCGCACGCTTCCCGTGGCCCCACGGCGGGACTGGCTGCGTCTGCTCCGCGTCTGTCCTTTAATGGATGTCGTGGTTTCGGAAAAGGCGCTTTTCAAGTGAATGCTCGGGTTTCAGAAACCACCCACGAAGAGGAAACATGAAAATCCATACTTAATTGAGAATAAATGTTAAAAAAAAAAAATCCATACTGCCGCCGAGACGTTTATTGTGAAGATTCCGATTTCACGTTACTTGGCCGGCTGCCTCCGCTCCCCGACCTTCCTAGAGTGACCGCAGGGGACCCGTGCAGACGAGGACGTGCGAAGTCACGGGCTGGTCGGCTGGGTGGACAGTCCTGTCCGGCTGCCACACGCTGCTGCTGTCGTCTGCACGGGGTAGAAGGAGCCGTCGGCTCCGGTAAACTCATTATGGCCACTGTAGAATAAACCGCCGCCTTTAATGTATCTGCTGGGTACACAGACGGCCGGGCTGGGGGTGGCAGAGTGTCGTGGGTTTGTGGCCAGAAGACATGGGCCAGGCCCCCTCCCCCGGTCATGCGGGCAGCCTGGGCAAGGCGCTTCGGCTGAACTTCAGTGGCATCATCTGTGACAAGCGGCTGGCGTGGCCCCTGCCGCCGTACCTCAGGAGGTGTGAAGGGAGTGACACCCTTGGATGCCCCCGGAAGCCTAACTCGGGTGTGCGGGCTCCTGAGCGTCTGTCCCATGTTGGAATGCAAGATGCAGCCTCTGGAGCGCATGTGACGAGGGGACAGTGACCATCTGGCGGTCCCACTCTGCCTCCGTCTGCGTGGGACCCGCTCCCTCACTCCCGGGGGCAGGACAGGCTGTGTCCCGGCTGACGTCACCTGGGCATAGCGAGGTAACGCAGCGGCACAGGCAGACCCCTGGGTGAAACATCCCCAGGGACACGCGGAATTGCCTGTCACAGCCAGTTCTCTCGTCTGGGGTTTCCGAGAGTAAATCCTAACTGAGGTGCCTTGAGATGCTTGCTGGACCCAGCATCGACCCCACATCAACCCCAAACACAGCCTACTGCCGCCATGACCTTACCTACTCCACCTGAAACCCCAGGGCCGGCCGGACGGCGGTCTTCAGCACGACAGAGCCCCGCGTGGGGCGGGCGTGGGGGCGGGACAGCGCGGGCCAGGCTCGCTGTCAGCCGGCTCGCGGACCAGGCGAGAGGCGCGCCTCCCCGTGACCTCGGCGGCACGGTGACACAGCCTGAGCCACTCAGCGGGGGGGCACCTGTACGTGGCATCGCTGCTTCCCGTTCGACGCCCCTCTCTCGTGGCTTACGCAGGAGCAGGACGGAAGAAAATCCCAAACTTGCGTGTCGGGATGGTTTACACGTGCTGCTTGGCCCCGAAGGTCCCAAACGCCAACGGGACCTGGGTCATGACCCCCGCCTCGGGTGCCCGGAGGCACCTGGCTGAGACACCGCGGAAGCCGGGCCGGCGAGGGACAGCCAGCCGCACGTGAGCCACGACACCAGCCCCAGTCGCGAGAAACGGGGGAGGTGGCCCAGCCCGGACGGCCCTCCTGGTGGCCACGGGGACAGCGCCCTGGAAGGTGCCCCGGACACACAGACGCACCCCATCTCCGGAGGGCGCTCCTCTTCCACGTGACAAGAATTTTCGAAATGTCTTTCTCAAAAACAGAAGACGCGAGCAATCCTGTGCTAACTCGGTCTCCTGGAAGTGCGTCCTGCCTGTGGCTGCTTATTCTACCTGCGCCGTTTCCAGCTCTTCCCTAAAAACAGCAGCTTTAGAAGGAAAGCCTGCGCCGTGTCCTCGTCACAAGGCGACAGTTGGGGACGCTGGCGGGGCAGCGTCCCAGGGGAGCCCTGGCCGAGCTGGTGACAGCGCACGGCCCTGGTGGTGCCGCTGCTGTTCTCCGGGGCCCGTTTACTCGCTGTTTCTTTTTCATGGCTGAAGCAGGCTAAGGGCTCCCGGGCTGGCCTGTGTCACCCGCCGCACAGAGCCCAGGAGCACAGCTCCGTCCTGCGGCGGTGGGGGAGGGGGCTCAACGCGATGGCCTGCAAGCCTGTGGTGACAGTCACTCCCAGCTGGGACACGTGGCCTCAGGGAGGCCGCTCAGCCGGGCCAGGAGGGCCGTGACCTTGGCTGGGTGGGGACGTGCCCGGGACTCTCAAGTCCGAGTTCACGAATCCTCCCTGTGGAGTCCCCCGAGGTTCCAAGGCCGTCGCCGTAAAGCGCCGACGATGACCTTCGCGCCTCGCTCTGCGTCTGGGAGCGCCCCCAAAACATTCCACAAACCACGCGGCTTCTCGCCATCCGAACGCCTTCACATTCCCGCCTGAAACAACAGTGTGAGAAGCAGGATTCCCGCCGCGTTGGCCCGGCCTGCATGGCTCACGCCTGCTTCCCCGCCGCCCGCCTGCCTGCCCCGTCCCTGCCCCGGGCGCCCGTCTCCAGGGGCCGCGACGCAAGGAGGCGCCGGGCAGCATGAGGCCGGGGACTGAGCCGGCTTTGCCACGGCGGTGGACACGCCGCTCTCGGGACCTGCCCAGGCCCGGAGCCACGCGCACCCCGTGAGGCCAATGCACACCGGCTCCAGCCACACGCCGCGCCCCCGGGACGGGTGCCGGCCCCTAGCACCTCTGCCTCTCCCGCCTCTCCCCGCCCACGCCGGCTTCGCCCGGCCACAGCCCTGCAGCCTCCGTGTCCTGCCTGCTCGGCCGCTCGCCGTTTCCAGCCGCCTGGCCTCTTCCGTGTCCCCAGCTCGGTCCTGGAGGACTGTGACCTCGGGGACCCACACAGCTCTCCTGCTGGGCCGACCTCCCCGCTCGGGACACGCACGCCGAGGTGGGGACACGCACGGCGGCCGCGCGTCCCCTGGCCACGGTGGCAGGCCTGCCACCCACGCTGGGACAGTCGGCCCCACGACCTGCAGCTCGTCCACACACAGCCCAGCGTCTGGGCCCCGGGGAGCCCACGGCCGGCAACCCGCTCACCAACCACACCCCTTTCTGTCACCGCAGCGCCGCCAGCCCCGGGAAGCCGGGCGCGGGGGTTGCAGGGCACCGTGACTCGTATTAAGGTTTTGATCGCTGAGGTTGCAAACGAAACTGCTGTTAGGGGTGGTCCACGTGGTGACTGAGACGTCTGGCCGCCAGCGGAGGAGTGCCGCCCCCTCCCCCGCCCTGACCACAGGCCTCTGCTGGGTGGCCCCTGTCCTTCCACGCCCAACGCTTTACCTTGTAGATGTGAGAAAACGATGCAAACGAGGAAACTTCCAGAGAATGCCACTGAGTCCCAGGAGCTGGCCAGCCCCTCGCCCCCGGACAGCCAACAGAGTCCCCGACGGGACAAACGCTGCCTCCGGGACGGAGCCAGGAGGCCACTCACTGGGCATCCCGAGGCCCCATGGCGACTGTGTCCCCGTCACCTCCCACAGCGGTGACTGCACCATGTCCAGATACAGGGCACCGGCTCGGGGGCCCTCAGCCTAGCCAGCACTGAGAGTCCCCAAAACCACCCGCCCAGGAGTCTGCACGGAGGTAGCTCTCAGCCCCCTGGGGACGTGGCGGGAGCAAGTCCAGCCCCCCGGCCAGAAGCGTCTACTCTGCAGCCACGGAGAAAACACAGGAGGATGGGACGCCCCCGGAGAGGGACCACGGGACCAGCCGCCACCACCAGGCGGTCAGGTGACCGGTTTCCATGGACTAACCACACGCTGTTGCAAGTGGCGAATCTGAGCATTTTTCAAAAGTGATCGACACCCCGAGTGGACAGGTGACACTTTAAAATAGGGCAAGGCCTTGAGAGATGGAGGGGGTTTACAGGGACGGAGGATGACCTCGGGGGACTCGGGACCCAGAGCCCGGGCTTGACGGAGGACCCCGGGGTGCTGGGGAGAGGGCGGGCGGCAAACAGGGAGAGCAGAACGCGGAGCGGGGAGCCTGCAACCGGGGGGGGGTGTGCGAGAAACCGGGACAGGACCGAAAGGGGCAGTAAATGACTGAGGAGGGGCCGAGGGAGGGCACGGCCAGCTTGGCGGAGCCGACGCCAACGACGGCCCCGGCCGGGGAGGCCAGGGGCGGGGGGTGGGGGCTTCTCTTGTCTTCCCAGCATCCGAAGAAGCTTCCAGAGGCCACAGGGTTGCACAGGTGGCCCCGGGACGGGGTCCAAAGCCCCTCCCGGCCTGGGCACTCACGGTCACCGTGCTGGTGCTGACCGCCGCGGCTGATTCCTCAGCTCGACGGCCCGTGCTCACGACACAGGCCACCGGCGAGTCCCACGCGCGGGTCCCCTGGACAGCGACACCTGCCTGACCAGTGGCCATGAAATTTAAAGCGGATGACGGTGGTAAAGCGCACATGATGGGTGACGGCGACCTCTCCGCTTAGGGGTCGCGGCATCGTTTAACATCCGTCAGCGATCAGAGCAGGAGGTGCCCGTTCCAGGCTTTACTGATTCACGTCCGAAGGCCACACGGGTCTCCGAGGCCCAGGACCCGGCATGGTCAGACCTCCAAGGCAAACGGGCCTAGACCAGGACCCGACATGCAGCATGGTGCCTGTCACCTCCTTCTAAACTGGCGTCTGTGTGGGGGGCCCGTGGAGGACTTGGGATGCCAAACCCCTAACACGAAGGCTTGGGGACACCAAGCCCCTAACACAATGGCCTGGGGTTGCCAAACCCCTAACAATGGCTTGTCCATCCTCACAGAAGGGCCTTTGTGAGGAAGGGTTCTGGACCAAAACAACAACCCTTCTTAGAAAAAGAACCCCAACAACACAGATGCCAAACGAGGCCCACCCCAATGAGATGCCGCGAGCCGTTTCTCTTTCTCAAAGCTCGAGGGGTCCCCAAAAGTTGTCAGCAAAGTCCCTCAGCATCCACATGGCCGTCCACCAGACAGCACTCCTGGTGAACGGTTACCCCTCCACGCTTTCTGCGAAAGCCCCGCCCCGAAAACCATGGAAAAGGGAGACAGAGAACTAGAAAGAGAAACATGTTTCGCCCTCTACGCATCAGGAGCAGACGGGAGCATAAGGGACAGATCACTGAGCGTGCTACCACCGACGTCACCAGGGATGGACTCGGCCAGCCGGTGCCCAGCTCTGGCCCCTGGGGTGGACAGACCCCTCGGAGCAGTGGCCTGGCCTTGCCGTGACTGGTGGTGACAGGTCATGTGGCCATGGGAGCAAAGCTACCAAGCGGACCTCAGCCTGTGGTCTTGGCAGCAAATCCAAGAGACACACAGAGGCCCCGCTCTGAGCCACAGCTGACTCGAACACGGGAATCGGGGAACGCTGCCCCCCTGAGCAAAGGACGCTCACCTGGGGAGGGGGCGTCCCGACCACACACGAGCCTGGCACGCACCGCCGGCCTTCACCCTGACCCGACCCGCAAAGGGCGGATGCGTCAGATGGGACAAAGTCACAGAGCGACCAGCAGGGGACTCGGGCACAGAATCGGGGACGGGGCGTGAGGGGTGCGAGCAGACGCGTGTGCGTGCGGACGCCCTTGTGTGGGGACAGTTGAGGGGCTTCGAGCAACAGTGATGCTGGACCTCGCCCTCGGAGGTCGGGAATCTGACGGAGTCTCCCCAGTCTGAAACCCAGGGGGCACAGGCCACGTGCCTCCTGGAGGCTGTGGGGACCGTCCGCCCCCATCTTCACCGCCCCTGGCCTGTGGGCCCCTCCCTGGACCCGCGTCCTGGACCTCTGGCTCCACGGTCGTGTCGTCCCCCCGCTGTGACCCTCAGCCCCCCTGGAGGTGCAGCTGGCCGCAGTCCAGGATCACAGCCCCGCCTTAATCACATCTGCAAAGTTCCTTCTGCCCCATCGACCAAGTGACACACTCGCCGGGTCTGGGGATTGGAATGTGAGCCTCTGTGGGGGTGACTGTCCAGCCCACCTCAGGAGCGACCTCATCTGTGTCTTCTCCAGAGGCCACCAGCACACTCTGGCTCGGGGTCCGAAGCAGCCAGGACGAGCCTTGTTCAGGCTGACCCCTCGCTGGCTGTCCCTCTTCTGCTTTTAAGGACCCTGATGGCTACAGGGTCCCTCCCAGATGGTCCTACACGAGCTACCTATTTTAAGGTCTGCTAATCAGTGATGTTAATCACATGCCCGATTTTAATTATTTCAATTCCAGTTGTCTTTTCCGTGTGAGGCGACATGTTCACAGGTTCTGGGGGTCAGGAGACTGACATCCTTGAGGGACGATTATCCTGCCCGCCATGCTTTGCCCAAAACTTTAAAAAACCAAAGAAGATACTATAAACCGACACAAAGGAAGGCAGAGTGCGGGAAAGAACCGGAGAAATAAAAAATGACATCGGCGGGGAGCCAACGCGGGAAGAAACACGACCAGCCACACGGAGGGGCCAGCAGGTGACGTGGGGACGAGTGTGAAACATCACGTGCATCACAGAGATGGCAGCTGGGAGACGCGGAAGAAACAACGCAAATGTATCTGACGCTGGCGACCTCAACAGAAAACGGTCAAGGGCAGAAGAGAACTTCTGAAACGACGTGTCGTTGGAAAGGGTCTGTGCGCTGTCCCAAGTCTGCGAGAGGGAGACGGCGGCGTGAGACCCGCCTGAGAGGGTGCCGTGAGCATCCCGGCCGGGAACCGGCCGCCTGCCGGCGCCTCCCCGTGATGCTCCACGCCAAGAGGCAGCGGGCGCGTTCTGCGACGTTTTACAGGAAAGTGTCACGCACAGACACTGTCAAGACTTTAAAAAAAATTTTTCAGAGGGTATTTTGAAACTTGCGGGGGTTCTCCAGGTCGCTGTTGTGAGTCGTTAGGGAAAAAAGTAGATCGGGACAGACAGAGCCCAGGACGGAGCCCGCACGGCTGGCAGAGGCCTGGCGGGAAGGCCCAGGGTGGCCCGTGGGCCATCGCAGGGCGCTGAGACCAGCGCTCGTGGCGCCGGGGCGGCCGTGAGCGGGAAGGGCGCGTGCTCGGGCCGTGTGATGGGGGTGAGGAGAGGGGCAGGGGCGTGGCAGGGCGGGACACGCGACGCGGGCGTCTCCCCACGCAGAGAAGCTGGCGCCCGCCCCGAGGCTGGGCGGCAGGTGGAGGGGCGTCCCGGGTCCCCACGCCGACAGGGGCTGGATGGAGCCGACCGCCGCCCCCCAAGCCCACGGCCCCCGCTTCCTGGCTCACCCAACGGGCCGAGTGGACAGAGGGACCCCATCTCCCGCCCGTTAATTAAACTAATCAAAGGTCTGTTAAAAACTGACACCAGTGACGAACTCTGGACCAGGCCCGGCTGACCGAGGCTGAGGGCCCTGGAGACGACAGTGCCTGGGTCGCCCTGACGTGCCCCACGGGTGCGGACGGCGCCTCCAGCCCCTGGGTGCCCTCTGTCCTGGGCCGACGCACGAGCTCGTGAGACAGGTGCTGCGGGGCTCGCCCTGGACCAGCACCCCCTTCCCCGGGCGACCCCTCTGTCGTGCCTGATGCATGCGCCCGACACCTGGCCTCTGCGGTCCTCGCAACGCCCCGGGACGGGCCTGGTCCCGCCCTCGTCCCTGGCGAGGGGCGGAGGCTCAGAGCAGTGAGGCCCCTGGTCGGGGTCCCCGAGACGCCCCGCAATGGGCAGGTGTCCCCACCACCGGGAAGGCGGAGGAGCTGGGGGGAAGCCTCGGGGTGACGGGCGCCCAGGACACGCCGTCACCTGTGAGGCAGCGTCACCTGTGGGGACAGCCAGGCTGGGACGTCGCCCGGCTCAGCGGGAGGAAGCACGAACGGAGACGGAGCCCAGCCCGGCCAGAGCGCAGCCACGCCCGGGCCCCCGCCCAGGACCTGGGTGACCGCACCTCTGCTGCGGACACAGGACCCCACGGGAGTGGGGGGGAGGGCGCGTGCAAGGCCACGGGGCGGTCAGCGCAGCGGCCTGGCGGCCCCCCCCCCAGACGCCCAGAGCGCGGGGGCCCTGACGGACGTCGTGGGGCTGGCCTGGGCCGAGCGCCCGGACCGCGCAGGAGCAGGTCGCAGGGATTCGGGGAGTGGCACCACGGGGACGGCATGTGGCAGCCCCATGCCGCTCAGCCCACGGAAGTGACCCACGGGCTGACCGGGGAAGCCCCCACCCGCTTCCGGCCCGAGCGTCTACACCGGCCAGCAGCAAACGTCTGTGGGCTCTTCTGCTGCGGGATCCACCGGGAGTCACCTGACAGTGTCACAGCCACGTGCCCAGGCCTCCCGGCCGGCACCCAAGGACAGGACGGAGGTCTGCGGCCGGGGCAGCTGGGCGTCCCTTCTAGGGGCCTCCCCATGGACAGCCACTGGGACCCCTGGGGCAACGTGGGGACCCCACGGGGCGGCCGTCGGGGACCCAGGGCCCCGTGCTGCTGCGGCTTCGCGGCCCCGGCGCCCTCCTGCTCAGAAGACCGGGGCTCGCCCTCGCCGGGGCCATGTGCCGTGAGGGGTGCAGGCTGACGGCCGCGGGTCTGGCCTCGGCACCCACAGACTCTCGGCCTCCCGTGCCTCTGCCCCTCGGGGCAGCCCTGCCCTGCCCGGCCTCGGCTCCTCCAGGGAGAGCACCCAGCAGCACCCAGGGCGCGGACCGGGCCAGGCCAGACGCCCACGTGGGGAGGGCTTCCGCGGGCACGGCGGGCCTGCCGTGAGTGCTCGCCCGGACACCCGGACGCCTTTGCAGGAGAGACGGCGCTGAAGGGGGAGAGGGACAGAAAACCTCGCTTCTTAAAAGGAGGGTCCCCAGGGGCGCTTTGCCCGGAGGGCCTTGTCCCCCTGCAGGTTCTGCCGTGGCGGGAAGACCCTCCCCAAAGCGGAGTAACACGAAAGCGGGAAATGAGGACCCTCGCTGGGGGGCGGTGGGCAGGCGGTCCTCGCACCCCGGCTGCCACCCCGGGCCTGTCAGGGCACAGAGGGGAGCCCCTGAGGAGGACCGGCAGGTGGCAGGGGGCAGGGGCCGCAGCGGGCGGCACAGTCACTGGCCAGGCGGCGCGGAGTGCGGCGCGGATGGACGGCGCAAGGCTTTGTTCCCGAAGGCCCTCTGCAGAGCCGGCCAGGGAGGGCGCAGGGCGGCCGGAGCTCCCCGAGACCCCACGCATGGCGGGAACACGAGACCGTGCGCCCGAGGACATGCGGAGCCGCGTGACAAGCTGTCCCTCCGCTGCGACTCGGCCGAGGACCGGGGTGCGCGCCACCACGCTGGGGCGTCCGCTCCGTCCCCAGCCGCAGCGCCTCTGAGGTCACGGGCGCGAAGCAGCTCTGGGAGGGATAATCGCGTTTCTGATTTTAAGTCCCGCAGGACTAATCGTGCACGTGGCAAACCCGAGGGCGCCGGCCCCTCCACGAGGGGATGAGGCGGCTCCACCTGAGCCGGCGGCCCCCCACTCCCCCTCGCCGCAAGCACCCGCGAAGACGCTCCGTGTTCTCAGCCGGGGAAACGAACATGCGTGATTTTGGGGGATGCCGATTTCTGTCCCAGTCAGTCTCGGGGGACGGGGTGCGGCCTGCACGGAACCACGGCAGGGAACGGAGACCCGGAGGTCAGGTGACCACACGGCTCCGTGTTTCATGTGACGTCGAGACCAAGAATACACCCCGGGTGCAGCCATGGGGAGGCCCCCTCCGGCGGCCGGGCCCTCGCCAGGGGACAGCAGAGCCACGCCCCTCCGTGTCCACGCCCCCCGCCCCCGCACTCCGCGTGCAGAGGTTAAAGGCCCGACATGCGGCCGTCCGCTGAGGCCCCAGAGGCCGGGCAGCGGGCTCCCTCGGCCGCACGGCCCCCTCCCCAGGCCCCCGACGCCGCAAGCACCGGGGTGGTGACATGCTTCTGAACACGCTGCCTGCCACCGTTCCTGGGGAGAACCTGAAGACACCCCGTCACCTCACCCAGGGCAGGCAGGTGGCCCTGGGCCACGCCGGCTGGCGGCACACGCAGACCACCCCGGGCCAGCCGGCCACCTCCTACAGCGGCCCGAGGGCTCGGTTCACTTCAGACAAGATGGGTGTCACTACTCCAGAGACGTGAGCTGCAGCCCGTGCTGGTAACGCCAGGCCACACGGTCCCTAGAGGCCCGATCAGCCTTCCGCTCGGCCCCCAGCCGCTGCACCCGTGGCGTTCGCCACAGTCGGTGCCAACGACGAGGGTGCCCCGTGGGCTCAGGGCCCCAAGTCTCGTTCTGGAAACGCCAGTCGGCCTTGCAAGGGAGTGCTTAGGGGGCGAGGGGGGCCGACACGGGCCTGGCACCCCCAGGGGCAAAGGCTGAGACCGCCCTCTCGGGCAGGACGTCGGCCACCGTCACCGCCCTCGCTGACGCGGACGGCAGCCTGCCCCTCCTCGGCCACCCCGAGCTGTCCGTGTCAGGGACTAACTGCCACCAGCCCGCGGAGCAGAGCAGACGTGTCTGCAGCCAGCAGCCCAGTGAGCCCGCGGGGCCAGCAGGACCGAGATGGTGGTCACAGCCGGTCTCGGGGAGTCTGCGGCCCGCTCGTCCACGGGGACGTCCTTCGGCGTGGACGGGGCGGGCCGACGATTCTGGTCACTGGCCCTGGAAGGCCATCCACACTTCCTCCCGGGCCTCCTCCTCCTCCACAAACCCGAAGCGGCTCATCCGAGCCACGGCCTGAGTTACGAGTGCAAACCGCCAAATCTGTCCAGTGACCGGGAGAGGCCGGGACACTGCGTCTCCAAGTCCGTCCACTGGGACGACCGGTTGCTCCTTAGAGCTTAAGCCCTGCCGCACGGGTTCACTCTGTCCCTCCCTGGAGCCTGGGGAGGGCCAGGCGGATGTCCTGCCCCCGCGGGCGTCTGGAACTGTGCCCGAGGTCACACGGCCGGTCACCCCGGCCAGGTCGGCGGCAGCTTGTCTCACTTGTCTTTACTGTCCGGTGGCAATTCCCTCAAGAGACAGCATGATGTCGTTTAAAGACTAAACCACACATGTTCCAATCCACATGTTTTAAAAAGACAAAGTTCATGTATGTCTTGGATGTTAAACGATCTTTTTTAAAAGCACAAAGAATTACACGTGCACACGTGTTGCCCACACCGCAGCAGCACACACTTCTTCCAGGCTTAAAATCATCCCTAGAGGAATAATGGGGAACTAGGGTGAAACGGATTGTAACCCTGGGCTTTGGCCCGCAAGATGAAGGGCCGGCCACACCCCAGAGCACCGTGCATTGTGCCGTCCCTTCCACACGAGGATGTGCCAGGCCGACCTGAGCTTCACACAGGGACCAGGAGACCCCATGTCCCAGACGACTCCTCAAGTGGAGGCACACGGATGAGCAACTCGCGGGTGCGTCGGCCCCGGAGCTGGGCTTCCTCAGAGGCGACGAGGCCTCAGCCGATGGGGGGCGCCCGGGACAGCTGCCCCTGTCCCCCACAGCCGCCTGCTCCGGGGCAAGTCCCTGAGCTCTGGTCTCAGTGACGGACACGCAGCCTAACGCCACGGAGCGCGAGGGGCTGGCTGTTCACACCAGTCCCGAGCTCCACACGAAACTCTGCAGCAATCCAACAATGCAACGGAGGGAACGCCGAGCAGGAAAGGAAACGAACTTCAAAGGTCTCCTTTGATATTTCCTAAGAGTGGGAGCAGCACCTTGCTCATGTATATGAATTCAGACATCAGATTTCCATTGTAGTTGTAAGGAAAACTGTAAGACCAAACTTGGCTCAAATGGAAAACGAATCCTTGGACGGAGAAACTCAAAACCCTTCGAATTCAGAAAGCGAGTTTACTTAAGACTTACCTGATTAAACCAGGAGAGGTGTATTTGGAACTTGCCTGAGCAGGAACTGACTTCCCAGAGTGCGACAAGGTGGACGGGAGGGAACGGTGACAGTAAGGATGTGAGCTTCGTGGAACCCTGCGATCCTACCCGACCGGGCCCTAGGGACACGGGAGGCTAACGCTCCTGTCCCCACAAGGACCTAAGGCATGCCGGGACCAGCCTAGTCCCCAGTGGCCGGCTGTGGCCAAGAGGGAGGAAACTCAGGGTCTCCTGCCTCCACTCCACCCCACCCCACCCCTGGTCAAGAGATGCCCCTGCAAACCGGCCAGCTCCAGGCGCCTCTGCAAGGCCGCCAGGACGAAGGAGGCATCCCGCCATCTGTTTTTTTTTTTTTTTTTTTTTTTTTAAATCCGGTGGCACTTCCCTCAGAAGCATTTACCTTTATCCAAGTGAAGGGCCTGCCTCAGCACAAAGCTGAAAGCACACGGTCCTCATTTGTCCCTTCGAAATCAATCATTTGGTTAAACAGCATTTTCGATGGAATAAGAAGTGAAAAGAAATGGCAGTCACAGCACGTGGGCAGTTCCCGGGCCGCGCGCTCGCTCCGAGGTGTGAGGTGTGACGTTCCCGTTTGCACGCGGGCTCCACGGGAATAGGGACGCGTCCGCTTCTCAGTCCCACTAGCAGGCGAGGCGGCGGTCGCCCTGGACACGGGGCCGCGCGCCCCGTTCCGCGGGATGACGCTCAGGCAGGCCCTCGCCTGCCCAGCCGGGTCCCTGCGAGGGGCAGCCTCCCGGGGAACTCGCCGATGAATAACCTGGCACGCGCTGCTCGGAGTCAGATTAAGGACAGGTAAGTGAAAAGCACGGTTGCCTCTTTTCCCGTTTTTATTTTCTACGGGCAAAGAAATGTCCGAAGCTTAAACCTTTGATTTTCTCCATCAGAGACACCCTAAGGCCGAAATGCCAGCAAGGCGCGCGGTGCCGCTGACACAGTCCCGGGTGTCAGTCCCAAGAGAAGCCGGTACAGGGGTGGGGACTTCCGCGGGCTGTCCCCGCGGGCCCCGCGGCCCCGCCCGCGCCAGGCCGCGGCCCTACGGACCGGCTCCGCCTCCGCGGGCCCCGCTCGCTCTCCGCGGTCCGGGGCGGGCGCCGGATTTTCAGCCTGGAACCCACCGCCACTCTGCCGAGACGCGGTCCCTCGGGCCACGTCCGGCCGCAGCCCACAGCTCGGCGGCTCCAGCGCCGGCCCGGCCCCCGCCCCTCCGTCTCCAGCCCCTGGGAGGCGGGCGCGCGCTCCCCCACCTGGACCCTCGCCGGCCGCTCAGGTGCAGGCGCGGCCGGCGCGCCCCCTGCCGGCCGCGCGGCAGCTGACTCAGCTTTATCCTCCGGGCCAAGGCTGGAAGGCATGACCTTAGGATGGAAGGGACCGCAGCGCGAAGCCCCGGCGGCCGCGGCTTCTGAGAAACGGAAGACACGAGCCTCTGAGCGTGAAAAGGGGGCTTAAGGGGCCTCACAGCGCTTGTTTGTGAAACGCTCTAGGCAATAAGTGACGACCATCCAAAGATGCAGTGGGAACACCTGCGCTACAGTGAGTTAAGTGAAGACCATCATGGTGAATATTTTCACAGGACTACAGGTGGAAAAAAAACGCATCTGAGCCCGGAGCGGTTTCGCAGAATCAATGTCTTAAAGGTTCACAGGCCAGAGCCTTGAAAACCCATTTTCATACTGTGGAGAGTACTCCAGTTACGGGAAAAACTCAGCCGAACTTAGCAGCTGAAGTTACAAAGGAGCGACACGCAGCCGGCGGGAGGGACGCACGGCGGAGGCCCTTCTGCGACGCTCCCGGCCCTGCCAACCCGGCCACCGGGAACAAACTAGGCACCGCGGGGAGGTGGGGCGCCCCGCACGCACCTGCGTCAGGGGGCGCGGGGCCCCTCCCCTTCTCCTCGAGCTGAGAACAGAGGGTTCCCCGTCTCCACCACCCCCCCGCAGCGCGGGCCTAGGGCCTCAGCGCTGACATCGTTGGAGACACCTGCCACGCAGGATCCGGGTGAGACCCACACCTGGCAAGACGTGATAAAGCAATGGCTTCTGGCCATGGCCACCGTGCATGTCAAGGGTCTCTGATAAAGCGTCCTCCACGCCCGTCCAGCGTCCGAAAGCCACATGCTCCTGACCAGACTCTAACTTTCGGGGGGGGGGGGCAGGTGGTATTAAGTTCCTGATAGATCCACACGACCACGCTAATAATTTAGACATGCATGTTTTCACCAATTCGGAGGAGTCGTTAATTATTAAACAAAAATGTCGATACTTTTGCCCTTATTGAGTACCCTTCGGATGCGACAGGCTTAAGCGGACAGGCAGCCTGTCTCGGGAACCTGCTCACTTTTGTTCCCATGATGGTCGGCGCTAAGAGAGCACTCACAGACGCATGATGGTGGCACCACGCTCGCATCTCGGGGAGATGTCCCCCCAGAACTTGGTGTCCCTCTGTAGTCCCTCCGCCCCCTTTGGGTGTCGGCTGGCCTCGGAGGCACTGGGACAGGCAGATGCAAAGGAAACGAAGAGCAAGGAGGTCCCCAGAGAAGCTGCCACCCTGTCCCCAGGGCGGGCTGCTCCCAGACACGTCCTGGAGGAGGGGGAACGGTGTGGGAGGGAGGAAGGAGCCCCGAAGCCACCGAGGCTTGTGGAGATTGAAGCCACACTGTCCTCCTCCTGGAGACATCGTCTGCCACCTCAAACATAATATCCTTGAAATTCCGTTCGGGTCACGGTTCCCTCTCCTCGAGAAAGACAGTGCAAGGCAGTGAGCATGGAAATGTCACACGAGACTCTTCCGGGGGGTCTAACGAGTTCCCCTTCGTCTGCTCTCAGGTCTGCTAATTCTCAAGCCAGCGAATAAAAGCAGAAACCATTTCCGCCCGCGCCCGTGCGAGGTGGCCGAGTTTGGAGGGCGAAGGCGAGTCGCTGGCACAGACATTCTCAAGCCGACCGCGGGCGGCACGGGCGCTGTGAGCGCTGAAGGAAAGTTTTGTCAACGGTGACATCACCGACGTTGCCCAAATTTAAAGGAGCACTTAAAGCACAGCAGATGCGATTTTTCTCCGCCAGTGAGGAGACGAGGCCTCCGGGTTCACAGCCGAGTCGCGGGAACGGTTCGCCTGCCGCCCAGCCGGACCCGGCGGAGCTGGCGAGCGCGCGCGGGCCGCGGTGGCCCACGCAGCCCCAGTCCCGGCGCCCGGCCTCGCGCGCTGCTCCGGGGCCGGCCGTGCCCGGGAGTCCGCAGGCGCCGCGGGACCCCCGGGGCGTCCACGCGGAGCGAGGCGCCGGCCCGTCCACGCCCGCCATCACGTTCCGGTGCGGACAGCTACGCGGCCGGAGGACAAGCCGGCCCCGAGCGCGCAGAGCGCCGCGCCCTGCCCGGCAGCCGCGCGCCTCGCCGGGCCGGAGCCGGTGGCCACGGCGCGCGCGGGGTCCGGAGCGGAGCCCGCAATGCAGACGCGCCGGCCAGCCCCGCGCGGGGCCCCCGGCCCCCGGCCCCGCGCCCCGGCCCCGGGCCCGCCCGGCCTCTGCGCCCACCCGCCTCGCCGCGGAGCCCGGAGCGACCCGGCGCCCGCGCGCGGTCAGCGCACTCGCCTCGGCCGCGGCCCGACCCCGCCGCCGGCGGCAGCACCGCGGACAGCGCCGTCTCACCTGCCGCGCCGCCCGCCAGCCCGCAGCGCCGCCGTCGCCGCCGTGGCCGCTACCCGGCTTCCATTTTCTCTCGCTTCCAAGGGAAATCGGATCGGCTGTGGCGCTCGCGCTCCGGCTCGGCGGCCCCCTCCCCAGCTGCCGCTCGCGGTCCCGGGGCCTCTCCTCCCCCGCCTCCTCCCGCGCGCCGCTCCGCCCCTCGCGCCGCTCCGCTCCGCCCGCGGCCGCGCGCAGCGCCCGCCTCCCGGCTCCGCCCGCGGCCGCCCGGCGCGCGCCCTGCCTGACGTCACCGGCCGCGGGCGCGCCCCGCCCCGCCCACGACCCGCGCCCCGCCCACGACCCGCCCTCGCCCCGCGCCCCGCGCCCCGCCCGCGCCCCCTCCTCGCCGCCCGGGAGCGCGCGCGCCCCGCCCCCCCGCGGCGTGCGCGCGCCCTCGTCCCCCCACGGCCCCGCGCCGTGCGCGCGCCCCGCCCCGCCCCCGCGCCCCGCCGCGACGTGCGCGCGCCCCCGCCCGCCGACGCCCCGAGCTCCGGCGGAGCGCACAGCGCCCCCGCAGCCGCGCCCGCGCCCGCCTCGCCCTCCGGGGTGGCCCTGGCACCTGCCTGCGGGGCAGCAGGACGCGCCGCTCGCCTCGCGCTGCCCGCATCCGCCCCTCTCGCTTCCGCCCGCTGCGCTCGCCTCGCTCCGCAGCCTCCCAAACTTTCTCGCACCCACCCGGCCTCGGCCCCACTGGCAAGCACTGCCGGTGCCCCGCGCAGCCCGGCCAAGCCGGAGCCGGGCCCTGTGCCCTCCAGCTTCGGTGCTGCGACCGTCGTCCATGCCTCGCCCTCCTCGCCACCGCTTCGGATGGCGCCCCTCGCCGATGTCCAGCACTGTTCCCTGCTCTCTGTCCACGCTCACCCACCTCTTCCAAAGAATGCGTTATGTTACAGGTGACAAATGCCAGCCTCCTGAAGTTCTTGACAATCATTATTTTACTCCTAGCTTAGGACGTTTGCATGGTTTTAAACATTACATATATTTAATAAAACCTAGAAAATTATTTGACTTCTTAAATCAATACACGGTAAACCTGACTTTCAAAGGTACTGTCCTGTGGTTTCTAGACGCTTGTTTGGATTCGTGTAGCCACAGCGCAGTCCGCACGCGTCACTCATAGACCCCTCCCCGCACCCCGGACGGCCACACCCTCCGACCCGGTTACTTTCCAGCATGACCACTGAGTCGGTCTCCACTGCTGTGCTGTTGTCTTTTTGAGAATATCATATACATGGAATTACGCAACATGCGACATTTTGAAACTGACTATCCATTCACCATCATATCTTTGTGATTCTTCTACGTCGCGTGTATCAGTAGTTCCTTTTATTGTTGGATACAATGTCATTTTCTGCCCCATTCCCTCTCTTTTCACTCACTGAAGGTTATTTGGGTGTCGTTCAATTTTTGGCGATTGGGAACAGATAATCTATAAACACTTGCATGCAGACTTCTGTGTAGACAAAAGTTATCAAAAACCTTGGAACGCCATTGCTAGGTCTTAAGAAAAACTTGTTTAAACTTAAAAGGGACCCTCCAGTTTTCCAGTGTTTCTACCATTTTTATAATCACCAGCAACACGAGAGTCCTGTTTTTACTGCATTCTTCCCAGCTTTTGGTATTTGAAAACGCACACGCGCACGCACGCACACACACACACACACACACACGACATTCTCGTAGATGTGATACTTCATATCATTTCAATTCCCTAATGAAAAGTAATGTTGAGCATCTTTTCATATCCATATCGTTATCTGTTTATCTTCTTTGGCGAGTTGTCTGTTCATGTCTTTTGCCCATTTTCAAAATGTGTATTTTTGTTTTCTTGTTGAGTTTTAAGAGTTCTTTGTATATTTTGGATAGAAGTACTTTTTATGCTATGTATTTTGCAAACATTTTCTGCCTATGCAAGGCTTATCTTTTTATTCTCTTAATACTGTATTTTGCAGAGCGGAAGTTTTTAATTTTAATAATGCCTAAATTAGCAATTTTTTTCTTCTATGGAAAATACTTTTGGGATTGTATCTAAAAACATCACCAAACCCAAGGTCACATAGATTTATGTATGTTTTTTCTTTATAAAATTTTATAGTTTTACATCTTACATTTAAGTCTATAATCCATCTTTATTTAAATTTGTGAGGAGTAAGATCTGCATCAAGATCCTTTTTTTCCTTTTTTTCCTCTTTTTTTTTTTTTTTTTCTGCGTGTGTACGTTCAGCAGCTCCAGCATCATCTGTTGGAAAAAACTGTCCGTTCTCCCACTGAATTGCCTCTGCTCCTTTGTCAAGGATCTGTTGACTCTATTTGTGAGGGTCTATTTCTGGGTTTTCTCTTCTGCTATATCGATCTGTGTGTTTATTTTTTGAATATCACACTGCCTTGATTACTGTAGCTTTATAGCAAGTCTTAAAGTTTGTTATTCTTCAGTATTCTGCTGGCTAGCCTAGATCTCTTGCCTCTTCATATAAACTTTAGAATCGGTTTGTGGCTGTCTACAAAATACCTTGCTCAGACTTTGATTGGGATTCCATTGAATCTATACACCAAATTTGGAAGCATTGACATCTTAACAATATTGAGTCCTCCAATCCGTGAATTCAAAATCTTCTTCGAATTTTTCAGCAATGTTTCATAGTTTCTGCAAAGAAGTCCTGTACATATTTTGTTAGATTTATATGTATTTTATTATTTTGATGCTATTGTAAATGGTATTTTTTAAACTTCTAATTTCGATTGCTGGAATACAGGAAAGCAGTCAGCTCTTATGCATTAACCCTGTACCTTGTGACATTGCTATATTTGCTCCAGGAGTATTTTTGAGAATTTTTCTACTTACAGTATTGTCATCCACTAATAGAGGTAGTTTTATTCTTCCTTTCCGATCTCTGTATCTTTTCTCTTATTTCTTTTTTATTTTTATTTTTTTTGTCTCATTTTATCTCATTGAACTGGCTGGGACTTCCACTGTGATGGAGGTTAGAGTAAAGGAGGGCATTCTTGACTCGTTCCTGATTTTACAGACATGCCTGCATTAACTACAATGATAGCTGTAGGCTTTTTGCACATATTCTTGATCAAATTGAGCATGTTCCTCTCTAGTCCCAGTTTGCTGAGATTGTTTTTCATTTTTTAAATTATGAATGGGTGTCGAATTTTGTCAGATGCTTTTCCTGCATCTATTGATATGATCGCATAATTTTTTTTCTTTAGCCAGTTGATGTGACGGATTTCTTGTTTGATTTTCAAACTGGGATAAACTCCACTTAATCACTGAGTATGATTGTTTTTATACACTGTTGGGCTCAATTTGCTGACATTTTGTTGAGGATTTTTGCATCTCTGTTCATGGTAGATATTGATCCCGTTTTCCTTTCTCATAATGGTTTTCTCTCATTTTGATATTAGGGTGCCACTGGCCTCATAGAATGAGCTAGCAAGTATTCCCTCTGCTTCTGTTCTCTGAAAGAGACGCTGGAGAAGTGGAACCATTCCTTCCTTAAATGTTTGGTAGCATTCTCTGCTGACTATTTTGGAATATTAATTATTGATTCAATTTCATTGTAGACAGAGGCCTACTTATGTTATCTTTTTGTTTTTGTGGAAATTTTTGTAGTTGTGTCTTTCAAGAAATTGGTCTGTTTCCTCTAAATAGCCAGATTTGTGGGTATAGAATTGTTCGTTGTAATTCTTAATTATTCCTTTAATGTCTAGGAAATCAGGAGGGATAAATCTTTCATTTCTGATACTGACAAATTGTGTCCTTATCTGTTTTTATTGATTATCCTGGCATAGTTTTATCATTTTAATGACTTTTTTAAATGAAAGAACCAGCTTTTGGGTTTGCTAATTTTCTGTTTTCCAGTTTCCAATTTCATTTGCTTCTTCTCTAATTTTTATTATTTTTTTCTTGTTGCTTTAGGCTAAAATTGGTCTTCTTCCTTTAGTATAGTAAGATGCAAGCCTAAGTTGTTGATTTCTTTTCTTTCTTCTTTTTCATTTAATCCTATAAATTTCCTTTATAAGCATTGCTTTCACTGGATACCACACATTTTGTGTGTTATATTTTCATTGTCGTTTAGTTCAATCCATTTTCATTACTCTTGATACTTCTCCTTTGATCCAAATACATTTAGAAATGTATCGTTTGTTTTCCAAATAATTCGGGACTTTCAGCTATCTCTCTGTTCTTGATTTTCTAGGTTAACTTGCTTGTGGTTTAAGAACATACTTGATATGATTTGCTTAATCTGATACGATGTGTTTTACGGCCCAGAGTGTGGTCTAGGCTGGTGAATGTTCCATGCGAGCTTGGGAAGGATGCATATCAGGCTGTCCTTGCATAGAGTAATCTATAAACGTCAGCTAGATAAAAGTGATTGCTCATGGCTCACCTGTCTCCCCACTGATTTTCTACCTGCTGAAGCCGTCAGTTACTTAAGAGGAATGTGGAAGTCTCTAACTATATTAGCGCATTTCTTTTTTCAATGTTTCAGTTTTTTGTCTCACATATTCTGATGATCTGTTTTCAAGCACAAAAACATTTAGGATTATTTTGCCTTCCTGGAGGATGGGCCTCTTTCTGATTATCTAGTCCCCCCACCTTTATCCCTGATAATTCTCCTGGTTCTCAAGTCTGTTTTGTCTAAAATCAATTGAGCCTCTCCAGTTTACTTTCGATTAGGGCCAGCATGCTATATCTTTCTACATATCTTTACTTTTAACCGATCAGAGATTTTAGGACTAATATGGTCTACTCGTAGACAAGATATAGTTGGGTCTTGTTTTGTCATTCACCCTGGCAGTATCTTTTAATGGACACATTTAGACAGTTTACATTTAACACGATTAATAATAGATTTGGATTATTATCAACCACGTTTGTAGCTACTTCCCATTGTTTTTTTTTTCTGCCCTCTCTGGTTTAAGTGAGTATTTTATGTTATTCTACTTTATCTTCTCTCTTAGAGTATCAGCTGTATTTCTTTTAAGCATCTTTAGTGGTGGTTCTAGAGTGTATAATATACAATTTTCACTAAATTATTTCCGCCTTCAGATAACACCGTTTAGCTTCACAGATGTCCATTCCTGGGACATTGCTGTCATCCATTTCAATGACCTATAAGCTATCGTCTCCCAATACCTTATTACTATTACTGCTTTAAACAGTTATCTTTTAGATCAATTAAGACAAAATATCTTATTTTACTTCATTTTCCCTTCAACATGCTTCTTTTCTTTATGCAGATCCCAGTTTCTGACCTATGTCAATTTTCCTTTCATCTGAAGAAAATCAGCGTCTCTTGAAGGGCAGGTCTGATTGTGAATTGCCTCAACAAGTTTTTATTTTTCCTTCACTTTTGGAGGATAATTTTCCTGGGTATAGAATGCTAGGCTGTTTTTTCTTTCTTAACTCTTTGATCTTTTTAACTATTTCACTCTCTCTCTCTTCTTGCTTACATGATTTTGGCTATAATTTTTGTCTTTTTATCATCCCCTTTTCCTATATCAACTACCAACTGCACCCCAACCCCAAACCTTGTTCTGGCTTCTTTCAAGATGTTTTCTTTCTTGGTACTTTGAAATTAGAACATGATACATGTAGGTATATTTTGTTTCGTTTTGTTTTGTTTTAGCCTGTTTGTTATTCTTTGAGCTATGAGGTCTATGGTTTGGTGTCTATTATTAATTTTGGAACATTCTCAGCCATTAGCAAATATTCATTCTACCCTTCCCTCACTTTCTTCTACAGCTGGTATTTCAATCACACACATTACAGTTTTGAAATTATCCCACGGTTCTCAGATGTTCTGTACTTTTTTCCTCATTTTTATTTATTTTGTTTTTGCTTTTCAGTTGGGGAGTTCCTGTTGACCTACAGTCAAGCTCACTGGTTTTCCTCAGTCACGTGGAGCCTATTGATGAGCACACTGAAGACACAGAGTTGTTTCTAGCATGTCCCTTCGTATTTCCTTAGATTCCCATCTCTCTGATTATATTTCCCATATATTCTTGCAGGCTATGTACTTTTTTCGTTAGAGGCTGTGTCAGTTAGGATTCTTAGGAGAAATATGTAGGGCTGGATCCATTAGATAAATAGAGATAGATAGATAAAGAAGATAGTTAGATGATAGAAGACAAACAGACAGATGATGGATGGATGGATGGATGAATGGATGGATGGATGGATGAATGGATGGATAGACAGATAGATTAGAGAGAGAGACAGACAGACAGACAGCGAGCCCTTTACGGGGAGGTGCTGATATATTTCTTGAGGATCACTTCCCCGTCTCCCGCGGCCCAGTGGGGTCCTCCTTGGATCCCAGCTGGAGAGCCGGGAGGAATTGCTGGAGACCTGCCATAGGCGGGTGACTCATGACCGCTGGGGACATAGGGCTTTTAGGAGTTGGGTGGCTTCTGTGGGAGCAGAAGGGACTTTGGAGTCATGGTGCCAGCGTCGCATGCAGGGCGGACACCTCAGCTTCGTTCCCCAATGATCCATCCCCTGGGCAACGCACACTGGTGTCGTTTCGTTTCCTGTCATGAAAGGCCAAACTATTACCGCACACACGCACACACATGCACACACATGCACACATACACGCATCATCCTGCTGATTAAAGGAACATTATTCGACGTTTAGTATGATTACAGAATAGTGCTAGATGCAGGAGATAATAATGTAATAAGATCCGCCGGCTCCTCTCAGAGAAGGAAGACAAGACTCAGATGTGTTAGTACGTGTACCACTGTATAGTTAATAACTTACATGTTATTAATTAACATGATTATGTTATTATATCATATTAAGATGTATCATGTTGTTAATATATAAGAGATACTTTTATTTACTATGTAGTAACTATATATCATACATAAAATATAATATATATTTTAAATATGTAATATATTGCTATATTACATATAGTTATATATTACATTGTATATAGTAATGTTTATATAATATATAATCATATATTAACATATAACATAATATAGTATGTACTACATTGTATACTATATTAATACACATGTATTGATAGAGTCAATATTTTGTTATTATGTGTAACTATATTATATGTAATATAGTAATGTATATTTATTATATTATATGTAATATATGTAATTATAATGTATGTAATATGTTATATGTAACATATTACATATATTAATATATTATATCAAATATGTTATGTGTTAATATACTAACATATGTTGATAGAATATGTTTTAGTTAATACATTAACACATATTGATACATAACATTAACATATTACTGTAAACATACAGTTACTATATCTTACTATAATACATATCATATTACATGCTCGTGATGACCATACGTTAGTTTTGCATTTGTGTCTTAAACGCCCCGTCTGTCCTTGCACGTGACCCCAGGCCAGGCGCTCAGCTTTCCTGAGCCTCTCTGAGCCTCAGTTTCCATATTTTCAGAGGAGGCTGATACCTGTGAGAATCGGGGCTCCGTTTCTTCAGAGGGCTCGCCACTTGGGCCGGGCAGCCTGCAGAGATCATGGAAGCCCCGGGAAGAACCGCAGTCTGGCTTGGATGGGGCATGCGGTGCCGTCTGCCCCCGGCCTCGTAAAGCGAGCGTCAGTTGCCTGCGTTTTGCTGGGCTGTCCTTGCGGAAGCTGCTGACACCCTCATAGCACGCGAGGCCCCCCAGCTGTCCCCACAACCCGTGCTCTCAGGCCCGTCCCGCCCCAGGTAAGTGTCACAGCACATCCGTGTGCCACCGGTGAGACCAGCCGATTTCTAACACGGAATAGCAGTGGAGAAAACTGAAGCCCCAAAGGCTGCTAAAATAGAGATCTCTGGGAAAATAACACCACGTGCGAGGCCTGCATTGTCGCAGCGATTAATTAATTGCCTTATTAACATAAGCAATAGTCACAGAGCCGGGTTGCAGCCTCCTTGAGCTGGAAGTCGAGGCTCCTGTGTTGGGAGGGGACATCTGAGCTCGTTCGGCTTTGCACAGCTCCCTGGCTGCCCCTGCTACCCCAGCAGCCATGCAGGTGCTGGAGGAAAGGGCCAGGCCGCGTCTTCAGTCTAAAGGAGAAAAAGGCAGAACTCTTCGTTGCCGTTAGAACTATTTAATCGAATGTAATATGTTTGTTAACTGTTTTGTGTTGAGATTAAAAATTACTAACTCATTTAATTTATAAATAAATACTATTTAACATGTGTGTGTAAGCTTTCAAAATAGATGTTTTGGTCACAAGCTATTTTATAATACAAAAAGAAGACAAAAAGTATTCGCCAGAGTTTTGACCCTATTCCGCCCATGTTCTCGTTGGTGGAGTTAATTGCAAAGTCCGTCACTCATGATGCTTGACCAAGAGGGAAGACAGGAAGGTCCTCCATCGCCACCTTTCGTGGCCAGAATGTCCCCAGATTTTGGCCACGCAGGAAACACATGTTCGGTACCAACTCTGTGACTATTCTGGCCCCTCCCTCTCAGAATGTTCTGGAATGCTGCAGTCACTGGGCACAGGGAGGCTAGAGTCTGCGGGCCGGACGTGGTGAAGGCTGCTGGTGGGGGGACCCATGGCACAGTGTGGGACAGCCCCATGAGAGCGTCAACCGCCTCCTCACACGTCCCACGTCATCTGGCTGTTGAGAGAGGCTTAGCTCCTAGGTCCTCACGATGCCCATGGCCAAGAGCGGGTGTGAGTGGGGCTTAAATTCCACGCGAAATGCACAGTTTGACATCTGAGCGTGGGCGTGAGAACGCAGTGCCCACGCATGCTGGGTGGCCTGGCCCCGTAGACCGGACGACACGTAGCACGTGGTGCGAAGGCTGCCCACCTGCATCAAACAGACGCCCGTGGCGTCACAGAAGGCGGACCCTTAGGTGCTAAGAGCTTTGGGAAATGTCAGTAAGCCTCAAAGAAAGACAAGACCACAGGTGAATACTTCTGTAACCACACGTCACTGCTTAAAATTCATCTCTCAGTAAGAGCTTCAGGAGTGAATTTATGTAGAGTTATCTCTTCTGTATGAATCCATTTCCTCTGCTGCAGAGAAATAAATAGTAAGTGCAGCCTGATGAACTGCAGTGGGACACGCGGCAGCAGGGGAAGGGGAGCCCAGATGCAGAGCGGGATTGGGGTTTGGGGTTCTCAGAGCGGTGTCCACCTGGCACCTGTCTTATTTCAACCTCCCAGCACGGGTGAAGAGGCAGAAGCACCATTCCCCATAATGGGACAGGGGGGCCCTATGCAGAGTGGCATTTTCCTTACATTGGGCTGGGAAGACGTGATTCTTTTTTGCAGTCAGTTCACTTACATTTTAAACATCCGCCAGACAACGGTGAAATGGACGCTGTCTTTGTCATCGCTGTCAAGAGTGAGCACACTCGTGCATTTGTCTCGTGCGCAGTCATCGGCCGTGGAGGCTCCAGCAGCCCTTCCATGGGGCCATGAGACCCAAAATAGACCCCAACCGTGTCTGTGGGCAAATAATGGACCCACCCAGCGTGTAGAAATGTCCCGTGAGCACAGCGGTGTGCAGAGGGATGTGAGCGTGTGCATGCGTGTGCATGTGCAACCACACAGATGGCACGTGTTTGGGGCACCGGTGGGGACTAAGAAAGCAGGCACTGTCCCATGACCCACTGTGCCCGTCAGCGCTTCCTGAGCCGGGGACGGGGACACGTGGTCAGCGGGACCCACCCTCCTGGAGCACCTGTCGCACGGTTCGGACTCTACCTGCTGGTCCGGTTTGTGGTCCGCTGGGCCAGTCCCATCTGGTCTGCCCTCGGGAGCGTGTCGAGCGCCAGCCGTCCAGGAAGCACCATGTGTAGCCGCCCTCCCTTCTGCCTGGTCTCCCACGGGGCTGGGCTCGTCACGACAGTGACCGAGCAGGGCCCCGATGTGGTCCTGGTGGGCGTGACCCTGTGGCAGACGGGATTTGGGTGTCCATGACCCCAGCTGTGACACCTGTGAATACAGAGTGGTGGCGACAGGAGCAACAAAGACAGATCCCCCCCCCCCCGGAGCTGGAAGTGGGGTGCCGTGGTGACAAATACCTCAAACTGTGACTGGGGATTCGGCATCGGGCGCTGGCCAGGGCGGGGGGAGGGCAGTGGTCTGAGGAGCAGGACAGTAGACGTCTAGCTGCCCGGACAGACTCCTATCGGAAATGCGGGTGTCACGGGCTCCGAGAGGCTGTGGGCACAGTAAAAAGACCGCCAGGCCCCACAGAGAATGCCCGCGTCACCGCGGGAGACATGGACTTGCAGCCCGCGGCTGGCGACGGCTCGGAGAATGTTGCCACAGAACTTGGAAATGGCACACTCAGTCACTCGGCCACGGGCCTGTCCTAGCCAGGTGTAGAAGGTGCCGCCGCTCTCCTCTGCTGCTACCAGCAGCACGTGCAGAGGGAGAGAGATGTCGAAGCAAAGCTGTCCAGTGAAAAGCGCCCAGGGCTGGATAATTTGAGAAACCGGCAGCCGATCCGGACGGCGGGAGCCATGCGAGGCAGAGATTCACTGTTGGGATGTGTGCTCCAGAGGAAAGTCAAGTGTGTGGTGATACGATCCTTTCCTAGAGCCTCGGCCATCAAAAGGTGACTACTTATTTGATGACACAGAAGGCTTGGGTAAGCAATGGGCCAGCAGGACCGCCAGAGATTTGGGGCACAAGGCAGTGCTCTGAGCCTTCATAAACTCCTACTTACTGCGGGTGGAAGGTTCAAGGTCACATGCATGCTCGAGAGAGACCCGAGAGGACCCTGGATATCCACCCAACTCTAGTTGAATGGGGTTCTCAAAAGACAGGAAGGAAAACCCAGGGCAGACCTGTGCCCCCACCTCAAATACAGACCTGTCAGCTCACTGAATCAAGGTGTTTAAGCTCAAACTTCTGACCAATCGTTGGCTGATCACTCAGTGATGCTAACTTAGGGGCATCTTTAGGAAGCCAGGCTGCACAAGCTGGGGGCAGTACGAAGAGGATTAATTCAGACAAGTCCCTGTGGCTTGTCACTCAGACAAAAAAAAAAAAAATGTGTAAGATAGAAACAGCAACTCCAGGGAAGATGGAGTCAGGATCCAGGGTTGGGACAGTGTATTACATAAAATGTCCACTTTTCCACAAAAATTATGATACATGCAAAGAAACATGAAAGTTTCCCACTAACAGGAGAGAACACAGTCAAAAGGAATTGTTTCTTGGTGGCCCAGGTGTGGGACCTTGCTGACAAACACATCAAAGCAACTATTATAAAGAAGTTCAAAGTACCAAAAGAAATGCTTTAAGAATGAAGGGAAAGTGTGTTGACAGCTCTCTCTAATGAAACGGAGACTATCAACTCCTCCTGACGATACTGTGTGGCTTTCCGCCCAGCAGTCCTACACGAGTTTCACATTTGATGCTGACAGCAATGCTGTCAACTGGTGCAGAGGAAAAGCATCCGAACGGCATTACTTGCGAGCTTGAACGAGTGAGCCTACCTAGATCCCTGCACCCAGCTGACGACCACGCGAAATCGTACTGGGGTTGGGAGATACCAAGTCACCAAGGCAACTTCATAAATGGCGAGTTATCTACTTCACATAGATAAGACAATCATACACAACAGCTATTCCAGTATAGGAATCAATGGTAAGATATAGCCAAAAAGCCAGATTCCTTTGGAAATGAAAAAATACATCACTGAATAATTCAAGAGGTAGAGCGGTCACGATGGATATCATAAAAGATTTATTAGTAAATGATAAAGGGCTGCATCGCGATACCTGAGGGATGCTGAGGACATTCCACTTGCAGCGCACCCATCAGAAAAGAAGAAAGAATGGCCGTCATTCATTAAGTGTTCAAAACAGACTGTCGGAAGGAAATAACCCCAAGGAAAGCAGAAGAAAGAAGACAAACACAAGCAGGCACCACCGAAAGAGGATGCAAAGAAATCAGCAAGACGGTCACCAAGCCAAGAGCTAGTCCCTCAAAAAGCACGAGTAAGAAACACGACATCAAGTAAAAAAAAAGAAGGTCCAGTAAGTATTGAAAATAACAACCGTATCTGAAGACACAGCAGTAATTTAAAAATTACGAGAGAAAATTAAGTATGACATTTTAACATTGCACTCGAAAAAGTAAAATGTACAATTTTCTAGAGAATATGGAAATTACCAAAATTGCCACTAAAAAATTTAAAAAAAAAATAGGAACTGTGAATAGTCCGATTAGCATTAAAGAAATCAAATCCAGACCTTTCCTACGTTCTCACCCAAATAGCACAAAGCTTATGGTGTTCCAACTGGGCTTTACAAAACTATCAAATAATAAACAATGACCATTTTAATCAAATTGTTCAATAGACTGCACAGAGAAACAAAGGGGACATACTCGAATCATGAGATTAGTATCACCTTAACGCCAAGACCTGACAAAGATAAAATATTAATTTCAGTTAGATCCAGTAATGTGGGAAAAACAGATGACATAGAGGATTCATCCCAGGAATGAGTGAAACTGATAAAATCGATTACTGTAAAAGATAAGAATTTAAAAAAATTATTTTTTAATAGTTCTTAAAATATGAAAAAATGTCATTCATGATAAAATTTTATTATAATAGTAGAGATTTTAACATGATATATAATAAAATTAATGTTATGTAATAATATTTTGTAATAAAAATGACAGCACATGCTATACTTAATGACTAAATTTCAGAAGCATTTTCTCTAAATTCAAGAAAAAACCAGAACATCTGCTGTGATCATTTCTGTTTGATGATGTCTAGAGATCTTAGCAAATGTGATAAGAGAAGAAAAAGGGTCATATGGATTAGGAACAAAATTGATGCCATTTGTAGACAAGTTTATTTGTTACATAAAAACCCAATAGCACCTAAAGATAATACATTTAGAACATTAAGAGACTTGGGTTAGCAGGGCTGGATTCAAGCTAAATACACAAAAAACCAGTGTTTCAACCATCATGAGCAATTAGTTATTTCACCACATTTATTTCTTCTTTCATGTGCTTCCTTTATTAGTCTGGCTCAGAATTTCTCAC
This sequence comes from Eidolon dupreanum, assembly GCA_028627145.1. Lineage (NCBI taxonomy): Eukaryota > Metazoa > Chordata > Mammalia > Chiroptera > Pteropodidae > Eidolon > Eidolon dupreanum. The sequence continues at coordinate 19,624,833 of CM053516.1, read as the reverse complement.
CTATAACCTGTCTTTCTTTCTGAAGAACTTCTTTTAACAGGTCTATAAAGTCAAGGCAGGTCTATAAATTTAAATTCCCTCCATTTTTACTTGTCTGAGAAAGTCTTTATATCTCCCCTTCCCTTTTTTTTTAAGGATAATTTTCCTGGGCACAGAATCCTTGGTTGATTCTCCCCCCGCCCCAACATTTTAAACATTCACTCTAGTCTATTTTTATTTTCTTGGTTTCTGAACAGATGTCTAATGTAATTCTTATCCTTCCTCTTCTGTAGGTAAGAATTTTTTTTACATCTTTTCAAGATTTTCTCTTTTTGTTTTCTTTCTGCAGTACGAATACAATATGCCTAGGTACAGATTTTTTGGTATTTATTCTGCATGGTGTTCTCTGAGCTTCTGGCTCTGTGGCTTACATTTAAAGACAAATGTGTGGTATTTGCCTTAAATTTCAGAAAAGGCAGTCATTACCTCAAATATTTTCATTTCTTCTCTCTTTATTCTCTTTCTGGTATTTCCGTTATGCATACACTACACCTTTTGCTGTCCAACAGTTCTGGGATATTCTATTTCATCCTTTTAATTCTTTTTTTCCTGTTTGAATTTCAGTTTTGGAAGATTCTATTGACATTTCCAAAAATTTGCCAACTCTGTCCTTGGCCATGTCCAGTCTGTTGATGAGCCCATCAAACCATTCCTTATTTCTGTCACAGTGTTTTTATTTCTAGCATTTCCTTTGGATTCTTTTTTGGGGTTTCCACCTCTCTGGTTACATTACTCATCTGTTCTTGCATGTTGCCCACTTTTCCATTATATCCTTTAGCATATTAATCACAGTTGTTTTCAATTCTTGTCCTGATAATTCCAAAATCTCTGCATCTGAATCAGGTTCTGTTGTTTGTTCCATCTCTTCAAACTAAGTTTATTTTTTTTGTCTTTAAGTATGTTATGTAATTTTGGTTGAAAGTCAGGCATGGTATACTAGATAAAAGGAACCAACGTAAACAGACTTTATTGTGAGATTTAATGTTTACCTGGCTAGGAACTAGATTATATTTACTGTTTGCCATAGTTGCATTGTTGGAGACTAAAATTTCTTCTGATGTCTTTGTTTGCGCCTCTCTGTTTTCTTTGGATTCCCTGGGGACTTCTTTTTAAATAACATCTGATCCCTGCAATGTTTCAGTTGTATTCCCATCATCATAAAGAAGCCCTATTTGGTAGCAAAATGTGGGACAAAGGGACATGTTCTATAGTCCTCTGATCAGGTTTCAGTCTTTTAGTGAGTCTGTGCCACCTTCACAAATGCTTCTCAGTCACCCGCCTCAGGTGAGACAGGATGGCTAGCGAGAATGGACGCTGGGTTTTTTTTCCTTCCCCCCAGGTCAGTTAGACTCTTGTCAAATAGTTCCTCTTGAGGGCAGACCTTGCTAAAAGGAACAGAATGCTCTGGGTATATTTCAGAATGGTGACTTTTCCCCTCCCTCTGCCAAATGGATGAGGGGATTTTTCTCCGATTTTTTCTGTGAGACTTGGCTCCCCTGGAGGGTTTGACCCTCACGCTCTGTCCCCAGAGAGCCTCCAGCCGTTCACAGGTGACAGTTTTCCTACCCTAGCACTGACTTCAGCAGACACAACCACTCTAGGGTGTTTGCTCCATTTTAATTCCTTTGTCACATCATTGTTATTTTGACTATTTTTAGTGGTTATTTTCTTAGTGTTTTTTCTGGAGATTTCAATATGCATCTTGATTCATCACAATCTACTTCAGATTAATATAACTTAATAAGAGTGAAATATGGATTTTTTGGATACAGTCCCATTCCCTCCCCTCTCTTATCCTCTGTCATCACCATTTATGTTACATACACATACACATGTTAAAATTCAAGTCAGTATCATTTTTATACAAATGTGTTTTCAATTAAATAAGAAAAAAAAGAAATAACATATTTTGCCGTCATTTATATTTAACTCTTAATTACCCTTACCAGTGCTTTCATTTCTTTATGTGGATTCAAGTGGCTCTGACATAATTCCTTTCCAGCCTGAAGAATTGTTTTATTTTCAGTATTTCTTAAAAGGCAGATCTTTTAGAAATGAATCCTGTCATTGTTTATCTGGGAACGTCTTTATATCACGTTCGTTTCTGGTTGGCTTTTCCTTTCAGTGGTTTAAATATGCCAGTCTCCTGCTTTCTAGAGCTCATTGTATCTGATGCAAGTTCTCCTCGGAATGAGGTGTTAATGATTGTGGTTTCCCTGTACCTGATGAGTCATTCTCCAGCTGCCAAGGTTTTCTCTTTCAGGGGTTTTGATCGTGATTTGTCTGGGTGTGGATGTCTCGAGCTTATCTAACTCGGAGTTTGTTAAATTTGGATGTGTGGATTAATGTTTTCTTTACATCAGATTTGGGGGGTTTGGGGCTACTGTTCCCTCAAATACTTTTATGCCCCCTTTTCTTCTGTAAGGCTTTGTTCGATTTATTAATAAATCTTTCTGTTCTTCATATCGGATAATGTCTATTGCTATGTCCTCAAGTTTCTTATTATTTATTCTGCCAGCTCAAATGGGCTATTGAATCCCTCTAGTGAACTTTTCATTTCAATGACTATACTTTTCGAGTCGGGAATCACCATGAGGTTGTTTCTTAGTGTAATTTCTGTAACTTTATTTATAGTCTCTACTTGATAAGCCATAGTAGTTTCCTTTCTGTGTCGTTGGCTTGGTGTCTTTGCTCAGGCCAACACCTGGGCCCCTGCAGGAAGGTCCTTTTCACCTGTGTATAGGTAACTTTTTCCTGTTTCTTTGCATGTCTCCTAATTTTTTTGTTGAACACGGAACATTTTAGATCATATATTGTAGCAACTGTGGGTTCTGATTACACTCCCACCCTGCCACTGCTGTCACTTTTTCTGTCTTACACATTTTTGTGAACCCATTTTCTAACTTGTTTGGACTAATTCTCTAGGTTGGTCTCCACCACAGGTACAGCTGAAGATACCCCTGCTAATTTTTCTAAAATCTTGTTTTATTTGTAAGCCTGGTTTCTCACGGGTCAGCATCACTTAGTGACCAGCCACTGGTTGGCCAGAGCTTGTGCTTGAACACAGTGGTCCTCTAAGGCCCGTGGTCCTGCCTTTGCGAGGCGAAGACAGTGAATCACCAGGCAGGTCTCAAGTCTGCCCGGCCTCTGTGTCTGCCAGGCATTCTTGTTTCTCCTTTAAGCGTCACATTCAGAGATGGGAAGCTAGTCAGGGGCCTGCCCCGTTTTGTCCGATACCTTTCTGGACATCCATAAATATTCCTTGACACCATGGTTATGCAATCTTCCATGACATATTGTTTTTCACACTTCTCTCTGAACCTCAGTTTTCAGTATTTGAAATCATGTTCAGACAGCCTTTCTTTTTCTTTAAACATGATTTGTGGTTTGCCTTTTAAGAAAGCCTGGGTTCTTAGAAATATGCTACTGACTCGTTCAATCTCAGAAACCCACAGCTACAGGGTGTGCTTTCAGAATTAGCCTCCTTGCTCTCCCTCCCACCCCTCAGTGTTCAGGAGCCCGTGGCTAGCAGCCCTTAATACTCCCTACCGCCATGCCCAGTGTCATACACACTGTGTCTTAACCCCTAAGTGCACCGTAATGCCCACAGCATGGGGACCATCTCTGAGACTGTCCCTCCACGGCGCACGATCTCACATGTAGTGGGTACTCGGCATGTGTTCAGATAAATGGACCTTTGCGGCCCTCGTGTCTCCAAGGCCCTTTGTGTCTCTGACATTCTCCAGCTTATGCTCCTTGGGAACATTTGTGGGCTATTAGTCATCTTATGTAGAACAGGATATATCTGTCACTTCTCCTCTGCGAAACCCTCCCTTCAGCAAGATTTATTTTAAGCACTGTGTGAAAAGAGAACGTTTCACTGGCAACCCTGTGAAAATTCAGTCTTTTGTCAACATGCGCCCCGGGTGCCCTGAGTGTCAGCCATTCCGGCCCCCACCAGCCCTGTCCCCGGGGCCCACGGACCTGCCGTTGTCCCGAGCGGGCGCATGTCGGCCGGGTCTAAACACGCATGATGCTGCGTGTTCCAGGAGACAGCTCTGCTGCCCCGGCTCTCCAGGCTCCTGACTGGGTGACCCGAAGCTCTGTTTTATAGCGTGGGTGAAGATCGTGCACGTCACCTCCCTGTCCCCTCAAGGCCGCCTCATAAACCACTATGACCCCACTGTAGACGGGCCGCTGAGGGCACACAGCTAGAAGGGGCAGAGCTGGGCTCTGAGCTCAGGCGGTGTGTCTCCGCAGTCGAGGCTCTGTCTGCCCCTGGGAGCAGCGACCAGGAGCGGCTAGAAGGAAGCAGGTGACCCGCCTCTGGCTGCAGCAAACCTCCAGGAGTTTGGAGCAGGTGGGGCAAGAGGCAGGCCTTTGAGGGGAGCAGGAGGTAGGAGGCACGGTCTTCCCCCGCCCCCTCCCCGCCCCCCGCCCCCCGCAGGCTCCTCCCTGCATGGGACAGTGCCCGAGTGTGGCATGCTGGCCTCTGGCTGCCTCTCCCACACCCTGGACCCTGGCGGACGCCCTGGGTCTCGGTTGCATTAGATCTAAACCGAGGTGGTGGGGCTTGTGAGCGCTCTGCTGGCCCCGGGACCACTGCGGGGGAGACCCCTGTCTCCCCAAGGCTGGAGTTAACCAGAAAAGGAGCAGCGAGGCTTCCTGTCCCCTCACCGCCCCCCCCCCCGCCTACTCCCCGCCCCCGGGCTCGTCCTCTGAGAAACGCGGGGGGGCTCGGGTGGCAGCTGCCACCACACTGCGCCAGCCAGCCAGGAGCAGTCACACCGCAGCCCGCGAAGCCCCTCCGGTTTCTATAGCAACTCGTGGAGAGGAATTTCCAGGGGTGCAGACGCTGTCACAGTGACCCAGTGAGGGGGGCGGGGCAGGGCCGGCTCCCCAGGTGGAGCCTGAGGACCTGCGCCCCCCCCCACCCCCCCCCGTCGCGTCCTCCGAGGTGGGCCGCGTGGGCGACAGCCCAGCCGGGGGCCGGAGCTCTCCACGGGTCCCCGCCAGCCGCTGAACCACGCGGTTAACGAGGCGCCCCCAGCATCTCAGATAAGAAAAGGACCTCAAAGGCGGCCCCGAAGACGGGGGGTGGGGGGGGTGGGGGGGTGGGGGGGGACGGGTCGCGAGCGCGGCGGGCGCGGCGGGGGCGCGCGGGGGCACCTGCGGGCTGGCGGCGAAGCTACGCCAGCAGATGGTGTGATGGGGAGACACGAATACGAGTGTAGACGCGCGCTAGCCATGGCGATGCTAATCCTTTCCCTAACTTTTAACAATGACACAGTTTTGGGTATCAGAGGGGTCCCCCAGCTCGTGCTCGAGCCCCTCCCCCAAGTAACACCTTCGCGGCGCTCCCTGCCCCTGGCCTTGAGGGGCACGACCTGTGGACTGGGAGGTAATTGCACAGGAGCTCTGCCCTGAACTGACGGTGGCCAGCAGGGACGGTGGGCACGCACAGGTGTGCCAGCTACATTCAAACGACAGAAACACCTCGGGCTGGGCTCCGGGAACGGTTCGTGGGGACAGAGGGGCCCTGGCGGCCTCGCGGGTGAGGAGG
>CM053516.1:19607390-19618731 GCA_028627145.1 Eidolon dupreanum | reverse complement strand
GATGTTAATACGGTGACGTGATGTTGGGCCCACATGATCTGATGTCAGTGTGGTGACGTGATGTTGGACCCACGTGATCTGATGTTTATACGGTGACGTGATGTTGCACCCACGTGATCTGATGTTAATACGGTGACGTGATGTTGGGCCCACATGATCTGATGTCAGTGTGGTGACGTCATATCGGGCCCGCGTGTCCTAGATTACTAGTGAGCATGAGCACACTCCCATGCAGTTAGCAGCTGTCCTGTCTGGTGTTGCATCTGGAAACCTTTCTCACGTGTCTTGCCCACTTTTTTCCCATCGGACTGTGGGTCTTCCCCTGGAGGATTTGCAGGAGTTCTCAGCATATTCTAGATACTGGAAAGAGTAGAGTTCGATCTGCCATTGTGTGTTAACTTTGCCTTTGCTGAATAGAAATCGCAGTTCCTGAATGGGTCAAGTCCATCGGTCCCTCCCTTTCCTGAGTGAGTTTGGACCTCAGGAAAATCTGCTCCGTTTGCGTTCATGTGGACGGTCTGCCTGTCCTCTCCCTAGCTTACCAGACTCACTTTCTTCACAGAACTTATCGATCAAACGCTGTGTGTGTGTGTGTGTGTGTGTGTGTGTGTGCATGGTACAAGGCAGGAGCCCAGCTGTCTTGCTCTGTTTGGGTAGTTGGCCCGTTTACCCAGTGCCATTTACTAAATAACAGTGACATGTCTCCATTGATGGCTGTGCCACCGCCACCCGTGACATGCACGTGGGCCCCTCTAGACTGTGCCCCTGTGTGAGTGGCCCGTCGCCTTCATTAAAGGACAGTTTCCTGCACGTTATTTTCAGGTGGGATAATTCCCTCATCTTCTGCTCCACTTTCGGATTTTGTGTACTTAGCGAGCACTTCTAGAATCGGTTTTTCCATTTTCCCCAAATAATATGATTAGGAAAAGAAAACCTGGCTATTAGAAAGATGCTGATTATATGGACTCATTTCTGGTTTATTTCCGAAAATACTAAACATATAAATAAGTGGACTATGAAACGAAAGGAAGTTAACATAGATATACTAGGAGGGTTTTTTCTTTAGAGAATTTTTCAAAATGTTCCATGGGTATCAGAGTAAAAAAGTGAAAACACAGCATCAGTGCAAACAAGATGACATCACCTAATAGACATCAGAAACTATTAAAAGCAGCAAAGTAGAAGAGACCAATGACGGCACAGTCACCAACCCAGAGGAAGCTCAGTGCCTGTGGGGAGCAAAGCCAGTAACAGAGGGTACAGCATCCGCGGAACGAAAATAGGGTGCTTTTAAAGAGGATGTGGAGAGCAAAAATTCTTAGAAATCAAAAACATGATGGGTCTACAGCCATGCCACCCTGAACAAGCCCGATCCCGTCTGATCTCAGAAGCTAAGCAGGGTCAGGCCTGGTGAGTACTTGGATGGGAGACCACCTAGGAAGACCAGGTGCTGTAGGCGTAAAAAATAAAAAAAATATATAAGGGACTATAAGCTGACAAGGTCCTTGCAATCTGTAAGGTCAACCAAGGGCTGCCTCACCTAAATAAATAAATAAATAAAAATGACAATAAATTTTAAAATAATACAAAATAATAAATAAATAAATAAATAAGTAAATAAATAAATAAATAAAAAGAAATATGATGGGAAAACCAATATATTCAGTAGATGAGCTGGAGGATAAAGTGGAGTTATTCTTCGGGTTTGTAGAACAAAACAATAAACTAATGGCCTGTAAGGGGCAAAGATCTACCCGTGAAGGCCGGCATGCAAATAATTAAGAGTTCTGAAAAATGAGAACAGGCGAGCAAAAGAAGACAAATCACAGTGAAATAATCCTAGCTATCTCGGAATGTCAGGGCATGAATCTCCGGATTGAAAGGTTCCACTAAAGAGCCGGTGCTGTGAATGAAAGGGACCCCAAGATACTAACCGCCAGCCCCTGGGAGCGATGTGGGGAGGTGACTGCAACATGGACAGAAAGATGGTGAATACACAAGACGAGTCATGAAAATCACCTCAGACAATAAACGCCGCCTTTGTCTTCCCAAAGAAAAAGTATTTTCAACCCAGATTTTTTATGCAAGCCTGTTGATCGGTCTCATAAGAACAACTATACAGGACTAAATATAGAAACCTAGAGGAAGTGAGCAATTTTCTGATACAAACTGAAGGTACTAAATTTGGTGGCAGAAGAAAGAAAAAGAGTAAAGACCAGCAACAAATATCGAAACAGTGACCAAATCCTCCCTTCCAGACTGTGACGGTGTGACACAGGCAAACACTGCTGAACTCTGAAGGAACGTGTACCTCCCACCTCCCGTGGTCTGCTGGAGACACAGAACTTGCACTTGAACTTCCAGACTCCTCAGAGGAAGGGACTTAATAACCTTGGTACCGTGACAGAGTCAGCAAATTACAGGGAAAATGGCAGAACGATTTCACGGGTGGACACACATTCAGAAATGAGAAGGGGAAAGTTAGCTAATTAAACTCAGTAGTGTATTTTTAAATTAACAGAAGGAAATGATTACATAGAGTTTATCCCAGAAAAGCAAAGGAGCCATCAGGAAAGGTTCAATATCAGATTATTTCATTACTGGAAAACTCACCAGTGCAATCTACTACATGAATGCAGTAAGAAGACGATGTGATCATCTCAAAGTATTATTAAAAAAACAGTTAAAAAGTTCAATGCCTGTTTAAACGGAAAACTCATAGGAAAAGAGACTCAACAGATAGTCTATAAAAACAAAAAAGAGAACATCACAAAATCGCCAGATAGAAGATCAGCAGATATAAACGAATTTTGTTCTTTTAAACCAGTAATAACTATTTTTCAAATATAATAGACAGTAAGTTTAACTCGCAATAGAATCAAAACTTGTAAAATATTTAGAATAGCAACAAAAAAGTTGTGAGGTCTGTGCGTAGAAAGAGGATCACTCTATTAGGGACGTTTTTTCTAATTAAACTTTTTTTTTGAGATAGTAGTATACGCACATGCAGTTGCAAGAAATAATATAGAGAGACCCCGGGTATCCATCACCTGTTCACCCCAAAGGCGGCATCTCTACAAACTACAAACAACATCACAGGCGTTGGTACAGCCCGCCTGCCGTGTTCAAGTCTCGCCGAGTTTATGCGTCTGTGCACATTTATGTACGTGTGTCTGTACCATCTTCTCACATGTGAGTGTCACACAGCCCATCATGGCCCAGACACAGAACAGCTCCTCCACCACCGGGGTCATTTGAGTGGCGCCTTTATAATCACACCCACCTGCCCTCCACCCATCCCCACCCCCCCCCCACTAATCAGGTCGCCGTGTCTACGACTTGGCTATTTAAAGGATACAGGAGTTATAAATGGAACAATATAGGATGCAGCCTTTTGGGATCGGCTTTTTAAAACTCAGCATAATTCCTCTGAGGTCTACTCAGTTCCCTGTGCACCTGTCCCTGGGCCATCCCCTATTACCGCCGAGTTGCTGTCCCCCGTAGGGATTTACCAGAGTTTATTTAATTGTTTACCCACTGAAGGATGGTGGCGTTGTTTCCAGTTTGGGGCTATTAAAAATAAAGTTACTACAAATGTATGAACACGAATTTTCATTTCTCTGGGATAAACGCAACTGCTGGATCACATGGTCATCGTGTGTTTGGCTTTATAAGAAACGGCCAGACCATTTTCTAGAGTAGCTGCGTCATTTTACATTTCCACCAGAAATAAGGGCCAGTTTAGAAAAATATAAGCATAATTAAGGGTACACCAACAAAACCACAAATGGTATGAAAAGATACAAACGATACAGTTCTAATGACTACAATGTTATTTTTTAATTTTATTAAATGTATCAGGATGATATTAGTTAATAAAATCATTTAGGTTTCAAATGTACGATTCAATGATACATCGACTGCGTATCACATTGTGCGAGCACCATCCAAAGTCACACCTCCTTCCGTCACCATCTATGTGACACCCTCCTTTACCCTTCTTACCTCCCCCTCCCCCCTTCCCTCTGGTCACCACTAAGCTGTTGTCTGCTTCTGAGTCTGTTTGTCTTGTTTGTTTGTTGCTTTCAGTTTTATATCCCACATATGAGTGACATCATATGGTTCTTGACTTTTTCCATCCGGCTTATTTCCCTTAGCATGACAATTTTCAGATCCATCCACATTGTTGCAAATGGCAATGTTTCATCTTGTCTTACGGCTGAGAAGTGCTCCATTGTAAAAATGTCCCCCATCTTCTAGATTAATGCTGACAGCTACTTGACCGGCTTCCAGAACTGTCTAGCCAAATGAGGTCACATTACAGCGACTCGTAACTTCTTTACTATGTAGCTTCTTGTATATATTTTCTGCAAGGAGGTAGCCATTCCATTCTTTTTAAGGCTGCCTCCTGATCTAGTCTGTGGCTAGACCACCCTTTATTCAGTCTGTTTGTTAATGATGGCTTTTAGGGACTTTGTATTTGTCGTCAGTGTAAACGATACTGTAACACATATTGTAAATGTGTATATGGCACGTTGTATCCTGTGGAATAAACTATGACATGATGGTATTAAATAGCGTGGTAATTTAAACTCTGAGCGAGATTCCCGACTCGTCTCCTACACAGTCGTGCCCATTCATCTCCCAGCACCGGTTCTATGGGACTGCGTCTTTTTTTTAACCCTTCAGAGTTTGGACTTCATCAGAATTCTTAACCCTCACTGATTCGATAGGACAAATATGGACCCTCGACTTCGAGTCAGCATCGTGAGATCGCGTTCTGAAGTCTTCTCCGATCGCGTGGATAAAAAAACACATGGGACTCAAAGCCTCGAGTCGTGTGACTCTCTAGGCTGCAAGACGGGAGAACCAGCTCTGTGGTTGAGAAACGCAGAAAAGCAGAAGCTGAGGGGCCAACGGAAGCCTCCGGCTCCAGAGACGACGTGAAGTGAGACATCTCAGCGCTTAAGACGCAGCCTGCCCACAGCCTCGCCACGTGGGAAGGAGGAGGGAGAAGGGGCCGCCCACAATGGCTGGGGACCACTGACCCAGCGAGAGGACCCCGGCCGGGGCCTGGCCTTCTGTGGCCCTTGGAAGGGCACACGCGAAGCCCCCGGTTTCATGCAGAAACGTGGGGCTCAATAAGTAAAACGCAGATTTAGCTTTCAAGGATTTGAAGGAGGTGGGTATTGGCAATTGCAAAATTGTTAGATATAGCAAGATAAGGGGGTGGGGGAGAGAGAGAGAGAGAGGGAGAGAGAGAGAGAAAGACCTGCAAAACAAACTTTTAAAACACATAAGGAATTATAAAAGTTGATGAAGTCAACCCTCACCCACACAGCATCAATACTGGAACGTATAGTCACTAAAGACATTAATTAGCATAATGGCATCATAAAAATAAGCAGAAGTTTCCCAGGATGCTGGCAATATTCTTTTTCCTGATCTCAATGCAATTTCCACAAACTTACAACTCTTTCTTTTGAACGTAATTCTTCCGCGACGAGCTACATGATGACATCTTCCTAAAAGGAAGCACCAAATTAGATGGTTTTACCAGCTAATGTTTCTAATGATTTTGGGAGGAAATAAGACAGAGCTTACACAAACCCTTTTATGATACAGGAAGTGAGGAGAAATTTCCGACTCATTTTATGAGACCAGCATACCCTGCATACCAAAATGTATGAGCTTATTACTAAAACCAGAAAGTCTCAGATACGTTCCTTTGACAAACACAGATGCAAAGTTCTAAAGAAAACCTTCACTAAACAAATTCAACAGTAAATTTAGAAATAATAATTAAGACCAAGTGGATTGTTTTTCGGGACTAGAAGGTAGGAAGGAACAGGCTAACAGTGTCTATATACCATACTCTCCTGCTTCTGGAAAAGCCTTCTGAGACAAAACTCCTTTCAAAGAACAGCAGGTGTCTGCGCCAGCTATAAGCCAATGAGGGTCCAGCAGGGGTGGCTGGATGCCACCGACTGATCCAGGAGCCCTCTTGTCTGACGGACCTGGTTGTTTGTAATGGTCACTGCAGTCTGCATGGAGGGCTGCGTCTGCCCTGAACACTACAAGTCAGTCACGAAGCCAGACAGCGGGCCCCGAGCTGCAGGAAGTAAACGCTGAGCCCTAATCAAATGCGTCTGTGTTCCTGTGTCAACTTGTCCCCTGTGCATGAGCCATCACCACTCGGAGGGAGAGTTCACTCTGAGCTGCATGTGAAGCAGTCAGGGTCTCCCAGATATCGGCGTAGGTGGGACCCCTACTCTCGCTTTGCATTTTTACTAATCATTAGTAAGACGGGTGCTGGATATGGCATGAATTTTGTATAAGTCTGATCAGTAATGTGGGCCTTTGCACAGGGCTAATTTAACCATGAAAAGTCCATTTAATCGAAAACAGTAACGAGAGAAAGGAGAAACACAATGCCATCTTAAGAGGTGCTAAAAACATTATTCTATACACGTGCATTATTTTAAAAATTCTTATCTAAGTAAGAATAGAAGGAAATTTCTTTCTTGCATAAAGGATGATGCAAAAAAAGAAAAACAAAATAAAACAAACTCAAAAACTATAGCTGACTGACATTTTTCCGTGTGGTTGTTGTGGGTTGAATTCTGTTCCCCAAAAAGACATGTTAAAGTCCTAAGCCCCGGAACCTGGGGATGAGACCTTATTTACAAATAGGGTCATGGCAGATGTGACACAGACGAGAACAGTCAGGTGGACCCGAATCAAAAATGCCCAGTGTCCTGACGAGGAGAATGTGGACGCAGACACCCGGGGTGAGCAGCGTGAATGACAGAGGCAGAGACCGGAGCGGCACAGCTACGAGCCAGGGGTGTCGGCCACCACCCAAGACCAGGCGGAACTTCAGAGGGACCCTTCTGACACCTCGATGTCGGCGAATGCAGCGGTGACTTACTGAAGCCCGTCGCCAAGGATAAGGATGAGACAAACAGCATGCTGTCGCTCCCGTTAAATATTGGGTTTGTCGGCCCTAGCCAGTGACCCGGGTCAGGAAAAGGAAATGAAGGAATAAGGATCAGAAAGGAGCGTTTAAAAGTGTTCGAGTTGGCAGATGTTATGACTACGTACATTTAAAAATATCTATAGAGTCTCCAGCCATGCTGCCCTGAACAAGCCCGATCCCGTCTGATCTTGGAAGCTACGCAGGGTTGGGCCTGGTTAGTACTTGGATGGGAGACCACCTAGGAAGACCAGATACTTTAGGCGTAAAAAATAAAAAACAAAGTGCTGTAGGTGTAAAAAATAAACAATAAGGGATTGTAAGCTGACAAGGTCCTTGCAATCTGTGAGGTCAACCAAGGGTTGTCTTGCCTGAAAGAAATAAAAATAAAAAAATAAAAACTATAGAAAAAATACTAGAATTAAACAGTGGGTTTAGAATTTCACTGGAAATGTCAAATGTATTTCTATCCACACAATAATTATAAAATGAAATTTAAAATTATGTTTTAATAGCATAAAAACATTGATTGTGAATAATTCTTATGAAAGTTTCCCAGAATATCTACACTAAAATTTTTAAAAAATATTATTGAGAAAAAGTAGAGGAGAGCTAAAGAAATGGAAGAAAACACCACGTTCAGAGATTAGCGAACTCAGTATGGTAAAGATAGAAATTCTCCCCAGATTGGTCTAAAACTTCCAAAGGATTTCCCCTCCAATTATAAAATGAATCATAATTACATTAAGATGAAAAGGGCGAAGAATGCACAAGACGATATTGAAGAAATATGAACAGGTGTAAAAAATTCACGCTACCAAGTCAAAGACCCATTTTCGTATTACAGCAGTGAAAAGCCACCCGCAGCTCAGATCCACATGGACTGTGCCATCTGAGGCACAAAGGTGACAGGGAGAAAAAAAGGCCACGTTTTCATGAAACGGTGTTGGGTCGACAATGAACATCAACACAAAATAATGACTCTCTAGTCCTACCACACTTGAGAGCATACACAGCGGCTAATTGGGAGGTGGGAAAAATCTCCAGGTGGAAGAAGAAAACGCAGAATGGTATCTTCACGACCTCGGGCCACGAGGCAGAGAAACCTAAAACAGGACAGAGACCATGCACGCTGTGATTAGAAAGGCTGGTAAACTGGATCACACCAAGGCGAAGAACATCTGTTTCTCAAAACATACCATTAAGAGAGTCAACAGGAAGCCACAGAATTGTAAAAAAAATGTGCAATATATATGCCTGAGAAAGGACTCTTGTCCTGAACAAAGAATGCATTCCCACAAACAACTGAGAAAAAGACAGACAATCCAATAGAAAAAAACGGGCAAAAATCTTGAAAATCATTTCACAAGAAAAGGATATTCCACATACCAATAACCATATGAAAAGCTGTCCAGCTTCCTTAGTCATCAAGGAAATGCAAATTAAAAGCCACAGGGCGATCAAATTACCCACAAGCACGCATGTCTGAAATTAAATCAGAGACAGGTGGGCGGGGACGCAAAGCGACTCATCACCCGGGTCACCAGAAAAAACGCGTTAGCAAAGTGACAGCGTCTCCTAAAGATGCACATCTGCAAATCCTAGGACCCAGTCGGGATCTTCATAAAAGCAGAAGTGACAGGAAATGTGTACAGCCACGTCCACAGCCATATCTACATGCAGATCCACACCGATGCTCACGTCCACATCTCTACAGATACATAACCACGTAGGCTGCGCATATGACCTATGCAGCCTACGTGTAAGTACCCATGTATTTTTATACATATCCATAATCGCATGAGCGGATCTCTTATAATAAATATATATGTAAGGAGACTCAGTGTGAGGAATCACATGATCATGGCAGGCCGCCAAGCTCCAAGCTCTGAGCACGACCCAGCAAACTGGCCACCGGGAGCCGACAGGTTGTGGCCGTCCCAGGCCTGAGCACCAGGACGGCCTCCGGTGGGGCCTTCGGCTGAGCGGAGGAACATGACTCACACCACACAGGGTGACCTATTCACCCTGTTCGCCAATTTAAATGTTATTCCCAGTAAAAACACACCCACGCAGGAATACCCAAGATGGTGGGGACATACGTCGGAACCCCAGGCGCCTGGGCTGAGCCATCACAGCACCCGACGGAAATGCACGCGCCCCGCCGAAGGTGTGCTCAGGAAGTCACAGCGGCTCCGCTCGCAACGGCCTCACGCTCTGTCACCTGTGCCGTTCCCCGGGTCACATTTGCCGCCCTTTCTTCCAGAATTATCTCATCTGCCCTTCCGCACAGGGGCTGGCCTTTGTCCATTTTAATTGCTGTCGCTTCTTTTTCCCCCCAGATGCTCGTGTTTGGGTTTCTGTTTGTTTCTCTTCCCTCATGTTTCGTTCTGTCCCCATGCTGTCAATTCCTGCTCGCACACCCTGAATGCCGTGTCACCGACACGGCCTAGCTCTGCGTTCTCTCCCCCAGGCCAGCACAGGAAGACTGTGCTCCCCAACTTCCCTTACCCGAGGCTGGGGCTGCAGCCAACGTTACTCGTCATGACCAATAACTGAACACTTTAAACAGACTGGGCTTTTATTTTCAGATTATCCTCTTCTCTCAGACTGCGAGCACTGACTCTCCTGTCCATTCTTCCTCTTGGCTATAGGGCTGACGTTTGTGTCCTTGTGTGCGCTGTGCTCTTCAGCTGGGCTTCGTTTTCCTGCAGGTGGTAGCGTTTTCGAGTCGCATGTACGAGCAGGCGAGGTGGCTCTCCTCCAGAGGGATTTGAGTTCTAACCGGTGCGGGCGGTGGGCACCTGGGCCCCACGCCGAAGCCCAAGCACGTTGGGTTTTTAAACGTACGAACGCTCCCCTAAGCAGAACCAAAACGGAAGCCACGCTCCCTGGGCCAGGGTTAGGGGTTCTGGGTCTCCTGACCGGGAGGGGGGTGGTTTCTAGGCCCTGGGTTCACACGGTACCTCTCTGCCAGGCCCTGCCTCGCACAGGCTCCAGGCCTGGCTGCCTCCCCGGGGCGTGTTAAAATTTCGCACTCTCACCGGCGGGGCCCATGTTGGCCCCTGTGCCCACTCCTGGCCTACGTCAGCAGCCTCAGCTCACACGCACCTTCCTCTGGATTCGTTTCTGGTTTCTGCCTTTCCGAGTATTTTCTCTTGTTTTATTTATCATTTCTTTGTGCTGGGAATAAGCTGGGAATAGCTTAATCGACTTTACTCCCAGAATGTCCTACTCCTTGCATTTTTCAAACAGGAAAGCGGGGTCCCCCGGATGGGGCTGAGCGCAGCCTAACTCACGGACCTACTTTCTGCAACAGCACAGACTGCAATTTATTTGCCACACGTCGGCTATAAATTGTAAAGTGAGTGAGTGAATTGTGCTTGTAGGTTCTCCAGGCGCCCACCAGAACACGGGTCATAAATAAAAACTATGGGCCTGTTGTCCCGCTGGAGACCGGTTTATTTTGAAGTTTCTGATATTATGGGGGACAGGGGACATGAGGAAGCAGGTAGCTTTCAGGAACACGGTTCCAATAACGGTGCTCAGCATGTGTGAACTCCCGGAGCCTGTCTGGGTTCACATATCTGGGGATCGGAAGGTGGGGCTTTTAGGCACCTGCGGGAAATGTGCACAGGAGCCGGTACTGCAGCCACGTGACCTGCGGGCGTGGCGGCCAGCGAGTCACGTGACCTGCGGGCTTGGCGGCCAGCCAGTCTTCATGCTGCTGCGTCTCTTGCTTCCTCTCTTCTGTTGTGGGGTTTTATCTGCCTTTTCTGACCCCCTTTTTGCCAGCGGCCCATAGCCGGTAGCTCAGCGCTTCCCCACGTGCCAGCTCCCCGTGTACCCACACGGTCACAGATAGCGTGCGACCCAGCAGCCAGATGACACTCCGAGCACGGCTGTCCGCTCACCAGTGGACGCTGCCCTGGTGTCCCCCTCCCCCGGCCGAGAGCCTCCTTCTAGGAAGCGCAGGTCAGCTGTCGCCTGGTCTGTAACCCCTCCTCCCCGTGGGGACCCTTCCTTGGTTCTCCCCGGGGCCCCTCACAGTTACCAAAGCCTGAACCGCCCGCAGCTGTGCATCGCATCGCTGTCACGTTGATTTTTCCAAATCAAGTAGCAGGCTCAGTCATCCAACCCCGCTCCTGATTTCCTAGGCAAACTCAGGGGCAGTCAGGTTTTGGGGAGCGGTCCCCCCGTTTCGGGTGTCTTCCGCAGTTCAGAGCTGAGGGCACTGCCTCTGCCAGCCCACAGGGGCTGAGTCCTGGTGTAGCTCAGGTGCTCTGGGGCCGGAAGTCAGGTGAGCAGCCGTGCCCCTACCTGCGCCCGAGGACCCTGCCGCTCCCACTGTCTGCAACCAGCTCG
>CM053516.1:19397286-19607290 GCA_028627145.1 Eidolon dupreanum | reverse complement strand
TTCAATCTTTTTTAAAGAAGAAAGGAGACAGAAACCGGACGTCCTCCGGGACCCCACCACGCACTTCTGCGGCTCCCTCCCCCCTGCAGGGCGCCTCCTGGCCAACCTGGCCTGTCCACCACCCGGCCAGAATCAGGATGTTGATGCCGAAAGAACACCTGCCTCCTCTCAGGTCTGCCCTGCCCGGGTCCCGGGTGGCTGTCACCCAGCCCCCGGCGTGGAAGAGGGAGGGCCCCAGGATTCTCCCGAAGGCCAGGCGCAGCTGCCAGAGCAGGAGGGGGCGTAGTGGGAACAAAGGACGAAAAGGACCGGCGGAGCCCGGCCGGCCGTGGACGTGGACAGCGCCCGGCGCGGCGGGAGGGGCCCGCGGCGGAGGCGGGGCCGGGCGCACCGCCCACTCGCGGCGCGCGCTGCCGCTCCGGGGCCGAGCCCGGGGCCCCCCGGCTGGCCGGGCGGGGGCCGGGCGGGGCGCGTCACGCGGGGGCGCGGGGGGCGGGGGCGCGCGCCCGGCCGGCTCCTTAAAGGCGCGCGGGGAGCGGCGCCGGCGGCTTGAGGCGCAGGCCCGGCGGAGCGCGGGGCGCGGGGCGCGCCGGCCGCGGCGGCTCCGGGCTCAGCATGCGCCGCGCGCTGTGGCTGGCGCTGGCCGCGTCGCTGCTGCACGGTAAAGCCGGGGTCTGCGCGCGCCCCGCGGCTCCTCCGCGGGGTCCCGGCGCGAGGGGCCTCGGAGGCGCCGCGGGAGGGGGGCGCGCGCCCCGGGCTGCCGCGGCTGGGGCGGCGGGCTGGCGGGTCGGGTGTGGGGCGCAGCGCCGCCGGCCCCCTCTGAGCAGCGCGCCCGCTCTCGTCCCCCGAAGCGACCCGGCAAGGCGAGTCCCAGAGGAAGCTCTACAGGGAGCTGGTCAAGAACTACAACCCGCTGGAGAGACCGGTGGCCAACGACACGCAGCCGCTCACCGTCTACTTCTCGCTCAGCCTCCTGCAGATCATGGACGTGGTGAGTCGCCGCGCGTCCCCGCGGGCTCCGGCCGGGCGGGTGGCCCCGGGCCGCGGCGCCTGCCTCAGCCTCCCCCGCCTGCCCGCCACCTGTGCCCGGCTACTTCCCCAGCCGCGAAACTCGGGGCGACCGCGCCCCCAGCCGGCAGTGAGCAGGAACGGGGTCCCCGGCGGTCACGGTTCCGCCCCGCGCGTGCTGTCAGTGCGGGCGACGTCCTGGGTCACTTTGGCCGTTTCTAGACTTTTCTGCGGCCGGTGGCGCATAGCTTGGGGCCGGGCTCTGGGCTTCGCAGCTGGGTGAGGCACCCAGGACGGGGGGTGGCTGCGAGCATTGAGGACCCCCCCACTCCAACCCCGGGCATCCGGTGAGGGCCGCGCGGGCGGACGTGCTCGGACACAAGCACGGAGACGCGAACGCACGTGGGGTCGCTGCCTGGCACGCTCCGCGGGCTCCCGTCGGTTGGCAAACCCGTGTCACAGCCGTGTAACTCTGTCCTTGGCTCCTCTAGGCTGCGCTGTCACTGGCGCGTCGCTCACGCCGCACGAGCACTTCAGCAAAAGCTTCGTTGCGTGTAAATGGGTCGGGGCGTCGTGCATGCGGGGCGACAGCTTCCACTCAGGGACGGAGGGATATGCGGTAGACGTGTGCGGGGGGAAACAGCTCCGAGCCCCTGGTGCGCACAGCCGCCCGAGGGGTTCAGCATAGTGGGGTGCGAGGCCGTGGTGCTTCAGACCACGCGGCCCCAGACGGGGTCACCCGGCGACGCTGCCCTCGCCGCCCACAGGCAAGTCAAATCCACACCTGCTCAGGTAGCAATCACTCCCGGGGACAGCCGGTGCCAAGTGACCAGCTCTGACCACAGACACAGAAAGAGCCCCAACGGGGGAGGCTGGGCGTGGGGCCCCGGCCTGCAGAGCCAGAGCGCCCTGTGCAGAGTGCGGGGTGCGGGGGTTTTGGGGCGCGGGGTGCTAGGGCCTACCTGCTGCAGCTCGTGGGTCCTCCGCCTGTGGACTGGGAGGAGCGGACGGTGGGCGTGGCCTCCCTCCGCACCGGCCTCCCTCCGCACCTGCCTCTCTCACGCACCTGCCTCCCTCTGCACCTGCCTTGCTGATGCTACCCAGGGCAGCCCTCCCCGCAGGCCCTGCGCCAGGCGCCCAGAGCGCATGCTCCGCTGGTTCCCGCCCTTCCCACCTACCCCGCAGGTAGAGCCCCAGGCAGGTCGCTTCTGCACCCGCCACCTTCTCCGTAACAGACCAGACAGAGGCTGTGCAGAGAAGGCTGGGGACCGGGGGAATTCTCTGGGGTTGGAAGGGGCTGTGAACCCCACTGTTTACATCCCCCACTTCCCTAGCGAGGGTGGGGGCCCTGGCCTGCCTACAATGTCCTTACAGTGTCTGTCAGCTTAAGCCAGGGCACCCAGAAAGGAGAGAGAAATAGGCATCCAAATTGGAAAGGAAGAAGTAAAATGCTCATTATTTGCAGAAGACGTGATTACTATAGATAGGAAACCCTAAAGACTCCACCAAAAAACTATTAGAACTAATAAATGACCTCAGTAAATTTGCAGGACACAAAATCAGTATACAAAAATCCATTGTGTTTCTATACACCAATAATGAATGATCTGAAGGAGAAAATAAGAAAACAACGCCATTTACAAGTGAATCAGAAAGTGTAAAATATCTAGGAATAAATTTAACCAAAGAGGTAAAAAACTATGAGATACTGAAGACAGAAGTCGAGAAAGACATAAATAAATGGAAGGCTACTCCTTGCCCATAGATTGGAAAGATTAATAGTGTTAAAATATCCCTACTACCTAAAGTAATATACAGATTCAATGCAATCCCCACTAAAATACCAACAGCGTTCTTGTCAGAATTAGAACAACTAATTCTAAAATATATACAGAACCACAAAAGACTCCAAATAGCTGAAGAAATCTTGAGCAAGAACAAAGTAGGAGGTATCACAATCCTTAATTTTGAACTATGTTATAAAGATATAATAATTTTTTAAAAAGCATGGAATAAAAACAGACACACAGATCAGTGGAATAGAACAGAGAGCCCAGAAATAAACTCTCGCTTATATAGTCCATTAAGGAGGCAATGAAACACAGTGGGGAAAAGATGGTCTCTTTAATGAGTGGTGTTGGCAAAACTGGACAGATACATGCAAAAAAAAAAAATGAAATTGGACCACTTTCTTAACATTATATACAAAAACAAGCTTGAAATGGATTAGAGACTTAAATGTTAGACCTGAAACTGTAGAACTCCCAGAAGTAAACATAGGCTGTAAACTCATTGATATTGTTCTTAGCAATATCTTTTTTTATATGTTGCCTTGGGCAAGGGAAAGAAACAAACAAACAAAAAACAGGACAACATCAAGCTGAAAGGCTTTTTCACAGTGAAAGAAACCAACAAAACAAAAGAAAACCTATTGAATGGGAGAAGGTACTCACCAATGATACATCCCATAAGGGGTTAATATCCGAGCTATATAAATAACTCATACAACTTACACCAAAAAAACCTAAACAGTCCAATTAAAAAATGGGAAGAAGACCTGAATAGACATTTCTCCCAAGAGAACATACAGATAGCCAATAGCCATATGAAAAGATGCTCAAGTCACTAATCATGAAGAAAATGCAAATTAAAACCACAATGAGATACCACCTCACACCTGTCAGAATGGCATCATCAGTAAATCAACAACAAGTGTGAGGGAGGATGTGGAGAGAAGGGAGCCCTCGTGCGCTGTTGGTGGGGTTGCAAATTGGTGTAGCCACTATGGAGAAGTCTGGAGGTTCCTCAAAAAATTAAAAATAAAACTACCTGATGATCCAGCCATTCCACCTCTGGGTAGTTATCTGCAGAAAATAAAAACACTAATCCAGAAAGATATATATGCATCCCTATGTTCATGGCAGCATCACTAGTAAAAACCAAAATATGGAAGCAACCTAAGTGCCCATCAATAGATGAATTGATAAAGAAGATGTGGTGTATATAGTGTGTGTGTGTGTGTGTGTGTGTGTGTGTGTGTGTGTGTGTATTTACAGAGAGAAAATGGAACATTATTCAGCAATAAAAAAGAATGAAATCTTGTCATTTGTGACAACATAGGTGGACCTAGAGGGTATTATGCCAATCAAAATAAGTCAGATAAAGACAAATACCATACGATTTCACTCATATGTGGAATCCTAAAAAATTGGTAAACAAAACAAAACAAAACAGAAACAGTCCCACAGGTACAGAGAACAAGCTGATGGTCGCGAAAGGGGTGGGGGCGGGGTGGGAATTAAAAACAGAAGTGCCCACAGCACCACACGGATGTGTGTTGCGTCGCCACCCAACCCAGTTAAAACAGCCGTGACGAATGGCTTCCTTCTCTCATGGCACCTGTGTTAAATGCAAACAGGTAGAATTACGCTTTAAAATATCCAGTGCGTACGTGGTGATGGGGACAAGTGATCAGGAGAGGAAAACGGTAAAATAATGCAAGTGCTGTCACATAGGTTACAAAAGAGCAAAAAAAAAAAAAAAAAAAAAAAAAAAAAAAAAATTGCTGTACACACAGCTCGGACTGCAGGGGAGGAGAGAGGAGGGAGCTTTCGAGTTAAGGGGAGAGGCTGAGGAAGCTCTCATGGTAAGCCCAGCTAGGTTGGAGAGATGGCGGTGCGCCCCGGCTCTGGAGGTTTGGGGTGCCAGTACTTCATGGTACTCTAGAAGTGTGAGCAACTTCTCTGTCACTTGACAGAGCTCAGGATTTGTACTCTGGGGCCTTGGTAGGTTCTGGCTTGCCCTGTTTCTGCAAGGTTGGTTTTGGGTGAGATTTTTAATGTCCTGAGTCTGCACTTTGCTGATGGATGAAGTAGACATGATAGCAACACGTCAGTCATCGTGATTTTGGGAGACCATAAAGCTAGGTATATGACCGTGGTCATTCTCATCAAAACAAAAAATGATCTCTGCCTACTCCCCCCAGTGACAGAGGACTAGGCAGCTGAGCCAACACTCCGGGACTGGAGATGCTATGGTGGGGATGACAAGCCCCCCCCGAACTGCCCAGGGTTGGCCCCTGCCGGACTGCCTCGCCTCGTGTGTGCCCTGCCACTGCCTCTTGCCATGTGGTCTTTGAGCTGGCTTGGGGGGGACGGAATGGCAAACCTGCAGTGGCCACTCGGCCGAGGGGCAGGAGCAGCAAGCCAGTGAAGCTGGCCTTCTTAAGGCTGCAACAGCCTGTTCGGGAGGCGACACCACTCACTGAGAAGCCGCAAGCTTACTGGGCACCCCAGCCTTTGTAGGAGACCCTTAAGGAATCAGGTTATATGAAGGTTTGGGGATATTGTGAGACATTTAGGCATAAGCTAGGATTACAGGATGCAAAAATTAAAAACAAACATTTGCAAACAAATGAAAACAAAATTTTTTGTAAAGTTAGGAAATTTAAAAGCAACAAATCATAAGCACTGTGTGTCACCATCATCCAGTGTGAGCGAAACATGTGTGAATGCCGTCGGCAGCCAGAGGTGATGGGCGGGCCGGGGAGAAAGCCTTGGTCTCAACGTGGGTCTAGCCGTGAACACCTCGAACTCCCCAGCCAGGCCATTCTTCAAGCTGGTCGAATGGCCTCAAGCAAATTACTTTGCTTTCCTAAACCCTGTTTGCTCATGTGTAAAATGAGAACGGTAATACCCACTTCACAGGGCTTCGAGAGGATTAAATAAGAGAAAGTGCTTGCCACACGTTGGTGATTCACTGAAGGTCTGCTCCATATTAATTGTGTAGCTTCTCAGCTCATGGGTTGGGAGGTTGATGCCCACAAAGGTGCGGTCACTTGCCCCGGGTTGCTAACCGGTTAGAGGCAGGGCTGCAAGGAAAACCCACAGCTGCTTGGACGTCCTTGGCCTCTCCTGCCTCCTGTGCGGTTGGTGTCTCGTTTTGCGGGACGAAGTCGGCTCGGCTTATTTAGACTGTACTGTGACTGACAGGATGCGGCTGCCCTGAGTTCCTGGGTGGAAAGAGAGTCTCTGTATCAGAGACAGTGAAATGCGCAAGCCTCGGGGTCCGGGGGACTGGGCTCTGCCTGGTTTAAAAGCTGCTTGCGTTTCTCAGCACCATGGACAGAGGCTCCCAGCCGGTCCACGTGACGTGCTTGCTGGCACCAGACTCTCCACAGATTCAATTCCAGGAGGGCATTTGCCCGTTCCGACTGAGCCGTTTCATAGGCCACGTCTTCACCCCTCCCCCAGGCTTCCTACTGTTCCCCTCTTTGCCAGCAGAGAATTCCTGATGGGGAGATGATGGTGTGCAATGCTACACATTTCATCTTCGTGAGAGCCTTTCTTGGTCATCAGTTTATTCCACCTGTATTTAAACTTGGCTCGTGAACTTTGCTAGACCCCGGGAGTTCATAAATGAATAAGGGATCATTTCTACTGTTAAAACTCATGTCTGGCTGGGGCCATGCGTAATTCAGCTTCAATAGCCATACAAAATGCTACAGATACACGCAAGAGAAAATATCTATTTCCAGTGAGGCTGGCTGGGAGTGGTCTCAGAGTTATATTTTTAAAGATGAGTAGGAGATTGCCAGTTTGAGGAAGTAGCAGAAGCTTTCCAGGTGGCAGGAACAGGGTGAGGTGTGGCAGCAGGAGAGAGGCAGCGGGCAGCTCACCTTCACCAACGTGTGTCTAAGGCACTCCGGCTCCCGGTTGATTTTGAGTGCAGGTTCCGTGTTGAGACTTCACGGAAAAGTGAATGTGCTTCTGTTGGTTGAGAATCTCTAAAAGAAGGGTGTGGCATGGGCCCAAATCCTACCTTTTCTTTACAGAACACAAGAATTGGGTTCTAGGAACACACCGTACAAGACGAAGGATCGGCTGGTTTTTGGTAGGAGGTGAACTCGGGGGGTGAGTTCAGAGGCGGGAGCGGCGTGGAGTGTGAGGTGTCTTGCGGGCCTCTGCGGCGTGTCGGTTGCGCCCTGAACCCTCGTCTGGGTGTCTCCGAGGACGCGAGAGTGCCGTGTGCCAGGGGCTTTGTGGGGCTGCAGGGTCAGCTTGCCATTGCCTGTTTTCCTGGACATGGAAATGATTCCAAACCATGATATTTGTATTAAATCCAACAAATTATAGGTTAGAATGAAAAAAAAGATGTGCACACACTTTAAAGACAAAACATGTATCTTCAGAGTATCGCTCTACCCACCACAGTCTGTTCTCGTTATTCCGCCGGCATCTCGGGGAGCAGGGGGTGGAGAGTGGGGTTCATGGTGCTGTTTTAAGCGCAAGAGGGATGTAAATAGGTCTGTGTTTAGACAGAGGATGCTGCGGGCAGTGTGGGGGGGGGATGGATTAGAGGGAAGGGACAGCATAGGCAGGGACAAAGAGGTCAGAACCAGAATGGTCACAGTGAGCATGTGCAGAGAAGGACAGATTCTGGGACATTTTGAATGCACTGTCTCCGATAGCTGCATACGTCAACTTCATGTGGGTACACAGACAAATTTGTCAACTTATTCCTAAACACATACTTTGATTTATGGTGATTATGCATTTATTTCATGGGCTGGGAATGAGATAATACATAAGAGATCATTTCGAAGTGATGCAAATGTCAGGTTCTAATCTGCCAACAGTTTCCACAATATTTCTCCTTTATTCGTGCCATTCAGTCATTCTCCTGTACATACACATCTAAAGGCCATTCTCAGAGCTGATTTGCATAAAACAAATGGGCACAGTTATGAAAGCATAGCCAGACGGCAAGGCATTTAAAATGAATAATGTGAATCCACACATACTTACATGCAAATGTGAAACACACAATTACGCATGAAGGATTTTTTCCAGATTGTGTTTTCCAGATTGTGGATCCACCTTTCTAAAAGCTTTTGTTACAAGGCAGTAGAAGCAAGTGCCCACGCATTTGGGTTTGTCACCGCAGAGGGCAGGCGTGGTCCTGGATACCGACGGCCCAAGGGTTGTGTGTTATATGAAATCTTAAATGGAGCCTTTTGCTCAGGTTTGTCGGATGGGATTTTGCAGTCACTGGCCACTGTTTAAAATGCTATAACTCCAACTTAATATCATCAAATATTAGCTGTGAAAATCATATGCCTTGAGCACAGTGTATAAGAAAACCCAAGGTTCAATTAAGTGATTATCCTATGATGTTTGTAGAATTATTATTTCTTAAGACTGACTACAAACCAAATTAAACAACAGCAAAAAAAGACTAAAGGAGGTAAAAATCACCCAAATCACCTTACACGAGCCATCCTGGTGAAGTTCATATTATCTTTTCTCCATGTTTATAGGGTGTGCAGAGAAATATTTAAATATTGAAAGGATATAAAAGCATTATGGAGCCTTAAACACTAATTACAGGCATTAATTTTAAAATGGCACAAATGGGCGAAGTCGCAAATGAATAGGAGTTTTCAAATAAAATTGTATTTCTTCCCCACTATTATGTAACTCTCATCATCACGGCATATTTCATCCCTAGTCCAGTGTTTATTTTAGGAAATATTTGGAAACGTTTGATGTTTAGTCACCGTAATCCTGTGGGTAGATGAGGCGAGCTGGGCTTTGGTCCCTGTTTCTGACTCGTGCATTGACATTCTAGGTTGTAAATGGAGACAATTGACTAGGGGGCCTTTGTCCGTGGACCCTGAACCCCTTTTCTGACGCCTGGCTCTTGAGTCTGTCGAGATCTGTGTAAACTTTTGGCCTCTTCAGCATTGCTTTCTGATCCACCAGATTTATGGAAAAGTGGCCCCAAGTCCTGGCATTCCCTCCGGCCCTCCCCCTCCTCCTGGCCACTCTGCAACCCCTCATCACCCTTCCATTCCCTGGTGCCTTTGTGCATGTGTCTGTCACATTTCTCCAGCTTTACTAATTGTTCTCTGTGCAGGGCTGGTGAGAGCGACCCCCGCCCATCATTGCCGATGGCAGGACCGAAACGCTAAATTAGAATGTGTTTACAACACACCTTTACAGTCAATCCAGATTTATGGTGGAGAAGGAGTGCCTCCTTCTTACAACTCTTTATGGCTCTGGGATGCACACAATTCTTTTAGTTTTATAGACTGAGGATTATGGGCACTTTTACTCAAGAAATCTTTCTTGTAAATGTTGCCTTTCACGTCTACCACCAAAGCTATTCCCCAAAGGGTTCGTTTCTCTCTGAGCTCCTGTATCGTCCCTGACATGCTGTTAAGGGAAGAGATAGAGTCTTGTCATGGAGGGATGCCAGTGAAAATCTCTGTTCTCTTACAAAATCGCTGGGATTAGTTTGTGTTTTACTCAGAGGAGACAGGAGTCACGTGGAACCTTCTCATTGCAATTCCCATGACCTTTATTCCAGTAATTTCCTTATTTGCAGTCAACATCAGCTATAAACTATTTTAGCAACAACAACAAAAAATCCGAAACTATTGCAAAACTGTGTCTGTGTGCATACTTGTGTGTGTATGAACACATACACACACGTGCCTATGACTCGTACCTCTCCTTGGGTTTTTAAATTTTTTTGGAAGACGTTGTATACTATGCTTGCTAAGTTTCCAAGCGGAAGACCTTGACCTTCCAGCAGAAGCTGTGGAATTGCAAGTCTCAGAATTCCCAAATAATTAACCGGCACGAACGTGAGATTAAATCCGGAATTGTCCAAAATCCCGCATCGTGGCTTAGGAACCACTGCAGGAAAATGGGCCGAGGCGTGATGCCGACTCCTGGCTCGAAGTCGGGGGTGGGGGGTAGATGAAGGCGCCGACCTCTCCCAGATGCAGGCGGCAGTGACAAAGGGGATGGACATGGCGGCTGTCACAGGTAATGAATGTCACCTGTGAAATGAGTTTCAAAGTGGGAAATTCTCTCTCAGATTGCGGAAGGTAAATGATGTGTCACCATTCCTGTCTTGCTGTAGAAGAGGAAGCGTCTCATCCAGGCAGGAGGCGCAGGGAGCCAGAAAGACGTGTTCATTTTTATTTTGTGACAGAAGGCTGGTGTTCAGGTAGAGCTTCAGGTGTCCTGAAATGTCAGAATTGTAAAACCGTGTTCTAATCTGAAGAATGTGTTTTAAGAAGCTCAGGCATACCATGTGTTTCGTCGGGGGTGGAGGGGAATTAAGCAGACCATTCACTGATTGCCAAGGTAGATTTGGTTAAGCTCAAACTGATAAAACTTACAGTTGAAATCATTAGTCCGGAAACGTGACTTTATTCACCATTAAGATGTTTTATTGGCGTGTGATCTCTTTATTACACCAGGCTAGCTCACAGACATAAATTCCACTCTGGAAGTCATTTTTCGATCTCGTTTTAAACTTTGACTTGGAGTATAATGGACAGCCACAATGTGACATGACATCAAAGCTGTCTCGGTGAATTATCACACGTGAACTCAGTCGTCACACCTAACACAGCTCTTCTTCACCCCCGCTGGAAAGCCATTAGCGTGACATCGAGGGGTTCATTTTGTCCTCTGCAATGTCACATGAGTGGAATGGCACAAGCATGCCAGATGTGTTCCTTTGGGTCTGGTTGCTTTCGCTTAGTTTCGTTTCTGTGAATGTCACCTAAGTCGTTGCCTGTCACTATAGTGTAACACGATTTGTGGTTCATGGGAGGGACATTTAGGTTGTGTTCTTTTCCTTCGATGTGCACGTGTTTGCTTGCCCAGCTGTCACGAGCTTTGCTGGGTTAGAGGGCGGCGTATCTTTAACTTGTCCAGAGGAAGCCAAGCAATTTTGAGAATGGTTATCCTAGTTAATATTTTCGCCAGCAGTGCACAAAGAGCTTTTGTTTCTTCCACGCCTGCCCACACTTGGTGTTCCAGGAGTACTCATTCACCGTTCCGTTTGGGGACCGCTAGCGTCCTCGGGTTCTTTGAGACCTCTGAGGACCCCTGGGTGACAACTGTGTGGACCTGGATGCTGAGTCAGGGTGTTGTGCGCTTTCTCCTCGTGGGTGCATGGCTCTGGGTGGCCCCCTCAGCCCTCAGGATTCCAAGGTGACTCCAGCCTGCTTCAAAGCAGACTCCTCAGCCCCTGTGGTCCCAGGCTGGCAGGTAGCACTGGTGCTTCCCGGGGGCCACCATGCGTGGGGACATGAAGCACGGCAGCCACCCGGGGCCGTAGGCAGAGCCCCGTAGAGGACAGAGTGTTGGCACGTGACTCACAGGCCTCCTGTCTGTGCCTCGGGCATCTGCGTTGCACAGAGGAGTCCGTAACAGCCGGGGGTCACCGGGCCAGTGCCTGGTCCCCGAATCAGCATGGTGGGGAGATACTGTGTGCCCCCTGAGCTCCCTGATGCCTGTCACTCACCTGAGCCACTGCATGACCTCTGGCTCCTCCAGAGGGGTCCGGGGACATCGCCTGCCTTCCGACGGGACCTGTCTCCCGCCTCCGCCTTCGGACCCATGGTTGCTTTCAGTGTGTACCCTTTCTCTCCTGCTCTGTTTTTGCTGAAATGTTTGGAAGATGAGAATAACTTTCCCTTTGTCCCTCACATCCTTTTTTATTAAGGGGTCACCTGAAGCCAGCGTGTTTGGAAACGGTTGGCAATGACTCAACTTCTTTTCCTGAGTTACAGTCGTTAATGCTCTTACGTCACCGGTGACATCCATTACTTTTCTTCTAATTCTTACGGTCTTGCGACATGCTCCTGTAGGTTATTCTCATTGGCCTTCTCTGCTTAAATGAGTTAAGGGCATCTGCAGACCTAGACATTTGTCTGCCTTTCAGGTAATTTATAAAACCTCGGTGTCGGTTCTGGAGAAATCTCCCTTAACCCCTTGTCCTAGCTTGTTCATCAAACATTCGAGGGAATGACATTGAGCAAGATCAGCAGGAGTCTGCTTTTCCGCATACTTTCTCTCTCGTTACCTGCAAAAGTAAATTTCACACCACTTTCCATCCATTCTAAGATGTGTGTTTTTTCACATTTTAAATTTTAAAATAAAATATGTATCTTGCAATTGAATGGCATCGTAGATTTGCTGAAATATGAAACTGTAGAATAAATATTTCATTGGAGGATAAACAATATAATTGGGTTTATCCATAAACTCAGAAGTCAAAAATAACCCGAAAAGAATTTGTCTTTGGAAGCGTTTTCAGTGTTTCAACTGCATCCGATTTTTGCGTCCTTTTATTTTCTTCTGAATTCAGTGTATGCTTCTTCTGGAAGTACGCCCGATAGTCACGTAGTGTCAGTAATCAACCGTCTGAGGGAAAAAGCCTCTATTATGACCTTAGCCTTGGAGTACTGTCTGGATGGGCCTGGAATCAAAGTAGAATTCCATGATGACTTTCGATAATTTGAAAACGCCCCTTCCTGGGTCGCTGGCTGTGCTGTTGTGTTCTGCCATCTGCTCTCAGGCTGGACGCCGTCCCCTTGGACATGAGCCGCGTGTGGCTCCGTGTGCTTTTATGGTGCTTGTGCTCCTAGTCTACAGTTACACGCCAATGTGATTTAGGTTTTTAAAAAATAAACATTTCAGTTTAGGACAGCTGTAGATTTAGAGAAAACTTGCAGAGACGCTACAGAGAATTCCCATCCTCATCATCGTACCCTTGTATGATACACTTTTTGACAAACGGTGAACCAATACTGACAGATTTTGTTTACCCGAGAACCATCATTTATATGGATTTTCATAATTTTTCACCGAAGGTTCTTTTCTGTGGCAGGATTCCATCCAGCATCCCACGTTACAAATTAATTGTCATGTCTCCTGAGGCTTCTCTTGGTTGTGACGGCCACTCTCCCTGTTTCTGAAGATCTTGACATTTTGGAAGAAGACTGGGATCGTGTTGAATGTCCCTACATTGGGATTTCGGGATGTTTTCTCATGGTTAGGCTGAGGAAGACCAGAGACTTAAAGCAGGCTTCTCGTCACACCCCACCGAGGGGGCATACATCAGCACGACTTACCATTGACCTTGACCCTACGGCTTAAGGTCACATTGGCCCAGGCTCCCCATGGTAGTCACTCTCTTCTCCCCTGTGCTCTTGGGAACTAAGTCACCACGTGCAGCCCACATTTAAGAAACGGAAGTTTAGTTCTACGTCCTTAAAAGGTGAAGTAGCCGCATTAACTATTTCCTCTGCGTGAGAGATTTGTCCTTTCTCTCCCGTGTCTTTATTTCTTCAGTCGTTGACTTACATCGGCCCAGACTCATGGACGTTCTTCTTCTACTCTGTGTTATTGTCCAGTGCTATTTTATTAATTTTGTTTCTCAAATTGTTCCAGCTTTGGCTGCTGGTTTCTCGTCCAGTTCCTCTCTGTCCCCTTTGATGGCCCATCATCATTGCGGGCATTTTTTTTTGGTGGGGGAGGGATCATTTTCTTCCTTTCTGACGCTATGAGAGGATCCAGGTTCATCTTGGATTTCTCGTTTTGAGGATTCCTCCTACTTCCCTGTGAGATTAGGTTTTTGTTTAAAAGGGTGTTCGTTTGACTTCCTCCCGCAAGTCAAGATGTGCCGTCGCAGGACACGTTTGGGCTCTAGAGACTTGTTTCTCTGGCTCCAGAAGCTGGTCGGTCTCCTGTGTGGCATCCTGGGACACGATGTCCCTCTCGTCCCCCATTTCAGCTCCGGCTGTGTCCCCATGGTTTGACCCTGCAGCCTTTTCTCTAAGTGACTTAATCTCTTCACAGTCTTCCTCTGCACACACTATGATTATCTCATGCCTGGCCCGAATGCCTGTAACTCGATTTTCAGCCGGGTCTGTTTTGTGCTTGGCTGTGTCTAATTTATCAGCCATGTGATAGCGCTGTTCTGATTAAGTTTATTTGTTTAGCCGTGCAGCCTCCTTTCACTTCATTTGATTACTTTTTCGTCTTGTTTTTGAAATCATGCTTAATTTGATCCAAGGCTTTATTAAGTTATACAGACCTCGTGGCAAGCATGTCCGTAATGCGTGGGCTTAATTCCAGACTCTGCTTTGCATCTCGGTCATGTCTATCTGCTAGCCTTCATTTCTTCCTTTCTTTTGCTTCTGCAGTTTTTAAAATATTTATTCATTCATTCCTTTGTAGCTACACTACGTGCATGCATC
Organism: Eidolon dupreanum; assembly: GCA_028627145.1. Lineage (NCBI taxonomy): Eukaryota > Metazoa > Chordata > Mammalia > Chiroptera > Pteropodidae > Eidolon > Eidolon dupreanum. The sequence goes on along the minus strand of CM053516.1, from coordinate 19,593,213 downwards.
ACTCACTCCAGATTTTTTCCATCTTGCTTATGAGGGTGAGTCTACTCATAATTTTAATTTTCTGTGCTCCGATGGTGATAAATTATTTTTATATCGTTTCTTCCTTATATATGGTCTTTATTTATTTTTTCTTAATGCAGTGAACAAAGTAATCCACAGTGCTGGTGGGAATATTAGAAGCTTCGCATCCTGGTCTCGTCTTCCGTTTGGGGATCTCGCTCCCTTCACTCTCCGCCGGCCTTTTGGACCCGCCTATGTGGCCGTTCTGATGGAGGGCTCTGTCGGGGTCCCCTTACCTCCGGCTCATATCTTTAGGGGACCTCAGTCTCGATGGGACACACTGCCACCCGGGTTCCGACAGAGTTCGTTGGGCAAGCCCGATGCTGACGTGGCGTGCCTTCCGTCACACGGGCATGGTTTGGGGGTCCGGGGTGCAGACAGTCGGATATAAGTCATGTGCCGCATTGGATATGAACCCAGGAGGAAATGCTCGATGCTGGTTTGGTGAGGTCGATGGCTTAAGCATAAAGGGACATTTGCTGTGTCTGTCCAGGAGGGTTTAGACCAAACAGGATTCATAATTCCCCTGGTGTGACCAGAGCCCGTCTCCCCCTCAGTCTGCCCTGCACCCCACTTTCCAGCTCTGCTAAGTCGAGGTGGCTGTCCCCTCTGTCGGGGTCTACTCACCTCCGTTTCTCAGGCTTTGTCACCCAAACGCATCATTCAGGGGAGACGGGGAGGCCCTTCCTCTTCCAGGGGTGGACAGGGGACCTTTCAGTCCCGGTTAAAAGTGTACTTTTGAACCCCTGTCTCCTCCCTGGGGAGAACAGGGCAGTGCTGAGGATGGGGTCCACCCAGCAGGGACCAAATGGCCACAGAGTCAACGCGGGGGTCCGTCACTTTTTTGGGGACCCTCTTAGACCCGTATGCATAGACAGATGGAGCAGCTTTGCCAGGGGCCCTGTCCCCTCCAGTGTGGCACCAGGCAGTGGGTTTCATGAGGGCAAGAAAATCAGTTGGCATTGCCTGGAGCAAGGTCCTGAGCTCGGAGACACAGCGTCCCTGCCCACCAGGCATGCAGACTCCCCAGAGGGCCAGCTTCCCACCATTTGTTAAGACGTGTCTCGGGTGGGGTCATGCCAGCCAAGGGACAGAGGCCAGGTCCCCAAGCTTGAAGGCGGGCCTGGCGCCGTGCTCTTTAGGAAGGGATGCAGCTGTTTGCTCGGGTCCTCAAGGCAGCTGTGAACCCCGCTGAGAACAGCAGACCTTCCAAGCCTGAATTTTTGTGAGAATAAAACCAGCATAATTACGGGCCACACCTAAAAGCAGGTGGTGGGTGGTAGAGGGAAGTGGCCAGTTGGGTCAACTGTCTAAGTCTTTTGTATTCTTTTTTTTGGTATTGGAGGAACTTGTTTCTGATCATTGAAAGGTGGAGAACTTTGTTACATTTTAGGTTCTTTTCTCATTCTAGAGAGGTCGCGATCACCCCCTTTTTATAAACAAGGAAACTGAGTCTCAGAAAAGCTCAGTGACCCAAGTCTGCAGCTTCGGAGTAGCAGAGCCCAGGGCCGCCGGTGACATCAGCCTTCTCATACAGTACCCCCAGAACACAGGCCCCAAGCAACCCCAGAGGAGAACAGGGGTGGAGCAGGGCTCTGCCCCCTGGGAGGGCCCAGCCCTGGGGGTGACGACCAGGGAGGGACTGGGATGTCACTCACGATGATGCCGGGGCTCCCACACTTCCAAGCTTCACGACCCTTTCCTCTCATGAATGATTGAGGGTCCCCTTGATTATTTCTTTTACATCGGCTATATGTATCGATATTTACTGGGTTGGAAATAAAACCCAAGGAAATAGTTTAAAGTCCATTAATTCATGTGAAATTCTAATAAACTGTATTAACATAAATAATATTTAATAAAATAAATATTTTCCCAAGCAAAGCAAACCTGGCGAGAAGGGCGGCACTGTGTCATATTTCTGCGGATCTCCTGAACGCTCGGCTTAACGCAGGGCAACTGGGTCCCCCCACCCCGCCCCCCCGGTGGCTTCTGTGTCCAGCCTCCTTCTGCCACCACATGTCCTGTGGCCTTGGCAAATCTCTGCCAAATGCCCAGGAAGTGACAGTGACACAGGCTTCTGACTCCCAACGATTTTAAAAAATGCTTTGACTTCACTGATCTTATATAAGTAACTTGGAAATGCTGGCGTCCCTGAGCCTCACTGTGAACTTGTCTATGCCATGTAATATTCAGAGACCGTTTACCGACACCCTCGCTGGTGAAAATCATGTGCTTCTTCATCCTTTGCTCATTTTTCTATTGGATTGCCGGCCTCTTTCTTATTGATTTGTGGGAATTTATTTTGTATTCTGGATAGGAGTCTTTCGTCACACCTGATATTTTGCTGACTCAGGGGAAAATAACAGACTCTCAATATATTATTCTGTAAAACGAGGACAGAAGTATGGTTGGTACAAAGATCAAATGAGATAAAAGGAGTAATTCTTGTTATAAATTACAGAGTGCTCCGCAGGTATGAATTTATATCATCCAGCAATTTTCTCCGTGAACAAGAACATAGGTGTTTTTAAATCTATTGCTGTCTATTTCTTTTCAGCATCTACAAAAAAAAAAAAAAAAAAAGCAGAGAAAAAGTACAGGGGCCTCTGAAGATAATGTTGAATAATGTCACCCTAGAACTTCCAGAAAAATAATGGTTGTCGAAATGCAAGCCAGCACATTATACATCATCAGGGCGGTCATACCCTAAAGCAGATGCGTGACTATACCGAGAGATTGATTTTAGAAGGCATAGCCACTTAAATCAAAGCATACTTAAAAATTAAAAAATAAAAACACTTTATTGAGGTCTGATGAACAGAGAAAGCCATATGTATTTAGTATACACAACTTAATGAGTTTAGAATCCTCGGCACAATCTGTGCCGTGAACATGAGCATCACGTCCAGAAGTTTCCTCCTGGCCTCTTTATTAGCGTTAATATCTCTGTTATTATCGTTTATGTGATAAGAACACTTCACCAGAGAGCCAGCCTTTTAGCACATTTTCAAATGCACGGTGCACAGTCTGAACTCCTGGCTCCATGCCCTAAGGACCTGACCGTCTGGAATTTCTGTGCCCTTGGACTAACTCTGCCCATTTCCCCCACCCCAGCCCCCAGCCCTGGCCCCACTTCTCGCTGCCTCTGTGAGTCTGGTTATTTTAGATTCTTGGTACAGGTGTAATCTCGCATCCTGGACCTTCTGTGTCTGGTTTACTTCCCTAAGTGTAATGCCCCACAGGTCTATGCTGCAGCAAATGGCATTTCTCTCTTTTTTAAGGCTGAATAATATTATGAAGTGGTCACATTAAGAACACGTGAGAGGCACCAGACACCCTGGCTTTGGGGTCCTGTGCCTCCCTGGCCCTCTGTGGTTCTCTAGCTGCCAGGGCACCCGGTCTCCCCCCATGTGACCCCAGGAGGGGTGCGGGTCTTGGGGGGCAGCCTGTGTGTCAGCAACGGCACAGGGGCAGCCACTGGCAGGGAGTCCCCTCTCACAGCCTGCACCCCGCTAGGAGGTGGGGGCGGCTGCTACCTCCCATTTCCACAGCAGACGCGGGGTGCCTGACCAGGGGGAGCTGAGGGGAGCCCCGGGGGTCTCCGTGCGTGGGCTCTGCTGGGTAGGGGCAGCGCAGAGGTCTGGAATCCCTGAAGCCCACGCTGGGACTCGCGCTGTGCGCTGCCCTTAGGGGTGCGCCTGGTGATTCAGAGCCTGCGGGGCCAGGTTTGCGAGAGGCATGCCCCCCCCATCCCCCACCCCCCAACCCCCGCCCCAGAGCTGCGCGGCCGCGGGGTCCGATTCCTCGGCCGCCCGGTGGCCTCAGACCAGCGCGGTGCAGCGCGGGGGGCTGGTGGCTTTGGCGTCATCGTGACACACGGCATCGTCCTTCCTGGGTGAGGACGCGGGTTTGGTCCCTGAACGGGCGGTGGGCAGCGGCGGCGGAGCGCCCGTGCGCGGTGCCAGGTCTCCCGCCGAGGCCACGGGGACGCCCCGCTGCAGACGCACCGCACCCCGCAAACCCGGCTCCCCCGGGGCAGCGGGGTGCAGGCCGGGCGGGCGGCTGAACGCCCGCGCCCTCTGGGAGAGGTCCCGCTCGGGACGCAGGGCCCCTGCGGGCAGGTGGCACCGCGCGGGGGCGGGGGCGGGAGGCGCCGTGGGCGCCGTGGGTGCGGGGGCGTGGCCGCTGCAGACTGCACGGGCGCGGGGCACCACGGGGCGCTCTGCGGGCGGGGAGCCGTCGGCGCCCCCGCAGCTGCGCTGTCCGCTGCGTCTGCAGCTCAGGGCGCCGGGCGCCGGGTCCTTTCTGCGGCGGGGCTGCTGGACAGACAGGCGGGTCTCGGGGGACGCGCGGGGTGCAGCGGGCATGATGGTGACCCCCCCCCCCGCCCCCCGTGGTGGGGGTCGCAGGCTGTGAGAGCGAGGGGTCACCTCCGGACTCCGGCTGGTCCCCAGCGAAGCCCGGCTCCCCGCGCTGTCCGCAGGGGTCGCGGCCCCTTCATTGGCGACCCTGCCGCCATTTGTGGTCACAGGTGCATCGTCATTGAAATAGGTGCTCAGCCCCCTGCCCGCGTGTCACATTCCCCGAGGGCAGGGACACTGTCTGTTTTGGAGTCTGCTCCTGCGGGAGAGGAAGCGGCTTAACGTACCTTTTCTTCTCACCGTCCTGGGTGCAGGTGGAGATCCAGGTGCGTGCAGGTGTGGAGTCTGGTGAGGACCCGCCTTCTGGTTCGTGGGTGGCTGTCTGCTGGCTGCGTCCTCACTCGCAGAAGGGTCTGGGGCCTCTGGGGTCTCTGTGACAGCTCTGAGCCCATCAGAGGGGTCTCCACCCTCCTGACACCACCTCCTAACACCATCAGCCGGGGACTAGGGTTTCAACACATGAATTTGCAGGGGGAGAGGACACACTGTCCACAGGGGTGACAAGAATGTGGGGTACTTCTGCGTGGTGCAGACGAGGACAGCTGCGAGACTCAGCCAGGGAGTGGGTGGGGAGGGGACAAAGGGGACCCACTCTGGAAATGCAGACAGAGACCTCTGCTGGTTCTGCAGGCCTGGCCCCCGAACCCCCTGTGCCCGGCCTCCGAGTGCCCTGCACCCCGCCTCGCAATACTTGCAGGCGGCGTCCGGCTGCTGCTGGCTGTTGCTTACAGGTCGTGGTGCCGTGCTGAGGTCCCACGGTGCCGCATCCCCAGAAACCCCGCTTCCCTCTAATGAGGTGTCGCTTTAGAAGGCTGGGAAGAAGAAGGGCGTTTCATTGGATCGGCGGTGGGCCAACTCCCAAAGCGCAGAAGCCGTTCTGAAGATGGTGAAGACGCGGTTAAGGGAGAAGCCTCCCTCGTCGGAGCTAAATCCATTAAAATCAACTCCTTAATAAGTCCAGGCAACAGAATTACGTCCCAGAAGGGTTTTTGGGTGCTTTCTAGTAATACTGGCAATGTCGCTGGAACCGGAGGACCCGTGCGATTCAGGCGTGTGGCTCTGTCATGGCCGTTTGCTCTGTAAAAAGTGCGGAGATGTGTTAGTGTCAACTTTTTCCACCAAAAACCCCAGCTCGTCTTAGTTTGCAAAATGGGCTTTATTTTTTCTTTTGCCAAATCAGCAGCTGCTTATAGACACAGCTGTAGGCCTGGGACCCCCGGGCTTTGTCCCCTGCCCCTCCCCAGGCCCCCCCATCCTCTTTGCGGGATTCATAGCTCCCCTCCCACCCCCGCCCCCCACAGGTGCCCGGGGTGTGAGTGGCTGGAACAGGCACACGGACTGATACGTCAAAGTTTCTGCCGATTCCTTGCACATTTCACGCATTTTCATTTTAATGAGAAGCCACAGACGTCTTATTTGCATCCCTGGCCTCTGGCCACACCCCGCAGATGTCCTGTTCTCTCTGCCTGGCGTAGGTGAACCCGGCCAGCAGCTCCCCAGTGGAGCCTTGGTCTCCACCCCAGGGCACGGCCGCGTGAGGTCCTTCATAAATGCTGCCACCCCCAGAGGGTGTTGCCGGTAATTTACAGTCCTCCTGGTCGCCCTCGAGGACTAGATGCTGAGTGACAGCGTTCTCAGGACAAGTGTTTGCCCAGAGCTCGCCGGTTCATCTTGCTGTGGGCTGGCTTTTGCTCGGCCATGCTGGGCTTGGCTACACGTGGTAAAACACTGGCCACATCTTGGTTGCAAAGGCCACAGTCGAGGGACCGTCCCGAGCTCCCTGGCAGGAACATGGGGGGTCCGGCTGCATCCGACACATGGGCAGGTCGCAGACATGGGGAAAGGGGGTCTTGAATGAGATCCAAGTTCGAATGACTCTATCAGGTCGCCTTGCCTTTTGCCCTTCATTTGCTCACCTGCACAGACTTTACCTGGACAGGTGTGTGTCAAGGTGTGCTACCTGGTAGACAGGGATGAGGGAAAATGCGGGCAGATGCGCAGTGACCAGGAAGGACGTGGACCTCACAGCACTCAACAGCGTGTGGCTCGGTGGCTGTCACAGCCTCGCTCTCTCTTCCGCGGGCAGAAGATGTCAAACATTTATATTCGTTTAAACCTTACACGTTCTGGTAATAAACTTGACTTTAAAAAAATTGGACTTTGGACCCAATTTTATTTTTTAAGTATCTAAATTATTATTATTAATATTTCGAAACAGAAAGGAGAATGAGCTAAACCAGGAGCAAGGGTCATCTCTGGATGGTGGGGTTACAGGGTCTTCGTTTTCTTCTATTTCTCCATCTCTGTGAGCTCCTATAATAAACGGCATTTCTTTGTAATGAGCAGAAAAGCGTCCCTCGGGCAGGCGCTGCCCAGGTGTGTGGGGAGGCTTGATGCATCGTGACCTCCACACAGCCCAGCGCACAGGTTCTTAGGTGCTCGTGGTATTGTTCTCTCTGTGGAAACCATATTTATGATTTTTTTTTTTTTTGTCTTCTTTTAAAGGATGAGAAGAATCAAGTTCTAACCACCAACATTTGGCTGCAAATGGTAAGTGGACACAGCGGCGGTCCCCGCTCCCAGGTGTCCCCGCTCTGCCTTCGAGATGCTCATGCTTGACATGCGGGGACAGCAGAGGTCCCGTGACGAAAGCCAGGACGTGACCTTGACCCCACAAATGCCAGCAGTGAGGTAGCCCTTCCCTCCTTCTGGGGCATGGCACCGCGTTCTCCACGCATGCCTGCGTTTCACCACCACAGGGTGATTCGGGGAAATTTCTAAAGCACTTCGTGCGAGACAAGTCATAACGAGACGGGGCTGCCTTCGGGCGCCCGCAGTCTGCAAGGTCACTGGCCCCCCGACTCGGGCCCCCCGGCCTCGCTCCCCATGCCCTCCTGACAGGCCTGAGCCGGGGGTCCTCACAGTACCTGCTCTGCTGACCCCTGCGAGCATTCTACAGTGCTGTCTTCTTCCACCCATGCGTTTTTAATCTGGCATCGAAAATTCTAACCTGCATTTAATTAGTTGCAAATGACACCACTTCCATCAGATTACGAATATTGACATTTTAAAACAAAACCTTCGTTCTCTATTTTAAATGGAATCTCTTTAAATAACACAGAATGTCACTCTCATCGTTCATTTAAAAAACACAAACAAGCACTTCTTGAACCCGTCGGCTGGTTCACGTGGTCCCTTTTCCTTTTTTTCCACATTTTCCACTTGCATCCCTAGTCCACATTTCACACGGAATTTTATCCTGATATGATGTAGTTTTATTTTCGGAAGTGTTTGATTAATCCTTCTGTCTTGGTTTTCCCAAATGTAAATATTTGCATAAAAATTATTCCTGCAGAAAATAACCGTTAAGTTTTCTCTTCTGGATTGGCTTAGGATCATGATTATTGGTACATAATTCATCAAAGATGACACTAATTGCGAATTTTAATAAGTAATTATTAAACATAAAATTAGAAATTCATTTCTCTACCAAAGATGGGACTTTATTTTAAAGTCATTTCTGTATTCGTAGATGACTTTTTTATTACTAGAACTGAGTAATTAGACAGAGATTTCACCCATTCCATCACTTTTAAAAATAGACCTAGTAATATGTATAGTTCATAATGAAAGACACTTTGTCACAGCAATGTTATTCAATTCCTTGAACTTCTTCCAGATTACATGCCAAAAATGGTATAATTTTCATCGAAGCGTATGAGCTGACAACTTGATTAGTTTCTCCTTTAATTTCGTTGAAAGGGAAGAATTAAATCCCACTTCATCTTTAAAAGTCTTTGTGACATAATTTGCACAGTGTTTTGATTGGCCTGTTCGTCTGGCTCTGGGGCCCCTGCCCCGGGGAAGAGCTGAGATGACAGAGCTGTCCTCGTGGGGCCCGTGAGGGCGCCCGGGCGGCTCGGGCAGGTGGGCTCCAGGGGGACCGCAGGTGGGGTGTGGGGCGGGAGACGGATTCGCTCCACGCTGTCGGCTGCCAGTCCCAGCGGTAACCTCGGCCCAGCGCGAGACCCCTTGTGGAACCGACCGCGATGAATAAAGCGGAAACGTTCCAGCGTTTTCCGCAGCAGGAGGCAAAGCAGCATCTTCACCGGGCGGACCCCACCCTCACGCTGTGCCCCCCGACTCACGCCTCCCTCCTCTTCACTCAGACTGGAAGCCCCTAGCCCTCCGTGCCTCCTGCCGCTGACACCCACGTGGGACCTGCCGCAGGTTCTAGCGGCCTGTCACTGTGGGTGCAGGAGTCAGGCCGGCTGCGTGGACAGTGGTGTGGGCAGGTTGGGGACACCCCAGCTTCACGGAAGCGGAAGGCAGTGAAGGGGAGGCACGGAGCCCCCCCAGGGTGGAGGTCAGGGTGCCGAGGCGTTTCTGGCTGTGGCGTTGGTAACGGACACCTGCCCAGCTGCCCACCGTGTGGGACGCACCCTGGGTGTCTTCCCAGCACGTGTCCCTGTGCTGTGCCACCAGCTCCCAAATGAATTTTAAGGAATCGTGAGCATTTTGGGTGTAGAAGAGACCTTAGTGGTCATCTGCTCAAAACCTCTGCGCCACCGCGTGTGACCATCTGGAAGGCCCTGGCATTTCCGCCACGGCCACAGCCTGGACCTGGGGACCTCAGAGGTCACCGTGGCAGGACGCGGAAGCTGCCCCAGGGCCGTGTATAAGACGGCTGCACCGCGGCTCCTACGCTTCGTGTTCGCCATGGTGACCAGCCCCCTGAGCCAGGCCGACTAATGGGCAGGTACAAGCGTGGCTGCATCTCGGAGGTGGACGGGCCAGGGTCCCGAGGGACGGTGACACACGGACAGGATGGGGACAGGCAGCCAAGGAAATTGGCTTTTCTCTCCCAGAGTTCCACGCTGCTAAATTCCCGGAAATCTGAATCCCCATAATCTTTACTCCGGGGTGTTTGAAACTTGGGGTCAACATTCTGCAAATAACAGATTTTTCTATACATTGAACATGGAAGACTCAGAAAGGGAAAAAAATAAACTCTTCTGGCGTGCGGTTTATTGCTTTTGTTTCCCGGCCTCTGGCTTCGCAGTCGCTCGGCCTGAGTCCTGGGAGGGAGCAGGCAGCGGCTTCTCACTGCGGGCCAGTTTTATTACTTCGAGACACCTGTCAGACGTGATCTGACCATCTGTGAGAAGAATGGCAGAAGCCATTTCAGTTTCTGAAGGGACATCTGAGCCATCCAGAGACTCACATTTGCTTTTTTTAAAAACAAACAAACAAACAAACAAACAAACAAACAAAAACTGTCTTCTCTTAGTCCTGGCTTCCAGTTTCCCATCCATCTTCTATTTATTCTCTATTTTTTTCCTCCTCATTCTAACTATGAGCCTAACAGCATTCGCATGGTGGACGTTAGATCGTAAACCACGTTTATTTCTGGGCTCTTTATCACTTCGTCTTTGGCACATACAAAAGCCACATGCTGATAAGTCAGCCCCTGGCTGGCTTGGAGCCGTGACAGCCACCCATGGTTAAGGGAAATGTTTCTCATTAAGTCACAGTGGGGGGCAGGGAAGTTGGGGGAAGGAGGAGCCCCGCTTACTTCCTCTGGGATCAGAATAGTCCAATGGAAGAATTGTCAGAACGTGTACGTGAAGACTCGTCTCACACCAAATTCCCGGTGTCCTCCACCCTGAATGTCCTCCCCTTCTGCGGACACCAGCTGGGTGGCCAAGCATTCAGTGCTACCCTGATGCCATCAGAGTGAGCTTTGGACCCCACGAGACTGCCCCCCACTTCAGATGCCAGCCCCAGACGGGGTACCCAGGCTACCCACAGTTCCATCCGGCTGACCTCAGGGTCTGAGTTTCCCGCTGCGCCCCCTCCCCCTTAGCTCTCTGTGCCCCGATCTATGGAATAGTTATCATGTGACAGAATGGGCATCGTAGACCATCCTGAGTCTGGTGATCAAGGTATGGGCGTGACTCTGAGCCAGCGAAATGGCCGGGGTGCGGGCCCCCAAGCGCATGCTGCTGAGCCAGTGCCCGAGTCGGGGGGAGACAGGAGGAGACGCGAAATGGCCGGGGGGTGTCCTGCAGCTCAGCGTGGGGCCACTACGTTGGGGCCCGGCCTCGTCAGCCGGCAGGGGACATGGCTGTGTGTCTGCCACACCCGCATTCCTGGCAGCTCGGGCTCTGATCAGCAGGTGACAATGACAGGCTCTGCGATGATCAGTTACCAGCACGGACGAGCATCCAGGGTGAGAGATGGGATCTCAGAGAGGAAGGTGCAGGGCTGAGCTGGGGTGGGGTGGGGGGGCCGGAGCCGACACAGTGCGGGTGGCGTCCGGGCATTTCCGCAGGGCTCCCCGGACAGCCCGGCCCTTCCTGGCCCTGTCCCCCTCCCCCGCCGCACCCGTCTAATCAGAGGTGTCAGCGGCGGGCGTCTGTTTTGAGGACCCAGAAGGTAGCTCGGCACAGGCGCGTTAACACGCCCTCACGCTTGGAGCCCTGCGGGCGGGGGCCCCTTCTGTGAGCCCCCGGCTGGGCCACCATCTCCCGCTCTCCCGGGGACACAGGCACCTCTGGACGTGCCCTCGGGCATCTTGGCCACAACTCCCGAATCTCTGCAGCCCTGAATGTGAATTTTTCCTCGATGTTCTTTTCACAACCTTGCACCAGACTCGCTGAGTCTAAGATCAAACCAAAACTGGCGTGCGAGGAAGGCGGCTTCGGTCTCGCTCGGTGGCGATGCGCGTGTCTTGCTGGGCCCTGTGTCCCGGCTTGGCGTTTCGCCGCCAAGGCCACGCGTGTGCGTGTCTGGGGTCGTGGTGTCGGCAGCGCTATTTCTGCATGAAACGGGGAATTCAGCCCCCACACAGCAGGCCCGGAGCTGTTTCTGGGGGGTCCCCCAGCAGCTGCACGAAATGGCTGGTCTGCCTTTTTCAGCCCAGTCCCTATTCCGATAGAAATAAGTGAATTTATCTTTCCAAAGGATCCTCATGGAAAATCTTGAAAGCAAAACATTCACCCATTGGGTGAGGATGAAAACCCACCCGCCAAGGGGGGCGGCCACACCCTGGACCAGAGGTCGCTTCAGCGCCACCTCTGAGTGTGGCCGCGGTGACAGCGGGGTTAAATGCAGTTTTTATGCTGTCCGCGTTCGTTCTGAGAGGGATTGTTAAATTCCCGGTTGCTTTGCATCTCGTCGGGGGCGACTCGATCGTGTACGTAAACGCCTGGGGCTCTGGTCGGCTGTGAGCGTGGCCGATGACCTGTGGGCGGGAGGGGAGGGCCGCTGACCTGTCCGTGTGTCTCTCAGTCCTGGACAGACCACTACCTGCAGTGGAACGTGTCGGAGTACCCGGGCGTGAAGACTGTGCGCTTCCCGGACGGCCAGATCTGGAAGCCAGACATCCTGCTGTACAACAGGTGAGCGGGTGGGACGGAGGGACAGCGACCTTCCTCCTGCACGCGATTCACGGTCGGGCGTCGCCGAGGGTCCGTCCGGTAGGCGTGGGGGCCACGTTGTGGGCGCCGTGGGGCCATCGCGCCCCACGAGGCTTCGCGAGCGGCCGGGCCTCTCCGGGCGGCTCTGTCCCCAATCCCAGCGTTCCTGAGCACGCAGGCTCACGCCGCCCTGCCGTGGGGCGGAGTGTGGCTGGTGCTCAGACGTGCTGGTGCGGATTGGGGCCGAGGCGTCCTCGCCCGTGGCAGGACCTTTGTCCCTGAATGGCGGAGGGGGGGGCTGCCGGCTGTGGGAGGTGGGATGGGGGCCCGCCGTTCGGACCCAGTCCCCGTCGTGCGTGGGGACCGGCGTCTGTGGCTAGACCCGCAGGCTTGTCACGCGGGCCGCATACGTGACGGGAGAGATGCAGGCGGCGGTCACGTCCTCATGCGTCCTTCCCCGAGGTCAGTTACCCCAGGCTGTGTGACTCGTAGGGCAGAGGCCCGAAAGGCCGGTGTCCGGCGAGGGTCACCTCCCAGCAGCGCGGAAATGCTCCGCTGGACCACACAGCCGCGGGAGGACATTGGAGTGTGTCTGCGCTAAGGCCCGGAGCGCGGTGGACAGTACGGAGAGGGAGTCATTTCCTCGTGACGGCTGCTGCTTCTGCCCCACGCGCCCCCTGGCTCCGGGGACAGCGCAGCCATGGGCCGCTGCCCTCTGTGGTCCCGTGGAGACCGACCCCCAGGACCTACGCCCGTGTTTGTCCCTCGTTGACTGCTCCCAGAGGGCTGGCCTATCTCTCTCCTCGTGCCCACTTCTGCCTGTCTGGCCGGTGATCACATTTAATTGGAATCAATGAGCCTGTCCCTGGGAACGTGTCCCCTTCTGCGTGGCTGCCACTCTTCAGCTTCTTAAATTCACTCGGGCGACTGAGCTTCGCAACACGTCGAAGTCAGAGAAAGTGTGCCCCCCCCAACCGTGACCACAGGCCGGGTGACTTCAATAAGGGAAGTTTGTTTTCTCCAGGACATTTACTTACCCTGGGAGGCTGGGGGTCCACAGCTGAGGTCTGGGCAGCTGTGGTTTCTCCCAGGGCCTCCCCATGAGCCTGCTCAGCGCAGCTCGATGGTGCCTTGGGGGCTGAGCGTCGGGACCCCAGAATGCCCCCTTTACCACATTTTGGGGTCAGAGGAGACGGGCCCAGGGTGGAGGGAGGAGAAGGCGGCCCTGATGCCCCAGGGCGCCTGGGGATGAGGAGGCTGAGCAGAGCCGCCCACGCCGAGGAAGGACCGAGGTGGAACAGGAAGGTCACGGGCAGCGCTGGGGGAGGGGCAGGGCCCAGCAGACTCGTCCCATCCAGCAGGCCCTGGGGCAGCGCTCGTTTGTCCCACGGCTGCCTGTCGTCACCCTGGTGGGCTGACCCCGCCCACGTCCACGAGCCGACAGTGAAACGGGTCTTGTCCCACGCCGTCCCACTAAACGCCGCAGGGCCGTGGGCAGCATCGAGCGAGGACGCCGCCAGCCCTGCCCGCTGCCGGCGCTCCGTGTGCGGTCTCACCACCCACCCACCCTCAGACCGCAGCTGGACCCGCGTCCCCACCGTGGCCCCGAGGCCCTGTGCGTCTCACGGGAAGGGGCCCCAGCCCCTCGCTCGCGGCATCTGCCCCTCGCCTGGGCCTCTGACGTGCACTCAGCAAACGTTCGTGCACAGATAAGATGGGGGAAGGGGGTGCGGGGTCAGGAGGCCGAGGGGGCAGGTCGTGTGACACCGGTCGGTGCCGCTAAGAACAGCCAGAGAAGAAAGGGAAGAAATCATGTCGGCAACCTGGACGACAGGGGCCAGGAAACGGACCCCGGAAGGCCCCAAACCAGCCTGGATAATGAGGTCCCGACTCCCCGACGTCGGCCGTTGGGGTTTGAGAGACGCCGAGCCCAGTGCTTGCCGCCAGCCCGGGGCCGCAGCGGCTCGGCCCGTACGGGCGAGCGATGTCCTTGGCACTGTGCTCGCGTGGGCGGCCGTGTGGGCTTCTCCCTGCCGAGGGGCCCTGACCGTGCGCCGTGGCTTTGCGAGGCGTGTCGGTCTGGCCGGGTGAGGTGTCGCGGGCGTGCCTGTCGCGTGTCTCACTCTGTTCCGGGGGACGCTGGCGGCTGGGCGTGAGGGCTGGTGGCTTCGAGACGCAGCGCGTTCACTGCGCGTGGAGGGGGCTGGGTGGCCGTCTCTGTGCCACCGCAGGCCACACTGCTGTCTCCCTGAGGGACGCCAGCCCACTGGCCACGCCACGGGGCGGAGGGGCTGCTCACCCCGCTTCCCCTGCAGCCTGCGGTTCAGGGGTGTTTCCGGACACGCTCGTTCTCCACCTGAGCCGTGGCCGTGGGAGGCTCGTCACTGTCTTCCCCTTCGGACAGGGCGGAGGCCTCGCTGGGGTCGGCATCGGGTCTCAGGAGACTGCCCGAGCCCCCGATGTCTTGGCCGGCCCGTGCTGAGCTCCCGCGGACAGCTGCCGTGGCCTCTCTGGGCCGCTCCGTTCTCGAGCTGCTCGGTCAGAAAGTCCCACAACAGCGGGATCTTTGGTGACGATGCCTTCGGGACACCGCGGGCTGACCACGGCCACGTGGAAGCCGCTCGCACGTCTGCAGGCTCGTGTCTGCTCTGAGACTGGACCGTGGCTGCGGCCATCCTTCCGTCCCTCGCCCCCGGGACCCTGCGGCTGCCGGCAGAGCCCAGGGCGGGGGCCATGTGGTTGGCAAAGACCCCGGTGCGTGTGACCCAGCTGAGGTGGGGGGGCTTGCATTGTGGTCATCATGAGTCACCAATGAAACAGAATGTATGTCCTTCCCAGGGTCACAGGTCCCCCCAGAGTCGGCCCGAGACAAACGAGCCGGCCACGGGCTGTGTCTGGGGTTGGGAGAGACACGGGGAGGCCGTGTATTCTGGGCGTTTCTCAGTCGAAGCCAGGAGGCAGGCGGGGGGCCCAGGTCACGGCAACAGCGGGCACGGCCTCGCCCTGGGCTGCGTGTCGTCCCACAGGGTGGCCATGTCTCCACACGCCGCGTGGTCACAAAGCGGCGGGAAGGGCCGAGCTCCGCCCGCGTGCCCGGCGCCGTCCCCTGAGCTGCCCGCCCAGGCCTCCCCTCGCCACCCCTGCCGCAGCCGCTGGGGATTCTCAGTCTCTGCCCCACTCAGCCAGTACCTGGTAAAGGTCCACACGGGTGTCACCACGCACTGCCCGGGACTCTGAGGATGCCGCGGCGGTCAAGCCGGACGAAGCACCTGCCCTTCAGAGAGCGGGGACGAGGGGCAGGGGGCACACGGCAGCTGACGGGGCCCGAAACAAAGGCAAGGAGGCCATGGCGGGGGCCGGAGCTGGAGGGGGTGGGAGCCCAGCAGAGCGGCTTGGGGGGGCACAGAGCCAGTCGGGCAGTGCCGGGGAGGACACCGGTCCTGGGGGATGAAGCACGGAGGGCCCACCGGGAAGGGGCGCGAAAACCTCCAATCTGCAAAAAAAATGGAAGTGTCAGAGACGAGGAGGGAGCCCGGTGTCCCACGGCACAAAGCTTGAGCAGACTGTGCCACGGGCCCGTTGCTGCAGCGAGCGAGCTCTCGAGGGACACTGTGCCCCCAGGACGCCCGGGCCAGCTGCCTCCCACCTGGGACGCCGGCTGGGCCCTCTGGGCAGCCCCCACCCCGCGCCCTGCGGGCCCCAGGACCAAGGGGGCCCCAGACCGTGGCTTCTGGGGGCAAGCGTGTCGATCTTAGCAACACCAGACAGAGAGCCGGCATGACTGTAACCGTCCGTAATAAACTTGCGGGGCCAGAGGTCGCGGGGAGGTTGGCTCATCATCGCTGGGTGGCGTGGATGCGTGCAGGCGGCACCTTGGGGGGCAGGGGTGCTGTGGGGTCCCTGGGGGTCCCCTCTACCCACCTGAGACGGAGCTCACTGGCTACCGGCACGGAGAGACCTGTGACTGCTGGGGAGGGGACACATGAGGGGGCCTGATCCCACCCTCCAGACCCCAGTTCTGCAGGGCGCGGGCCCAGGACAAACGTGCCCGGGGGCCATGTCAGAGCCCGGGGAAGCCGAGGCCTCGTGTGTGAGGCAGGGCCGTGAGCGGGCGGCGGCCGGTGCTGCCCCAGCAGCCGAGGACGTTCTCCCGGGGACCCCAGCGTGCGGGATAAGGTGCTTCGGGGTTGGGGGGACACACCACATCCACTGCCCTCGAGGTATTTGCAGCGTGTAGCTGACCACTGTGCCCTGGGCACTCCCCTCCAATTGCATTTCACGGCTGGGAATTACTGTCCCACGTTCGCAGCCGAGCGAACGGTTCCTGACCCCAAACCCTCTCTCTCTCCGCCCAGCACCTGGCAACGTCTTCATGGGTATGTGGCATTGGCTCAAGGGGTCACTTTACAGAGCGTGTGTCAGGCCTCAGGCACCTCCGAACGGTCGGGAAGCCAGAGGTCCTTGTGCAGCAGGGCGAGGGACCGTTGCTGGTGGGGCGGGGGCCGGAGCAGCCTCCTGGGGCGGTCCTGGAGGACGCCTGCTGTCCTGTCGCGGCCGTCAGCACTGCCCCCTCCGCTTCTGAGGGTGACTCGGTTTAGACGATGACTTCTGTGGCCCCCTCGCTTTGGGACAAGTGGCTACATGGAGGCAACAGTCGGATCCAGGCAGGGGGGCCAGCAGGATGGGGCATTGTCATGGGAAAACACTCAGGCCACAGCCCAGGTCCCCAGCGAGGGAGTCGGGATGTGATGGGGAGGGGACCCAGCGGGGCAGGAGCCTGCAGGTGTTTGCTTTGAATTCGAGGGACGACGGGGTCAGGATGACGTACGGTCTAAGGAATTCCGACCCATCCCTCCTGCCGGCACGGTCACCCCCTCCAGGCCACCGTGCGCTGTGGGCAGACCACGTTCTGGTCTCGTCTTTTATCCCCAAGAGTTCGTGTGGCAGATTGCACATGGGAAGAAAGCATCAGAGCACAATCACCGGGGACCAGCCCCCCGACACCCCTAAACAGAGACGACAGGAATTCGGGTCGTCTGGGCGGCAGGCTTGGCGTGGGTCGTTAATTACACACAGTTTCAGCCCGAGACACAAATCAACGGCGGAAGCATCTTTCCTTGTCCCCCAGTCCGTGCTGATGGGCTGTGAAGAATCGCCCACTCTGAGCGACTGCAGTCTCCATTCAGCATGATTTATGGTCACACCCTTACCAAGCCGGGCCCTCGCGTTATGTCCTCGGCATCTCTTCCGTGGCTTGGGGGTTCCACCGCACAACGTCACACATGTGTTCCGTTCCGTTCCTTCCGATGCTTCTTAGTAGCGCAGATCGTTGGCCAGGCCGCGTTTTGATGCCCGCCCGGCCCCCCGGGGGCTGCCGCTGCGACGCATAGGTGACTTCGAAGCCTGGCGTGTGGATCGCCACTCTGTGTGGTTTCGGTTCTTCTGAAAGCGCTGAGGTTCGTCTTCGGGCCCAGGACATGGTCTGTGGTGGCTTCACGGGTGTTTGCTGTCGCTGGGGGCGGGTTCTGGGGGCAGCTGGTCGAGGGGTGCTCCACTCCGGCTCCCCGCTGGTTTTCCATCGAGTGGAAGGAGGTGCGTTGGCGTTTCCACTCTAACTGTGGATTTGTCTATTTTTCTTCACTCACAGCTGTTTTTGTTCCCATATTCCGCAGCTCGTTTGCGTGGTATGATGTGTGATTCATCAATGTGTAAATTTACGTCTGTCCTTTGTAACTTTCTTTGCTCTAAAAGCTATTTTATCTGATGATAACGCAGTCCTTCTTGGGGGGCTGTTGATGCTATTTAGGTTGGGAGTCCAGAGTCCACTCTTACTGATGGGGTTGGTGGTAGAACGTGCTTTTTCCTTTCTGTGTTTGACAGAAGTGGCTGTTCTCTATACCTTCTATCTGCCGGGCTGCCCTTTCCTGGTCGTTATTAAATTTCATGAAATTTCTTTCTAGACATTTTATACCAACTTGGTTTTCTCATGAAGAAAATGAGGTTGCTGATGGCACATTCCACTTAGTCGAAACCAAGTTTAGCTTTCATAATCCATTAACTTTTCTGCATCAGGGTTTTGGTGGAAATATTCAGTATAATTGGAGGCAGGAAACCTTCAGACTGACTTCATGATGACAAATATCAAGGTTTTTTTTTTTCTGTTTTAAAGTTTTGTTTATCCCTGCAGAGCAAGCAGTATTTTCTGAAAGTAAAGGCCTGGTTTACTTAGGCTTTATATTTTTTTCAGATTAACGTAATCAGTTTCTTTTGTATCTTCAATCTAGAGAGAAAAACTCATTTAAAACTGTGTTGAGTCACTTTTCAGCGGTTCCTGGGGAACCTCAGGCCTGGACTTCGGGCCTCCACTTATTTGGGGGGTTCCTCATGAGTTCCCCTGAGTGCAAGATCAGAGGTCACTTTGCCTACACAGTGACACCGAAGGCAGAGAGCGGGCTGGGGTGATTACCTTCCTCCCCACTTTTGTCTCATAAATCTAAAGCCATGAGGGGCATCACAGGTACATATATTAGAAATGGAAAATTATTTTTTGATATCGGCTCCTTCACATCCGCTCATGTGGGCTATCTACAATCGCCGAGGCTGCAGGAAGACTCAAGGGGCTGGAGCCCAGCTCTGCGTCTCAGCCTCAGCCCTGGAGGGTTCAGAGAAATGTCCTGTGTCACAAAACTAGGTACCCACCAGGCAGGAGGAAAAAGAAGAATACAGCTTTGCATCAGCTGTTTTAGTTGGTTACATGCATTCGATGATGAAGAGTTTTCCATCAGCTGGAGGGAATAGATAGATAAGTCAAGGCATCAAGCTCCTGGAGTCGGGAGTCGTGGGGGGGGGGGTCCAGAAGCGATTAATTTTACAGTTTTCTGGGGATGGCGAAATGACAGGCACTGCCTCCTATGATCGTTCGTCTTCTTAATGGGAGTGGTGGGGACGCATCTGCAGCCAGCCCGTCTTTTCCTGTGTTCCCTTGGTGACCGATCGACTGGAGCCGCTGAGACACCGTTTCTTTGCTCACTGTTGTCCCCAGGGGTGGGGGCTGCCTTCTGGGCTACGAGACAGAAGGGTCATCGCAGCCTGCCCCTCGGGACTCCTTAAGTGCCCTGCCCGGCTCTGCAGGTCGGAGGTCGGTGCTGAAGCCTGGGTTTTCTGCAGCCTGACGGGTGTGTAGGTGACGACGCGTGGGTGCCAGTCAAGGAGGGGACAGCCACAGGACTCTGCTCGTTCCTCCCACTGTCCCCTCTGCTACCTCTCCCTCCTCTCCCTGTGCACTCATGTCTCTTGAACTCTCATTTTGTGTCCCTCTTCGCCGGCTTTTACAGGAAATGTCACAGACACTCTATCAGGAGTGAAGCAGCATAGGAAGTAAGACGGAGCTCAGTCAAAATGAACAAACACAAAACAAAAACTCTGCTGAAGGTGAGTTGAAAATTAAAATAATAAACTCCGAAGAAACAGCTCCCTTGGAGTGAATATCAGCATACACAGCAGAAGGCAGTTTTAGATCTAAACTTGAGATAATAGAAACTAATAAATAATTTTAAAACATCGAAACACAATGAAGAATCAAAACCTCAAGACGGGAGCCAATCACCCTTGAAAAGGCAGCTTTGAAAAAAAATCAAGTAACATTAGTAGAGAAATGTAGCCATCAAAATTAAAAGCTCAGTGGAGGCACCGGGTGTCAGATAAGACACATTCAAAGGAGCAGGGTCAATTTTCTCGGTGAATCATTGCAAGATAAATAGATGAAAAATGTGGAAGAATAGTGATGCTTGCAGTAAGAGCTAAGAATTCTATGGTCCTGGTCCAGAGCCTTTACATATATTAACAACATTTTCAAGAAGGTACTAATATTATTTCTACTTTTCAAATAAAGCAAAGTGATGATGATGATGATGATGACGACGACGACCACAACGACGATGATGAACACTGTGCCCAAGGTCACACAGACAGCAGATTCGGAAGCACGAGTCGCACCTAGGAGAGACCACGTACTTCACCTTGAGATGCACGAGTATGGCTTCCTCTCCTGAGGAGGACCTGTGTCCCCACACACATTTGCTATTTTTGTAGAAGCAGGTTATAGAAAGAACGTGGGAGACATGTTAAATGATTCTGTGTTAAATTATTTTCAGGAGAAAAGTGAAACAGTGCTTCATATACAAATAGAAGACGTGAATACATATTAAAGACTTTATTTTATTCCTATGACACACGGGAGCCAGACATTTGTGAGCGCCAGTGCAAAGGGGCAGGTAAATCAGGAGAAATTTATGTGATGTGAATAAATTGTAATTGGACATAAGACTTATTTCTCCGTCGGGCACAGGAAGTGAAATGGCCGCCAATAAATCACAGCAGACAACACACAGTTTGTGTGTCGATCAATTGCTGCAAAGAGCTAGGGAATTGCTGAGATCCCGCCTGCTCCACCTGTTCACCCCTGCATCCCCCGCCCCCAATAACAGTCCTGGAACTGCTAACGCACAGCCATGCGTGTCGAGGAAGCAATCTGCCATCAAAACACGACACTATTTTTTTTTTCTACAGAAGCCACGTTCCAAAAGAATGACTGGGAATTTAGTAACAGTGATGAAAAACATAAATCCTCCAATTCTGGAGAATTCAGGGAGTCTGAGGAAAGAAAAATAATAAGAAAATGAGTCCTAGACATACGATCCTACAGCTACAGACTGCCCAGTGCTAAGGAGAGCCTAGAAACCAGAAAAAAAAATAAGAGAATATCTTCTAAGGACTAAAAGAAAATAATTGTCAGCTTAGAATTCTGTCCCCAGCCAAACCGTTTTTCACAAGGAGCAAAATCAAGGCATTTTCAGGAACACAAAGACTGAACGAGTTACTGTGCAGAGAGAGGTAAAGCATTAGAGAGAAACGACCAGAAATGCTCTTGTTAAAGAAACTGCTGGAACATATGTTTTGCAACAAGGTGCGAGAAGGAACAGGCAGCAGAGCAACTGGTGAAAATTCAGGTATATATAAACGAGTTCGAACGTATAATAACGATGAATTTAGGGATATTAAAAACAAAGCGAGATTAAAAGGCTGGGAATAGGAACGTGAAAGGCAGTGCTTGGGGTTCAAACCGTCGGTCAGTCACACTTCACCTGCTCTGGCAGAGTGTAGAGCTGTCGGCTCTGAGTAAAACCTACACATTAGAAATGGAAGCATAGACAGCGTTTTAACCAGAAGGGGTGAGTGGGGAAAGAAGGAAGACATCTAAAGAAAGGAGGGAAAACAATGCAGTCAAAAGAGGGAGCGATCAAATGCACAAAACAAACAAACAAAAACAAACAAACAAACCAGCACCGCGATGCAGAAGGTAAAAGCGAAAGGAACAGAGAGCTGGTGACCCAGAGACCAAGATGAAATAAGAACGGGAGTGTTTAGAGCAACAAAAAGTTGCACAACCCTCGCTAAGAAAAAGGTATAAAGTTAAAGCCATAATGATAAAGCTTTTTTTCTGAGACGATGTAAGAAACATCACCTGTGTGCATTTAATAAAATAGCTTTGAGATGATGAAGAAAAAGGGCAGAATTACATGATAACTGGATAAATCTTTAATTATGGCAGAAGACTTTAATGTATTTCTTTCAGTAATTGATAGTTCGACATGAGAAAAATATAAGGATATAGAAGTATAAGGATATAGAAGTTTGGAACTATACAGCTAACAAGCCTTATTTAAATGTAGATATTGGGAGTTATAGATACAGGTAGACACAAATGTAAAAATAGATTTAAACTTGTTCCACTAAAAAAATATCGGAGAGCTAAATATCCAAATGTGAATTTAAAAATCGTGAGTGTGTGTGTGTGTAGAAATACTTAGCCTTAAATTGTTACATTAGAAAAAATTTTAAAAAGAAAATTTGTGAGTTAATTACCAAACTCAAGAAGTTAGAAAAAATAACATTAAAACCGAACAAAATAGAAGGAAGAATTAATACTGATAAGAAATTCACTTTATAAAAATAAAATAGAAATCAAGAAAGGATAAGTCAGGTTTAAAAACAATTAATACAATGAACACACCTCAGGGAATAATTTTTAAGAAAATAAAGAAGACACAAACAAATGTTTGTTAGATACGAAAGAGTTTATAACCAGAGATGGGCATTTTTAAAATAGTGAAACTATTAGGGAAAACTTTATGCCAATAAATTTGGAAATTTATCTAGAATTTATTTTTTCTAGAAAAATATAAATTGATTCTAGACAAAGTAGAAAAATAGACAAAAAACACATTGCATATATAAATACGTAAATATGTTTAAGAGACTTTATTGCTATAGAGCAGTCGCAGGTGCACAGCTGACCGAGGGGGTGCACAGAGGTTCCTCGTGGGCCCCCGCCCCCCTGCCCCGCCTCCCCGTCACCAGCATCCCCCTCCCGAGTGGGACGTCTGCTGAAGCTGATGAGGCCACACTGACACCACGTGGTCACCCGGGGCCACAGTTGACGTGCGGGGTCGCTGCTGGGTTCGCACACTCTGTGGGTGCGAACAAACGTGTAATGACATCCGTCCACCGTCAGCATACCACACAGAGTGGACCCACCACCCTAGTGATCCCGCACGCTCCACCTGTTCACCCCTACACCCCCCAAACCCCTGGGGACCACTGATTATCTACTATTTCTATAGCTTTGTCTTCTCCAGAATGCCGTGGGGTTGGGACCGTGCCGTGCACAGCCTGTCCGGGTGGCTCCTCTCACTTAGCCACGTGCATTTAAGGTTCCTCCACATCTTCCCATGGCTTCGTGGCTCATTTCTTTTAAGTGCTGGACAATATTCAGTGGTCTGGCTGGACCACAGTGAATTCATCCATCCACTTATTGATGGACATTTCGGTTTCTCCCAAGCGTTGGCAGAGATGAACAAGCTCCTGCAAATGTCCACGTGCAGATTTTTGCGTAGACGTAAGTTTCCAACTTCTTTGGGGAAATGCCGAGCAGTTTGATGGCCAGAGTGTGTCCTAAGAGCGTGTTTAGTTCCCTAAGAAACCACGAAACTGTCTTCCCGAGCATCTGCCTCGCCTCTTGCTGCCGCACACCCTGCCCAGCACCTGGTGGAGTTCCTGCTCCCGTGTCAGCCATTCCGACAGCGCTCGCTGCTGGCTCATTTGCATTTCTCTGAGGACACATGAGGTGTGGCATCTGTCCACACACTTATCTGCATTCATGCATCTTCTTTGATGAGGTGTCTGTTCAGGGCTTTGGCCCATTTTTTAACGGGCTAGTTTGTTTTCTTATTCTCGAGTTTTAAGAGTTTGTTGCATATTTTGGATAACAGTCTTTATCAGAAATAGATTTTTCAAATATTTTCTCCCAGTCCGAGGCTTGCGGTTTCATTCTCTTGATGGATATGTTTTAAGAAAGAAATTCAGAAAGGGGGGTTTTATGGGCAATTTCCACTTAGCGTATAATCTCACTTATGGCCACAGATGTGTAAATCTTAACTAAAATGTTTACACACTAAACCTAGCAATAATTTAAAAATAAATGCTAATAAAGGTAATTTCTTATTGGAAACACAAATTTTGTTCAACTTTATAAACAACCATTCATGTAAATCATCGTATAAACAGAATAAAGGGGCAAAAAAAATCACATAATGATTTTTTTATGTGATTAGCTGGAGAAAAATCAGTCATTGGTATTTAACACACATTTGTGAAACAGAGGAAAACTAGTCCAACCTGATATAACATCTTTGCCAAAAACTTATTTTATGCTGAAACATGAGAGGTTCTCAAACGTGGAACAAAGATACACGTTGTTGTTACTTTTAAAAAATATCTTAATAATGGTATGAATTTAAATACTAAGAAAAGCCAAAGAATAAAGTATTTAAGGATTAAAAAGGAGTAAATTACTGTCATCCATAGATTACATATATTTTTTCAAACAGAAAACACATAGAGACAGACTAGACAAAACAGGCAGAAGTATTAAAATATCAAAAGTATTTCCTTGTTCTTGTGACAGGGAATTAGAAAATGTAATTGAACAAATTTTGTCTTCAGCATCTGCAGGTGTTGAAATGTATCGATAAATAAAAGAAAGACCTAAATAAATGATGAGTTCTATCCTATCTCTAGAAAAAAATGTAATATTATAAAGATGTCTGGTTTTCCCAAATTCATCTGCATGTTTTACGTGATTCCAACTAAAGTCTCAACAGGGTCTTTGTGGGACTGGACAAGTGTACCCCAAAATTTACGATCATGAGCCAGGGTCAGGGATAGCTGAGACAATTCTTAAAAGAGCAGAGTTGGGGACTTGCCCTGCCAGACACCAACATTTCTGTTTTGGTGAAGTGACTCAGATCACGTCATGCCGGGCCCAGGACGGTCCTAAAACTCAAGGCACGAAACAGGAGCCCAGCAACATTTCACACGTGCTGTGTAACATTGTCCTACGTCACTTGTAACGTTGTTATCATCCATCCAACGTTACACCCTGTGGTCACAATGACGCCCGTGTCGAATGCCATTGAAGTTGCTGGATGAAGAAGGGATCTCGAATGGACCCTTCCGGGAGGATCCCGCTGATGCCGGGTGTCCCCTTGGACCTCTGGCAGGTAGACGTGATGGGGAAATTTCAGTTCTGAGGAAGACGTTTTGGTCCTGGGCTGACAGGCCCCGTTGCTGGCTGCGCTCCCTCAATGTTTCAGAATGAAATACAGAACTACGTAAAAGTTTCTAGAGGGAGGACAGACTTCTTTTTTTAAAACAAAAGTCACCTATTCTAAACAGACTCTTTCCCCTCTGAAATCTAGGCACAGCCTACACCAGCAGTGTCTTAATGCATAATTGACAGCTTTATTTTTTTTCCTTAAGAGATGTGAAATGCACAGCACCTTAGATCCTCTGTCCTTGAGAGAGATGGGCTCCCTCTCTCGTCCTCGTTTACTTTCTGTTCTTCCAATATTTTTATTTTATTTTGATACTTGTCTTGAGCTGTGGTTGACATGTAACTGTGAGCAAGTTCGCTGTGCATGGCGTGTTGGTGCACACACATATAGTATCAGCTACTGCGTTGATGAGGACGCCTAATGATTATTTGTTTTTTTTCTGGTGAAAAAAATTGAGACCATTTTCCTCTCCTCCGCTCGTCCGTCTCTCTGTCTTTCAAGGGTGATGTGGGCGCAGAGGGCACACGGCTGGCTGCACGCCAACCGCGTGACCCGCGACCCTCGTGGACGCACACATGGCAGTCTCTTTGCACCATCACGGGGTCCCTGGTTTACCCCCCGCCCCCGAATCCCTCAGTGTCACTGGACACGGAGTCTCATTTGCTGACATGTGTCCTGTTGGGGGTTCGTGTTTCTGGTCTTCCTTGCTGTCTGGCTGCCCTGTTCTCTCTCGGAGAAGTGACGGCTAGGTTCTGGAGTCTGGTGGCTCCGTCTCTGCAGGTGACATGGTCACCGTCTGCTTTCCTGCTTCACAGCTGGGCCCCTCTGTGCTTGGCGGGGGGCGGGTCACAGAGATGGGTCGGCCTCCGTGGCCAGCAGCCCTGCTCAGGGTTTGGATCCTGTCCGGGATGGAGAGGAGGGAGAAGTGTAAGCCCAGACCTCCAGGTCAACCTGTGCCCTGTGGGCTCGGCCTGCTTGTGCCACCACTGATGTCTGAAATCACAGTTAGTACCCCGTGAGGACTGGGCCCCCGTGACAAGGCCACCACTTCCTCCCAGGCCCCTGTTCTAGCCTTCCTACTCGGAGCCGTCCTCGTTTCGGTTTAGGGGCAGGTGTGCAATCAGACCGCGCCCTCTGCTGGGGACCCGCCCACCTGTTCCCCGCTGCGGGGTTCTGGAGCCTGACCAGATGCCCTCACCTCCTGACCACCCCACTGAGGGCATAGGATAGGGTCTGCGCTCCGAAGATTGGGGTTATATACCCCTCCTCTCCGTGGTCACTTTTCGGTGGCTGTGGTCCCATTGTCCTTGTCACCCCATCGGGGGTGGGGCTGGCCCTGATCTCCCTCATGCCTGTGGCTCCCCTGTGCACAGCTGGCCAGATGAGGGCCGAGGCAGCTGGAGAGGGAAGGGCCGAAGGGGCCATGTGCTGTGTCACCGGGAACCCTGGGCGTGCACGGGATCTTCCGGGAGTCAAGCGGCGAGGCCAACAGCACCGGTACGGTCACCTCCCAAGTCCCAGCGGTGGCTTCGCCACGTGTGCTTCACAGGGAGTCATCCGCTGTCCCAGAACGCTGCCTTCAGACTCAGTTTTTTTAACATCAGGACCTTTTTTCATATAAACCTTGCCTCCTAATGGTCCAAACGGATAAAGTGGCATTAGTACATGTTTATTATAAGTGTTTACGTTTCTATCATTTATGTAGAAGATCAGTTTCCTAATGGAAAAGAACCCAAAACTGCCATAGTGTACATTACGATTTGGATTTGGATAACGGGTGACAGTGTTATTGTTTTATCTCTCTCACTTTTCTGTTTCGGTTGCACCAAATTCAGAAATCACCGAGTCACACAGGTAAGCCGTTGCTAACGGCGACAGATTTCTACCTTGTTTTTACCCCTTTGTCTTGTGATCTCCAGAGTCTCCTCAATTAAATTGATCCAATTACTTGGAGGAAGAGCTTGGAGAACTTTTTTTTTTTCCTCTCAGAATTGAATCACAGATCTAACAGATGCTCACAGTCTTTCTCATAAATACAAAAATTGGACAGGAAGAACCCCGGGCTTAAAATAAGCAAACCCGTGCTTTTCCTGTGCCAATAATGGTGTCACACATTCTGTCCTCACTGCTACAGGGGTAGGGACGAGCGACAGCCAGGTGCAGGTTCTGTGCCAGAAAACTGGGCTCAAATACAGATTTTTTAGAATAACAGTGCAGAACTGCAGCCTCACTGGGCGACTCGCTTATAAGACGTGCAGATATACACATGTTCCTGGCAAGAGGCGTTTCCGTTTAATTCTCACCCAAAAAAGGACTTTATCAGGCCACATGAATCAATACGTTGATAGTCTCCAAGGAGCTGCCAAATCGTCGACAGTCATTTGAGTGTGTTTGGGCTTTCATTAAATGTTGAAAATAAAAAGAAAAGACAATGCTGGAATCAGACACTTGCACCTCCGCAGGAGGACCTGGCTTCCGGACGGCCTTGTGGGCCACAGCGAGCTCACTACGGCCTCATTTCCGGGTGCTCGGGGCCCGGTGGGACACGGTGAGACAGCGGGGTGCGGGCTACCTGCGCGTGCCAGGCGCTCATGTCCCGAGTCCGCTGCCACCTCCTTCTCTGAGTGCGTCCGGGAGGGTGACAGTGTCTCTCCCCATCTCGAAGGACTATTATTTAGTGACGGCTTTAGTCTCCCTCCCTTCCTTCTCCCTTTAAGCCTCTTCCCGTTTTTGTTTCATCGTCAAACTCTGACTTTCTTGGACAGTTTTTTCACCTGCGGTCTCTGGTTGCCTTTTTTATTTTTTCTTATCACGAGGTTTTTAAATCGGTGTGTCTGTCATGAAACCCATTGCTCTCTCCAGCTTGTCGCGTCTTCTCTCCGTCACTCTGAATCCTCTCTGTGTCCCCCAGACACCCCACTGTCCTGCCGTAATACTCCCCCCCCTTTTCCAGGCCCTCTGTGCCGCTCACCATGAACAGTCCTTTTCTTGGGGAGGGATCAGGGTGTGCAAATCACCAGTTATAAAAACAGTGACAGGGATGTGAAGTACAGCCCGAGAAACACAGCCAGTCCTAGTGTAATGACCGTGTGTGGTGCCAGGTGGGGTCTGGGCTGATCGGGGTGATCACGTCGTGAGTTCTATAGATGTCTAACCGCCATGCCGCACGCCTGAAGCTAAAACCGCATCGGATGCCAATGTAACAAAGGCAAAAGTTAAAAAACAAATGAAATAAAATTTAATTAAAAAAAAAAACAGAAAATCCCTTTTCTCGGTCTTCGGGTTTAGGCCAAACGTTCGTTTCTTCTTCCTGACGTCCACCCTTGCTCTCCCGGGGCTGATCCACGTCCGTGACCATGACATCACGCTCTCTGAGGACCTGACCTTCTTGTGAACGTGTTCCTGGCCTTCTCACTCGCCCGAGCCGACCCCTGTGTGACTTCCCGGGTCCCCATCTCCGCTCCCCGTCCCCGATGTCCCATGAGCTTAGTTACGTGTCCTGCCCTGGCCTGCGTCTGAGGCCTTCAGCGCTCAAGGAAAAGTCGATTCCATCAATCCTGTTTTAACTTCCATCTTGCCTTCTGTCTCGTCCACGCGCGATCCTCCCGGGTGTGTGCGACGCTGTTACTCGTCCGGGAAGTCATTCTTCACGCCTCTCTCCCGGTCTGTGCCTCCTTGGATGTCTCCATGTCCGTCCCTGACGGTGGCTCCCATGCTGAAGGCTGCTCTCAACTGTCCCGCATCTGGCTTTTCCATCTTAAGCCCCTCGGGAATAGAAAAGGCTGCTTCGGGCTCTGGGGAAGTGGGGAGACCTTACCAGAGGCCCCCTCGGTGCTAAAATGAGGGGAGCTTTACTCTCTGGCACTAGAGCCTGGGGTGGCTGTCTCCATGTTCTGCAGAGATCGTTTCTTTAAATAACGTGTGAGGCTGTTTTAAGGGGGCCCAGGATTTGCGTTAATTAACTCTGGTGAGGCACGAGGCACAGAGATGGCTGTCGTGAAGGAGGACACTTGTCACTCACGGCCGCGTAGACACAGGAGGCATCAGCCCCATGCAGATCCCCATGGGGAAGCGGCAGGCAGAGCAGAGGGCAGAGGGGTGAGGGGACGCAGGCACAGGCCGATGTCGTGGTTTTCAGGGACAGGGATGGACAGAGCAGGGTCAGGAGGCTCGGGATCGGCTCATTGGAAGAGTCTCAGCTCGGGGGCCTAAGGACTGTCTTCAGCCGGCCTGTGGCTCCTGGTGGTCAGGGCAGGCGGGCAATGGCCTGGAGCGTGGGGGCCCCATCAGGGGGCCGGTGGGGCATGGGCTGGGATCGCTCGGCCTGAGAGGCGCACTCGTGAGCACGTCGCCAGCCATCTCCAAGCACCGGCTGAGCCTGGCGGGGGACGAAGGGGTGCAGTTCTGCCAGGGTCAGCACGGTCTCAGGTGACGAAGCGTCGGAATACAGAAAACGAGACGCAGACAGCGAGGCCGTCGGCGCTGACCGCTGTGTTTCCGGACCATCCTACGTCTCTCCCTGACTGACTTGAGGAGGTGACTCCCGGCTGCCGAGCGCTGTGACCATGATTCTGCTGTCCCCGCGGCCATCGTTGCTCACGGAGCCCCGCACCGCCGGAGCCGGGCTGCTGCCCGCAGCCCCGAGAACAGGGCCCTCGTGCTGGCTGGCCGCGGGCCGGGGGCACAGCGGGGCCGAGTCCCCGTGTCACGCCACTGCCGGTGTGGCCATTCCCCACCTGCTCTCCGCCTCCTTCAGACGGGCCCCTCCGCGGACGCCCGCCCAGACTACCTTCAGACTCCGTTTCTAAGGACGTCTTTTTTTTTATAAAATGATGGTTTGTACAAAGTGGTGGTGGACACTGGTCCCTTCCAGCCTGTCCCCTGGGTGGTGGGTGGGGGCATGTCTCCCAGATCGGCTGCAAAACAGGCTCGTAGATGGGTGCCCGGTGCGGGGAGGGGGGGCACAGGAGGGCACATAGCACCTCACAGAGATGCTGGACTGTGGCAGTGACAGCCCCAAGGCCACCGGGGCGGCCATGGGCTCACAAAACCTGTCTCCTGTTTGCAGTGCTGATGAGAGATTCGACGCCACCTTCCACACGAACGTGCTGGTGAACTCCTCCGGGCACTGCCAGTACCTCCCCCCAGGTAAGGGCCGCCCCCTCCGCCCGACAGTGCGCTAGGTCCCAGCCGTGGCCCAGGGCGCTGGGCAGCCTCTGGGCGCCTCGTCCCGCCCACGCCCGCCCCGCCCACTCCATCCCCTGGGCCTGCACCCCTGGGGAGGGGGACGAGGCGTCTCCTGTGTTGTGGGAAGGCGGCTCAGGCTCTTCGCCGACACGTGACCCGCCCTTGGCCCTGTGGTCTTCAAGGTCAGCTCACGGCTGGTACCTCACGAGCTGCAGGCCGCCCCCTCCCCAGGCCCGTTGGTCCCCACTTCAGCTTGCCGCTGTGCCCACCACAGTGGATCGGGGCGGGGGCCGGACGGCGACCTCGCTGGGCTGGCCTCTTGGGGCGGGCGCTGAAGTCACCAGCCTGTTCACGCCAGACCCACAGGTCCCAGGGACACTCATTAGTGGGCGCCCAGAACGAGCCCCCGTCCCGGCCAGTTGGCATTAGCTGCCTCGGCGTTGGCTCTCGGGTGCCGGCCACCTCCCGTGCCTTCGCCGCTGCTCGGCCAGTGGTCGGAGGCCTGGACCCCTCTGTGTGGCTGGTGACAGGGATAGTGACAGATCACGAAACCGCACGGGTGGATTCTTACGTGTTCTTGTCCGGGAGACTCTCCTCCCCACCACAGATGGCTGTTTTCTTTCTGCCCCCAGCAGCCTCCACCTCGTCACCGCCACACGCACATGCACACACACTCACACTCAGATGCACACTCACACATTCACATGCACTCACGCACACGCAGACTCATACTCATGCATGCACATGCACACACGTACACACTTACCCACTCACGCACACGTGCGTGCACACATGCAGAATCCCATTCACATGCACGCACACTCACACTCAGATGCACACTCACACACAGCACCTGGTCTTCCTAGGTGGTCTCCCATCCAAGTACTAACCAGGCCCGACCTTGCTTAGCTTCCAAGATCAGCCGGAATCGGGTTTGTTCAGGGTGGCCTGGCTGGAGACAGCGTGTCTGGGATTTTTTTCATCCATCACTTTTATTAGAGTTTGGCGACGTGCATGCACAGGAAGGCCAGGTCCACCGAACTCGTAATTATTTACCCAGAAATCCCTCAGAAAAACCTTCAATAGAGCGTTTCAGTGTTGCCTTGAATTTTAAGACAGTGAAGTTTCCGCTGAGCTCTTTCCCGGAGTTTTTTTCCCCAGACCTAGCCGCAGTCTGGACTGGCAGGACGGGCTGGAGCCCAAGGCCACCATGTGCCCTCATCGCCCTCCCTGAAGGGACGAGGGGGCCGGAAGGCGTGTGCACGGGGCACCACATTTAACTTGCCGACCCTTTACCAGGCCAGCAAGCTGTTCACTGTGGACGTATTGGGGTGCAGTTGACCGATGAAATAGTGATGTTTCTAAAGTGTCCGGTCATGACGACAGTCTGATCATTTCAGTCATGAGCTGCTCTCTGCAGTCACGTGCAGCCTTTGCGAAGAGTTAGAGGACACGCAGATGTGAGGCCGACCTTTATTTTATTCGACTTTGTTTGACTTTACTTTGTTTTATTTTACTTCATTTTATTTTACTTTATTATGGTGACAATGTCTAAGATCTGCTCGCTTAGCAGATCTACGAGATTAGTAACTACAGTCACCGTAGTGTACACTGGCCTCTCAAAACTCATCCATTTGTCCCCGAAAACCTGCGCCTTTTCCCCCGCCCTCCCCCCGCCCCCCAGCCCCCAGCAACCACCATTCGACTCCGTGTTTCTGTAAGTTTGACTTTTTTCGAATTCCGGGTAGAAGTGATTCCACCTTGCCTTCGTCTCTCCCTGTCTGGCTGCTTCCGCGTAGTGCGATGCCCTCGAGGTCCATCTGTTTTGTCGCAAATGACAGAATTTTGTCGTCGTTAAGGCTGCGTGATGCTGCGCAGCATCCACGTAAACGTGTGTGTCGCGCGTATGCACACACGTGCCGTGCGTGTGAGCGTGTGCGTTTAACCGCATGTCCATCGACGTCACTTGAGCCGTCGCCACATCTTGGTCATCGTGGCTCACGTGGTGGTGATGCGGGGGGTGGGGGAGGGGGCACACGTCCTTCAAGAGAGCGATTCTGTTTCCTTCGGGCGAATACCCCGACCGGCCGGGTCACGGGGCACTTCCGGCGGCCGCGCCAGCTCGCGTTCCCGGCGGGGGACGAGGCCACCACACTCGGCAGTGTCCCTGCAGCGCCCGTGAGCCCTCCTCACGGTCCCCCCGCCAGGCATTTTCAAGAGCTCCTGCTCCATCGACGTCCGCTGGTTCCCCTTCGACGTACAGCACTGCAAGCTCAAGTTCGGGTCCTGGTCGTACGGGGGGTGGTCCCTGGACCTACAGATGCAGGAGGCAGACACCAGCGGCTACATCACCAACGGCGAGTGGGACCTCATGGGTAAGCCTGGCAAGGACGCAGGACAAGCAGCCCGCGGGGCCCGCTCGCGCCTCCGAAGCCGCTGACCGCCCGCTCCACTTCGCGCTGGGTGGCGGTGTGGCGCTCTGCGGTGTCCCCATGACTTGCTGAGCCGTAGGATGGGACACAAAGCGCCGAGACAGTTCGTGTCTCACACGGGGCCGGGCGAGGGGACAGGTAAACGAGTCAGTGCTGGTACAGGCACCCTCCTGTCCCTCGGATCTGCTCCTAAAATCCAAATCCCGAAATCCCGCTGGACGGCAAGTCGCGGGCGTGGGCGCCTTTATTCGATGTGACATTTAAGTAGAAAAATGGTAGTCGCATTTACAACGGTGCCAAGTGTACAGTGTGTCATTTGTAATCATGGCGTCTTAGTCCGGTCAGGCCATTGTGACCGAGTGCCGCAGACCAGGAAGAAGAAGGGACACTGTGCCTCGCCCTGCTGGGGGCTGGAGGTCTGACACCACGGTACCGGCAGACCTCACGTGGCGGAAGGCAGGAGGGCACTCTGGGGTGCCCTTCAAAGGGCCCTGACCCCGTCAGGGGGGCCCCGCCCTCCCAGCCTCGTCACCTCCCAAAGGCCTCGCCCCCTGACGGCATCGCACTGGGGTCAGGGTTCCAACACGTGAGCTTGGGGGACGCAAACGTGAATCTCTAGCACGTGTCATTCCAGCCCATGAGAAATTCCTGCCGACTTGTGTCGGGACCACCGAGACAGCCCTGAGAAACTGTGGTCACGGGAAAGGGTGATTCAAGCTCCGACTCCGTCCGTTTCCAGCACTGACCGGACCCCACGGATGTGTGCGCGTGTGCGTGTATGTGTGTGTGTGTGTGTGATGCCCCTTCACACACATGAACGGGGTGATTCCGTTCAAACGATGGTCTCTTTTCTCTCCCTCCCCGTGGAGGGATCCCCGGCAAGCGGAGCGAGAATTTCTACGAGTGCTGCCAAGAGCCATACCCGGACGTCACCTTCACGGTGACCATTCGCCGCCGGACACTGTACTATGGCCTCAACCTGCTCGTCCCCTGTGTACTCATCTCTGCCCTGGCCCTGCTGGTCTTCCTGCTGCCTGCGGACTCCGGGGAGAAAATCTCCCTTGGTGAGTGCCCGGATCCTGGCAGCAGCCGAGCTGGGACGGGGAGGGGGCCCGGCTCTGTAGGGGGGTCCCCGTGGGTAGCCGGGCTCCAGGTGCTGAGATGTCACAGGGCCTGAGTGTCGCCTCACACGCTGCCCCCTAGTCCTGTGGTGTCAAGGACACCTGACGCAGGCCCTGTGCCGGGCGGCCGTGCCCTGGGACACCAGAGCGACCTCTGACCCTGTGGGGGGTGGGAATGTCCCTGACAGCCCGAACCTCCTCCCTGCCTGTCCGTCCCTGTTCTGCTCCGTGGTGACGACCGGCCAGCTCTCCTTGTGGACAGGAAAGAAGTCAGTTAAAGCCCTCACACTGGCCTTTGTCAATCGTCCCACATGGTGTCATTTCTTAAGATCACCCGATAGGAAGACAAGACGACTTAAGATTTAGAAGGGCGGATGCGCGTCTCACCATCTCTGCCACAGAAAGCACGTTTGGCGCCCGCGGAAGCCCCTGGCAAGCCACGCCGTCTGCCGGTGGGGCCGGGCGCGATAAGCGCGTGCCCAAGGTCACAGGCCAGCGCATGGCGGAGCGGCGCGGGGGGCCACGCCTGGGCCGCGTGCCCGCCCGCTCCTGCTGCGCTCGGCGAAGCGTCTGCTGTCGCTCCTCTGCCTGGCGCCTACGGCCGTCCCCGCCAGCAGCAGCTGTTGCACCCGGCGAGCGGCGTGGCTGCCCCGGGAAGCCGCCCGTGCCCGTGCACGCAGACGGCCACACGCTGCCGTCGGGGCATCTCGGACCCCCCCCCCCCCCGCCCGCCCCTCGCTCGCCGGCCCCGGGCTGGGCCCCGCTGGGCGGGACTCGGGCGCTGTCTCAGGCACCTGTGACGCTGTTCCAGGGATCACGGTGCTGCTGTCCCTCACCGTCTTCATGCTGCTGGTGGCTGAGATCATGCCTGCGACATCGGACTCGGTGCCCCTGATCGGTAAGCGGGCGCCGGGCTCCAGCGGGGACGCAGCTCAGAAGGTGCCCAGCACGTCCTAGCACAGGTGCCGGACAGAGCTGCGCCCACGCCGCAGACGGCCACTGCCGCTGGCTTCTGCCGCAGGGGGTGACCTGCGGTGACTGCTCGGAGTGGCCCTCACCTCCGCTCACCTCGTAAGGGGGGGGGCAGCCTTGCGTTTGGGCTGCGCCTGCAGAATCGCCCCCTTCCCCCCAGGCCTCCCCATCTGCCTCACACTTGTCCTGGAGCCGAGGTTTCACCGTTAGAGATGCGTTATGTGGGCTTGTGTCGTTTTTCCTCAAATCCTCTGTTAAAATGGGAGCCGGCCACGCTTTAGCCCTTCGCCGCCCGGTGTCCCTGTGGGAAGCATGGGAGAGAAGTCAGCGGGACAGGTGTGCTGGCCAGGTCACGTGTGAGGCATGGCCCCGCCCCGGGAGGGGCGATGGGGGCAGGAGACGCCATCCCCCTGGCAGCTCGTGGGGGGAACCCGGCTGTGCAGAGGGGCTCTCGGGGGTCCAGGGCTGGGGTCCGGCCCCTCGCCACTCGGCCGGGGCTCTGATCCCAGTCGGGGGGCAGGCGTCCTGCCAGGGGACATCAGGGTGGGGGTGAGCATCGTCGCCCGCCTCAGTGGCGGACGCAAGAACCTGGACCGCACCTGCGGGGGCTCCTGCCGGCCCCCAGCCCGCCGGGGACCCTCCTGCGTGGTGATTGCGGTGGGTGGGAGTCGGGGAGCCCCACATGGATACCCCAGCTTTGCAGACTGAGCAGGCAGGGCCCTCATCTGGGGCGCTCCTGGATTGAGCAGTATTTGGGGTGACATTGAGCAGTATTTGGGGTGACATTGAGCAGTATTTGGGGTTATGTTGAACAGTATTTGGGGTGACACTGAGCAGTATTTGGGGTGACGTTGAGCAGTATTTGGGGTGACACTGAGCAGTATTTGGGGTGACGTTGAGCAGTATTTGGGGTGACAACAGTGCCGATGGGACAGACCTTTGCGAGTGTCCTGTTCAGGGCCATCTAGAGAGCCAGGGCCAACCACCTTCCAGCTTGACCCTGGCCTTCCCCCCAAGACCATGTTCTTGGCCAAGTCATGACAGGAAGCCCCTTCATGGGGGGTCGGCAGGCCCCACCTGACCCATGAGCCCACGGGGAAGCCTCAGGTGACACACAGGCCACGTGGAGGACGGAGTGCCCTCGACCTCTGACCTCTGATGTCAATACTTCAGCCGTGCCACCCTTTTAGCTTGGATCCCTCCATAGGTCATCGTGTTAGTCTGCTGGGGCTGCCCCAGAACCCCACGATGGGGGGACTCACACACCAGAAGTGTATCCGCTCCCCATTCTGGAGGCTGGAAGGCCACGGTCATGATGCCAGCAGGGTTCATCTCTTCTGAGGCCTCTCTCCTTGGCCTGCACGTGGCCACCCTCTGTGTGTGCATTCCTGGCATCTCTCTGTGTGTCCAAATTTCCTCTCCTTATGAGGACGTGGGTCAGATTGGATCGAGGCCCCGTCTCTAAAGCCTCGTCTCCAAATCTCGGCTCATCCGAGTCCCAGGAGTTAGAGTGTGTCAACACATAAATTTGAGGAGACACGGTTCAGCCCGTGACAGCCATGGTTCGGTTCACTCCCCCCTCCTGGGAGGGGCGTAATGCGAACTTCAAGTCACAAACGTCCATCTCGACAGCTCCTCACAGATGCCCCCGGTCTCTGCGGGACGTGTCCTCAGCCAGGCGTGGGCTGTGCACTTGGCCTCTTCCGGGATGCTCCTGCTCAGAGCTCAGCCCCTCCGAGCAGCGACCGCACGGAGGGTTTAGCAACTAGCAGTCAGGGAACGCCTCCCGTGCCAGGCCTTGTCCTGGCCCCGGGCCCCTGTGACTGCTCCTTCCCGCATCAACCCCGCAAGGCCACGGCCTCCCTGTTCTCGCTGACCTGAGCCCCAGAGAGACCGACCAGCATCCGGACTCACAGGTGGCAGCCCGTGGACTGGGGGGCGGGAGGGGCGCCGTGTGGCTCTGTCACAGGCCTGAGCCACAGTGGACACTCACGTCCCTGCCGAGCGGAGCCGACGCCAATATCGTTGGCCTGAAAGTCGCTGCTGCCGACCTCTCCCTCAGGCTGGACCACGGCCCCCTCCCCGGGCATCTCTTGGTCCAGGGGCCAGACGCCTTTTGCTCAGTAGCATCCCAGTCTCCAGGCCCCATCACAGCCTAGTGTGTCCCTCCCTGCCCCACGGTCGTCACAGTGGAGCCACGCCCTCAGCATCCGGTGTTCCGGGCCCGTAGCGGCCTCTGGGCTAAGGTCTGGTGGGCACAACCCGCCAGCGCCCTGTGCGAAGCCATCACCTCCCGCAGGAGACGAGGGCAAACAGGTGGCGGTGTCGTCCGCGCGGGGAGGCGGGTCCTCGGGCTGCGGGCTGGCCTCTGCGGGTGGGGGGGTGGCTGCAGCCCCGCCCACTCTGGGGCTTCGCCCCCGCGCTGGCAGTCCGGGCGTGTGGTCCGGGGGCGTGGTCTGGCTGTGCCCGCCGCGTGTACCACATGTGTGTGTGCATGTGTCGTGTGTGCATATGCCGTGTGTGCATGTGTGCGTGCTGCATGTGTGTGTGTGGCACGTGTGCGCGTGCGTCGCGGCAGCCGGCCTCATCCGCCGCGCTCTCTCCGCAGCCCAGTACTTCGCCAGCACCATGGTCATCGTGGGCCTATCCGTGGTCGTCACGGTCATCGTGCTGCAGTACCACCACCATGACCCCGACGGCGGCAAGATGCCCAAGTGGGTACGTCCCCCGCCCCCCGCCGCGGCTCAGGGCCTCCCCCCCCCCCAGGGGCCCCCCCACGGAACCATCCCACACGCAGCCGGCACTGGGAGCTGCAAGGTCCCCCCACGCAGCTGGGCCTGGGGGACATTCCGGCGGACGTGCTCTTAGGGGCCCTGCAGCCCAGGTGGGGCTCACCGGCTGCCCGCTCCCTGTGGTCTGCTAGCTCAGTGTCCTCTGACTTACCACAGAGAACTGTGGGGCCAAGGTCACAGCCGCGTGGCTGGACCCGCAGAACAGGAGCGTTAAGAGTGAGAAATAGAAAGATGTGAAAATGTGTAAGTTCGTCCCGCAAAGGTCAGTGGCTACCTGTGGGGGGCGGGGCTGGGATAAAAAGATCTAGGTAACAACTAAACAGACGATGCAACGGAATGGCCTGTCACCTTAGCCCAGGTCACCGCACGCCTCCCCCACGGCTGCTGAGCAGGGTGCCGTCTGCTGGTGACCAGCCTGCCCCGGCCTCTGCTCCTCCTGGTCTCGTGCCAAAGCCCCACCCCCACGCCCGCTGACACTCAGGACACTTGGCGAGGGCAGAGCAGGACCTGGGCCCCCCCTCCTCACCACGGTGTGACAACACTCAGGGCGGGCAGGGGGCAGGGCTGCCCCTCCTGCTTCTCACCGGGCCCTGCAAACCTTCCGGCCGAGGGACAGTGGGAGCCACCGAAGCCCCCTCGTGTCAGGGTGGGCCTGTCCTGCAGACCCATGACCTTGCATCCAAGCTCGGAAGGGGGCCTGGGCCTCAGCAACATGATTGGCATCGCTGCAGGACAGAAGATATATTCCCTTAACCTCCCGGATCAGAGACGCCCCGGCCGTCTGAAAATACCCATTTTGCCACGATTTACGATTACCCAGAAGGTAACTTAGGGATCACTTTTTGGATGATTTGACACATTTCGTGAGTTTGTAGCACGTACACTTTCAAAGTTAGTGAAGCTTAAAACGGCAGTAAGATTTCCCAGCATGACCCACAACAGCCAAGATGTGGAGACAACTGAGGCACCCATCATGGATGAGGGTGCGGCCACGCATGCAGTGGAGTATTACTCAGCCACGAAAAAGAATGGGATCTCGCCATCTGCAACGATGCGGACGGACCAAGAGGCATCGTGCTGAGTGGAGTGAGTCAGACAGAGACACACAGATGCCGTATATTTCACTTATATGTAGAAGATTTTTAAAATCAGCTTTACGACATCGCGTGTCCCCTTCTCCGTGGCAAATTCTTACTCTGAAAACGACCCTCTGGCGTAGCTCAATGCCTCAGAAGCAGGCCGAGCTCGCCCAATGGCACCACCTCACTTACGAGTGCTGTTCCCGCAGTCCTGGGCTCTTTTTCAGAAGCCTCCCCCCACCCTTACAAGCCGGGACACATTTGCTCACGTCGATCTGCATTCTCGTCCGGCTTTCTGTCACCCTGACACCCTTTCTGTCTGTCCGTCCATTTGAAACAGGCAATACCTCTACGCATTTCAAAAGCCAACACGAAAGTCAAGTTACACACAGGGAAACTCGTCTCCATCACCAATGCTGGCGGCCATTTGGGTCGATTCCATCTCTTTCCTTCCAGGGCTTATTTACGCAAATGCAAGAATAGAAACACATGCCCATGTCTTACATCTGAACTGATGCAAAGATAAGACATAATGACACAAAGCCATTTTTAATGACCCAGGAGCACTTCACTGCTCCAGGAAACTCTTAATCGAGAGCGATAGCTGTTCACTTGCCAGCACAGGAGCACGTGAGAGCCAGCGGCTGCATGTGACACGCGAAGCTTGTCCCTCTCGCTCTCACTTTGCACGGCGGGCTGCGTTTTTCTTTCTCTCCACATATATATGAAGCATAATAACCTCTCAGGGACTTTATAGTGGTCTGTCGCCGTAAAGGAGATACTGCGAGTGTGGTGGCATTATGTGACATTTGCACAGCCGGAAACAAAAGCATGACCTAACAGAAGAGGTCGCGAGCATGGCTTGATGAGCGCCGAGGGCGTAATTTCATCTCTTGAGATGCTTTAGCCTTGAAAGCTCGTGACTCAGGCGATGGAATTCAGCATCATCTTGGCGTGAGGACCGCGGAAGCCAGAGACGTGGCCCAGCAGCCGAGCCACCCCTCAGCTGTCCCAGCGCACAGCCGCCTCTGGGACTGGACTCGCTCACTGTCTGGCTCTGG
Source organism: Eidolon dupreanum (assembly GCA_028627145.1). NCBI lineage: Eukaryota > Metazoa > Chordata > Mammalia > Chiroptera > Pteropodidae > Eidolon > Eidolon dupreanum. Next base: position 19,553,990 of record CM053516.1, on the reverse strand, counting down.
TCCAGGTTTTCCGGTGCTTTCCAGGGTGAGTGCTGGGCTAGAGTCCCAGGCGCTCGGGAGAGGGCCCACCAGAGCCCCTCGCTGGCGAGCCTGAAGAGTCCACACGCATTAAGGGACTCAACCCCCGCGAAGCCCCGAGCCCACGCCTTAGCCTCTTGGAACCTCAGCTGCTTTGTCTGAGAAGTGGGGAGATTATAATGATGTCACCCACGTGACACGGCGTGTCTCACGAGCCTCACGTGGCTGGCCTAATGATTCACCTGGAGCAGGCGTCCTTGTTCCCACCGGTCAGGAAAGCCCTTGAGGTTCAGCAGACAGGTCCCGCCAGGGGGTGTGGGCGGGACGCAGCGTGCCACCCGCTGTGACCGAGGACTGCTGTTATACCTTCACTTGTCACCTGTCTCCGGAACGATCTCACAGGTGGGACGTGTACCTGTCACGTTGCCTCCGGATTTGCCTGCCATTGGGCACCAACATGGAAGAGAAATCAGTCCTGGGGTGATGGCCGCCTAGGAAGTTGGGTTAGAGGTCCCTCAGCCTCCTCTGCCCAGAGAGCTCCCAGTGTCTTGGGTGTTTTGCCGTTTTTCTGTTTTTACAGAGCCCCAGGGGCAATAGAAACACCTAACAGTTCTGTTTATCAACTATGTCGGACAGCCTAGCACCCTTCGACAAGCCAGCACCTGTTGGCTCCGCCCAGCCTCTCCGGTCCTGGGGGCCGTTCGCCTTGTTTTCTGTTCCACGTGGTCGACATTCCCCACACTTGCTCTTTGTCAGGTTAATTTCGAAACCCTGCTTCATGCTAGGACATCAGCGCCGGGTGGCGGTCTGGTGTCGCTGTCACAACCCCTGCGAGCCAGGGGCTCACGTGCCATTGTCGCTGGGCTGCCCTCGACATTGTTAAACCCGTGGGGAGCCCCTGCGTGTTCGCGGGGGAGCCCTGGGACCCGCAGGGAAGGCAGGTTCCGCGGGCCCCGGATGTGGACAGGGTGAGGGGCGCACGGCGGGGCTGGGACAGGGACGGGGGGGTGGCAGGTGGGGAGCACGCAGCGGGCTGGGATGGGGACGGGGTGGGGTGCGCGCGGCGGGGCTGGGACGGGGACCGGGTGGGGTGCGCGCGGCGGGGCTGGGACGGGGACGGGGATGGGGTGGGGTGCACGCGGCGGGGCTGGGACGGGGACGGGGACCGGGCGGGGTGCGCGCGGCGGGGCTGGCGCTGCGCCCTCCCCGCGGGGCCGCCCCTGACGCCCGCCGTCCTCCCCCAGACCAGGGTCGTCCTGCTGAACTGGTGCGCCTGGTTCCTGCGCATGAAGCGGCCAGGCGAGGAGCGCGTGCGGCCGGCCTGCCAGCTCGCCCCGCGCCGCGGCAGCCTGGCCAGCGCGGACGGCAGCGCGGTGGCCGCGCCGCCCGCCGCCAACGGCAACCTGCTGTACCTCGGCTTCCGCGGCCTGGACGGCGCGCACTGCGCCCCGACGCCCGACTCGGGCGTGGTGTGCGGCCGCCTGGCCTGCTCCCCCGCGCACGCGCACGACGCGCCCGGCGACCCCGACCTGGCGCGCATCCTGGACGAGGTGCGCTACCTGGCCGCGCGCTTCCGCCGCCAGGACGAGAGCGCGGCACGGCGCAGCGAGTGGCAGTTCGCGGCGTGCGTGGTGGACCGCCTGTGCCTCATGGCCTTCTGCGTGTTCACCGTGCTCTGCACCGTCGGCATCCTCATGTCCGCGCCCAACTTCGTGGACGCCGTGTCCAAGGACTTCGCCTGACCCGCGCCCGGCCCGGCCGGCGGGAAGCGCGGGGGCCGGGGGGGGTCCCCATCCCACCGCGGCCAGGGCGGGGGTCGCCGTCCGTCACGCCTGTCGGGGTCCCCTGTCGCTTCCAGGAGGAGGCGTCCTCTCCTCGCTCTGTCGACCCCTCCAGATGGGCCGCTCCGCGTCCCTGGAATGCGCTTCCAGCTGCGGGACCACGGACCGGTCATTTCACCCGCCCCCGTGTCCAGGGGAGCCCGTCAGAGAGTGGGGTGCATGGCAGGGAGGCCCGCGCAGCGGGGTCGCATGCCTGCATGTCACTCGCGCGGAGGCCTACGTGGCGATCGCCGGTATCCGCTTTTGCCTGTGCACAAACCCAGATTGAACTCATAACGATAATAATCAACCGTACTCGTGAAATCCATCCACAGAATGGGCTGGGGAGAGGAAATTCAACTAAACCGACCTAAAACTGAAAACCCAATTGCCGGTTTTCCTACTACTCAGATTTTATTTACCAAAGATGGTGGGTGGAGAGATGCAGCCGTATGCTGTTTTTGCATTTCAAAAAAAAATAATAAAAGAGGGAGAAAGACAGTTGGTCTTGTAAGTTATGCTTTTACCAGCCTGACCGCTGACACCCCACCTGTCAGGGGGGACCAGACTCAGTCCCGGGGGGTCTCTGTGGACTCCAGGTGACTCGGGTGTCCCGTGCGGTCCCACGACACTGGGGAGTCGAGTTCACTCTGTCCCACAAAACACAAAGGGCACTTGAGTTCTCTTAAAGTCAACAGCCCAGTGGAGCAGCTGAAGTGACATCACACCATGTCATACGTTTTTCAAAGAATAAGGATTAGACGCTTCATGTGTACGGACAGTGGTTAGTCTTAGAACTTGGTGGGTCTACGTAATGTGCAAGTGTTCTGTGCTTCTTCTCCGTGTGTCTGGGTGGGGGGCCAGGGCCCGGGACCTCTGTTCGCTCCTCGTGTGGCAGGCACACAGGAGGATGGTGTGGCCGATGGCTTTCCTGGATGACAAGCCCGTTGTGGTCAGCTGCAGGGCGGTGGCTGGCTAATGGTGCTGACGGCCAGCAGCTACGGCTTCTGGCTGTTGGGGGTCTACTCCCCTACACCCATGTACCCAGCTTCAGCCCAGGATGCTGGGTTCCCTGGAGATGAGTGTTTTGAAAGCGAGGGAAACCTAATTTTAAACCTATGGGGTGACAGAATCGCACGCTTAGATTATCTGGCTGACAGTGGCCACCTTGCCTCTTCCTGTGTTCCTTATTTTTTAACGAGATCAGAGGGGGACAGAGTTCATCTCTCCCGCCTCATTGTTTTCCCAGCAGCTGCCCAGAACTCACGACCACAGGAGGCTCTGAGCCCTGGGGGTCTCTAATTGGCTGCGAAGATTAGATTTTTCAGAGCAAAAGAAATTGCACGCATTCCTCCAGCCGTTGGTTTCACTCATTTCTGGGCAAGGAGCATGGATTCGTTTGCACTGAGGAAGATGGCAGCTCACGCGTGTTCTGTGTGTGTGTGCACACGTGTGCACAGGCACCTGTGTGCAGGTTCAGAGAGGACACCGTGCTTACAGGAAGGTTCGTGAATAATCGCATCCCATCGTTGTGACATTCTCCCATTCTACGTGGGATGGATGAACAGTACACAATGGTTTCCCCCCCCCCCCCGCGCCATTAAACTATCTTTAGAAATAAGTAGAATGTTTTGATATATAAAGGGATGCTTCACACTTCTCATTGCTCGCTGCCAATCGATCCCTACTACACTTCGGCTTTATAAAGAAAACCTTTCTGGTTTGGCATTTAATAAAGAAAAACAGAGAAAAGCAAACAGAAGCAGTTCGTTTATGGACACCCAAATGACCACTCTGCCATTTTAAAATGTAATCACGAGGAAGAGAGACGCATACACGGTTAGACATGTATGAATGCCTTCCTGGGGACCACCGATGAGTTTGGGGGAGGTGGGGAAATTTCCAGAAAGGAAGGAGGGAGGGGAGAGAGGCGCTGAGCGGAGGGGGGAGACGGCCCCCCCAGCGTGCGTGGCGTACACAGAGCTCTGAGCCTTGCTGTCCCCCTCAGCGTTTCGTATTAGGTGATGTGCGTTGTCCCCTCACAGCCTGCACACATTTGTCTCCCTCCGTCCCCTCTTCGTGTCCCAGTTTCTCTCTCTAGACTATAATTTCTTCCCTGTAGGAGTGAACATAGAGACTATTTGCAGCTTTTATTTTTGTACACGAATCTGTAATTAGCGTCCTTGCGCGGATATCTCAGCATACTTTTTGTGATTTTATCTTGGTACAAATTCCCATTCGGAAACGAAATTGCTGGAATCGAGGCTCTGTGCATTTAACGTTTTGACACATGTCACCAGATCCAAACGCCGATCGCTGGCTACACCTGATGAGACTGTAAGGACTTACTAGTATCGACTTAATTTTTTTCCAATCTGATTGACAAAAAATATTTCAATATTATTCCTATTAAACACACTTTACCATGAGTAAAGCTAAACATCTTTTCAAAATGTTTTTGGCAGTTTCAGCTTTTGTAAATTTATGTCCTTTCCACAACTTTCAGTTGGGTTATTTGTTTTTTTCTTAATCAATTTGCCTGTGCCCTTTCTGCTAATGTCTTGAAATATTTTATGTGTTTATTATTTGTCTTCCGATGTCATTGGTTGCTTTGTTTATTTATTGGCATAATGAAAGTGTAAAGTTTTATGTTGACAATTTATTCACGTCCTGTGTAGATCCTGATATTTGTTTCTTGTTTTAAAAGGCCTTTCCCATTCCGAAGATATAAATAAACTTACTCATGTTTTCTTCTAAATCCTTATAGTTTCGTTTGTTTGCCTTTACATCTTCTAATTCCCTGGAATTCGCTTACTGCAGGTGCTATGGGTAAGATGCATTTTCTCTCTCTCTTCATGGTTGGTCATTTTTGCCAACAAACTATGAATGCTGCATTCCCATAATACAATATATTCTTCTCCTCACTTGTTCAAAATGCCACCTTTTCATAGACTAAATTCCTTTGAGTGTTTGCATCTATTTCTGTTTTATTATCTCTCTATGAATGCTTTTAAATTCTGAGACTTTATATTAGTATCAAATATTAATATTAAATGGGTGTTTTCAAGTCAATGCTACCTTCAACTCTCTCTCTCTCTCTCTCTCTCTCTCTCTCTCTCTCTCTCTTTCTCACATACACACACACACACACACACACACACACACACACACGTTTTTTTAATTGGGGTCACAATGAATTTAAAGATGGTTGAGTCCTATTCAGGAATACTGCAATCTTGACTTATATTCAAATCCAATTTTATGTCACTCAGTAGGTTTACAGTATTGGAAAGACAGGCCCTATACATTTCTTGTCATTTATTTCTAAATATCTCTTGGCTACCATTTTCAATGGAATGTTCTTCCATTTTCTTTTCTAACGGGATATACAGGAAAGTAGTACATTTTGTATATTAATGTCATAATTGACCGTCATCGTTGTGATTTCTTATTGTCTCTAAGATATTTTTTTGGCCTCCCCTTTCCTTTATTTCTTTCTCCTAGCTGTCTGCATGTGAGGACAGTGTTAAGTAATGCGAATTCGGGTGGCACACCTGTCCTGTCCCCCCGGCATTAATGGGGTGGTGTAATGTCTCACCATATTGTTTGTGTGAATACATATACTTTCACTGTCATAGTCAAAAAGAGTATCTATGTCTACTCCAACGTTAAGGCTTTCTGGGGAAAATGTGGGTGACGGGTTTTTGTCACGCCTGCTCAGTACCCATGGAGATGCTCAGGTCTCCCCTTTGCCCCCTACTATGTTGTGTTATCTTGACAGAGTCCTCAAGACCGAACCACCATTGAGAAAGGTCACCACTTGTAACTTTTGCTGTCAAAATTCACAGTTGAGATGACTCATTCTACAGATTGCTTTTTTGCACTAAACAAACAATGAAACCAAAAAATCTCTGGGCTTTGCAACCATCTACTGGGTTTAGAAGTATCTTCTACATAGGTGTAGGAGAACTCACCTGGGGCTCTCTGGGAGGCTCTGGCACGTGTCTGGGTCTGTCCTTGGGCAGGTGAGGTCCTCGACCACGTCAGGAGTCATTTTAGTTACATATTTTTAGAAAATTAATCGTCATCTATTTTTCAGCATCATCTGCCTAGTTTTGCGATATAGGCGCTTAACATTTTTAAATTTCCTCTGTATTCATGGTTATATTTCTTTTTCTAATCACTGGGCATTTTTCCTTGTTTTTGTTTTTGTTTTGGTTTTTGATTTGGCTCACTAAGGATGTTGTTTATATTTTCAGACACCGTGTGTTCTCAGGCGTATTCATCGGTTCGGGGGAGTGGTTACGGGCCCTGGACTGACAGGCAAGCCACGCAGTAGAAGCCGGAGGTCACGCCTAGCCAAGGAGCACCAAAGTGTCAGACGGGGCCAGTCATCTCACTCACACGATGGGTTAGTTGGAAAACAAAAGTGTTAACCAGAAGCCATCTTGAAGCTCAGGTCTCTGGAAATAACTCTTTTTCACAAAATTTAACATTCACCCATTACTTCGTCCTTTCTCGCCCAAGCACACTCCCAAATTTCCCCAGACCCAACCTCCTTACTGCTGGCTCCTTTTTCTGTCTTTTTTTTTTTTTTAGATGAGACAATACTTGGTTGACATCACAGATTGCAAGGACCTCATCACTTGCAATCTCTTATTTTTTAATTTTATTTTTTACACCTTACAGCACCTGGTCTTCCTAGGTGGTCTCCCATCCAAGTACTAACCAGGCCCGACCCTGCTTAGCTTCTGAGATCCGATGGTGTTGGTCCTTTTTCTAATTACTGTTCATCCCGTTTGCATGTGGGTTTGGCTCTCTAATACCAGAGCTCACCCTAAGACGGGGAGAGGGGTCCTGTGGTCATGGCCCCCGGGGGGCTGCTGTCCGCAGCTTTGGTCCTCGTGGACCCTGTGATCAGCCTCACGTATCTGTCCTCAGCACGGCCCTCTGGGAATCACAGGAATGAAAGCGTCCTCCCCTCTGCCCAGTTCCTTACCCCTGCTTGTCTGTCCCTCTGACATCTCAGTTACAATTTACACGTTCCCAAATTTTGTTTTTCCTCTTTCTTTTCTTGCTAAAACCTTTGCCAGACTTTCCTCTGCTGTGTTCGACTTCTGCGACTTTACCTTCTAATAAACGCTACCCATCAACAAATTCTGCAGTTACGTTTAGCTCTTCAATGGCTGCTTTGATTTTTAATGTTTCAGTCTCTCTCATCTACTCCTTTTTTTTTTTTTTTTTTTGCAGTTAAGACCTTAGATTTCAGAGCGGTTTTAGGTTTGCAGCGAAACGGGATGGCACAGAGAGTTCCCACGTGCCCGGTGCCCACACGCACACAGCTCCCGTCACCGGCCACCCACATGAGAGCGGTGCGTCTGCAACCCCTGTTGAATCGTGACAGACACGTCGGTCGCCCGGCGTCCGTCACCGCCTGTGTGCTCGCTCCCCACGTCCAGACGGCTGTGCAATGCCACGTGTCCTCTGTGACAGTGTGACACGGAGCAGCGTCACTGCTCACCCCGTTCACTCCCCCGCCCTCCGCCAAGCCCTGGCACCCTGCTCTCTGTCACTGTCCCCATAGTTTCGCCTTTTTCAGAATGAGATGTGTCATCGGAAGCACACACTGTACAGCCTCTGCGGGCTGGCTTCCCTCGTCATGTGCATTTAAAGTTCCTCCCTGTCTTTTCACAGCTCGATGGCTCATTTGGTTTTTAGTGCTGAGTGATGTTCCCCTGTCTGGATGGACCACAGCATATCTACCCGTCACCCGCTGGAGGACGTCTGGGTCGCGTCCGAGCGTTGGCCATTATGAGTAAAGTTGCCTTAAGCGTCTGTGTGTAGGTTTTTTGAGTAAATGTACGTTTTCGACTCCTCTGAGTAAATACTGTAGAGTACTTAGCGGTTGTTGAATTGCACAGTAGGATTATGCTTTGTTTTGCAAGACACCATCTTCTGAAGTGGCTGAGCCACTTTGCGGTCCCAGCGGCAGTGACCGACAGGGCCTGAGGCTCCGGACGCCCAGTGCCGGGCGGTGTCAGCATCCGGGTTCCGGCCATTTGGGCAGGTGTGCAGTGGCATCTTGTTGCTGTGTTTGTTTTCATTCCCTTGAGGACACACAATGTGCAGCGTCGTTTCGCGCGCTTATGTGCCATCTGTGTATCGTCTTTGATGAGGTACCTATTCAGATCTTTGGCCTATTTTTAAATTGTCTCGTTTGTTTTCTTACTCTTAAGTATTAAGAGTTCTTTGTAGATATTGGATCACAGTTCTTCATCATATGTGTCTTTTTCAAATGTTTTCTCCCAATCTGTGGCTTGTCTTTTTATTCTCTTGATACTGTATTTCACAGAGCAGAAGTTTTGCATTTAAATGAAGTCCAATCTATCAATTACTTCTTTAATAGATTGTGCCTTTGCTGTTTGTATCTAAAATATCATCTTCATACCCGAGGTCATGTAGGTTTTCTCCTAGGTCACATTCTAGGGGTTTTATACCTTGTGTTTTACGCTCACATCTGCGATCCATTTTTGGACAGCGTGAAGTCTGTGTCTCCATTCATATGTTTTGTTTCTCCATGTTAGACAGAGCTTTTATTTGTCCTGGTCTTGGTAGAGTGGCCTTATGTAGTAGGTGTCCTGTGGGCTCAGTGGCACAGTCTCCTGGGTCACCTGAGCTGCCTGCTCCGGGTGTGTCCCTTATGTGGGTTATGTGTGCCCTCCTGTTGTAGTTGAGATTTGGTTGCTGTTTGCATGTCAGTGGAAGGGACCGACCCTCAGGCAGTGGTGAGAACTGGCCGTGACCATGAGTGATTGTGTGGGGCTGACCCCACGGAGCAGGATTCGCTGTAGCTGGGCTCTGGTGCCTGCCCTGTCTGCCCTTTGGGTGTGTCGTTTGTGGAGGTAGTTGGGTGGGGCTCTGGTGCGATCTGAAGCTGGCCACAATGTGTGTTGGTTCTGGGTTTGTCTTATGGGAGGGGCTGTGGTGCAGGCCAAGGTCAGCCGCTGCCTGAGCCCTAACTGGAGCCACCTGGTCTGAGCTACAGAGTGATCAGCAGATGGTGCTGCTTGTGCTGGGCTTGGAGGCACCTGGGAGAGGCTGAGCCGCGAACCGAGGCCTCTGCCGCTCGTGCCAGGCTGGGGGCTGCTCAGCAAGAGGTGCGGGGGCCGCAGAGGCAGATGCTGCTTGTTTGGGGTTTGTGAACCTTTGTGAGATTTTAGGAAAGTTCGCGGCATGAGCCAAGACGGGCTGTTCCTATGGAAAAGCCACTGGAGGCGGCTTGTGGGGCCCACATGAAGGAGGGGCGTGGCCTTGGGATCACATGGGTGGGGCGTTGGGAGGGGCGGGGCCTCAGAATCACGTGGGCGGGGCGAGCGCAAAGGCCAGGCTGAGGGACACTCAATATGGTGCCGGCTGCTTGTGCGGCTGGGTGGGAGGAGGGCCCAACGGAGGGACAGTGGCCTCAGCCAGCACTTCTGCCCCGGAGAAGCCGCCCGTCCAGCCCTCACCCTGAAGCAGCCATCTCAGTCCCTCCCCGAGTGTCCCTGCGCCTGTCGAGCTGCGTCCCCAGCACTGGAACCAGAGCAAGCGAGTCCGTCAGCGGTGAGTCCACGCGGGTTCTTTGAGAGGAAAGTCTGTGACTCCCGCCGCCCTCCGTGTCACTCGGCCACCATCCCCGCTGGTTTTCACAGCAGAGGTTGTGAGGACTTCTCTTCCCGGCACCAGAACCTGGGCTGGGGAGCCCGGTGTGGGGCCGGGACCCTTCGCTCCTCCCGGGGGACCTCCGCCTTTAACCGCCACACGCGGGTGTGGGACTAGCCCCTTCTGTGTCTCTGCCCTCCTGCCAGTCTCGAGGTGGCCTCTTCTGCATGTCCCCAGGCGGGTCTCAGTGACGGTGGTTTGGTGGTCAAGGTGGTCATGGGGGGAGGCGGCACCGCGGTCACCCGCTCCGCCATCTTGACCGGAAACCCTCTCACAAGCTTCTTATACAAAATTTTGGAGACTTCTCTCCCGTGTAGTCGCTTCTCCGTCTGTGCAGATAGAACCTTCGACTCCGTTGCACAGGCCCGGCCGTTCCCGGGCTCCGTGGCGCGTTGCGCGGACGCCTCGCCGCTCGTTGTCATCTCGCTTCTGCTGGATCCGAGCCGCTCTGCGTGGCCCGTCTGTCTCCTCTCCCAGCCTCTCCCCGGATTCCCTGCTCTTTCTCTCGTTCAAGCCTGAGGCAGAGGCTCCAACCTCCTTCGTCTGCCCTTTCGTTCCGAGCCTCTGAGAGGAAGGATGCAGCATCTGGGCTCTGCCGTTTCCACCTGCTCGCTGCCATCCTTGGCCTGTCGGGTCCCCTAGATTCTGCGGCACTGTCCTGCCAGGTGGTCTGCACTGGACTTATTTCTCTCATTCGGCATGAAATCCTGGGTCTCCCATCAGCTGCTTGGTTTAGCCTTGTTTCCTGTTTTAGTCTCATCCCTCCATCCACATTGTCCAAATTCTATCCTTGAACCCACCTCCAGTCACCACAGAGAGAAGATAAGATACTCATGACTTGGCCGTGGCAGTGGGTGGGGTGTGGGTGCCATCTTTTGGTCTGAAAGTGGTTGAAATCACCTTCTCTCTGTTTTTTTTTTTTTTTTTCTGCCCATCTGGGAAAGACAACATGAAGACCTCTCACTGGTTTCCTGTGTCTGCTGAAATCCTTAAGGCATTGATAGGGTGTTCTACATTCATGGATTTCTAGAAATTTCCTCTCCAGATTACACTTTTCCTTCTCAGTCATCCACACTCTAAACTGCAGCAGAGAGGGTGGACTCAGGCCCTCCGGTCAGAGGTGTCTGTAGGGGTGTCACCTGGAGGCGGGTCTGTGAAAGACCACACTGCCCTTGTTCCTTTCCTTGGCTATGGTGTTTTGAAGAATGTGACATATGGCTCTGTCACTTCACTAACTTCACTACTGCTGTCTAATATGTTTGGGGGCTGGAATCTGCTCACAATACCTTCCTAAGGCCACCGACCTTCAGAAAAATGAGTCAAAACAGAGAGTAAGCGTTCTGCATAAACATGAAGGCTAGTGGTGTTACAGTCGCAGTAATTTGAGAGTAGCCTGGCAGATAGACTTCAACTTTACATGGACGCTGTTGATATTTATGTCGAGGGAGCTGCTGCGGTCGTGGGGGGTAATAGTTTTCCACCTACATTTGCCCCTTCTCTCTCTGCTAAACGAAAGTAACCGAGAATCGGTCACATCTTGTACTATATTCTTTTATTGATGCTAACCGAGGAGCTATGTGCTAGACATGTCCTTCGAACTGTCATTTAAGATAGGAACAGTCTTACAAAATAATTACTTTAGAGTTCAACCGGGGGCTGCATTTCCCCCCGTGCGTTTTGGTCATGTCTGCACAGTGGAAACTGCTCTCACACTTCAAAACATAAATCGCCCAGGAAGTCGCCACCCACTTAATATCACAGTGCTAGCGAGTCACGTCCACACGTCAGCATGGTCTTCATGCTCTGTCGTCCTTGACCTGAGGTTCTTGTGTGGCAGGAGTAGACAGCCTCAAGCACCCTCACCAGCCAAGTGCCGCATGCTAGCTACAGAGGGACGTGTGGCTGTGCATTTGAGTAAGCGTGTCCCAAATCTTTTGTGGAAAGCGGTAAGCTCAGATTCGATCGCATTCCGACTTTGCAACAGATGCAGAAGCTCAGAGCTCAGCGATGTCTTCAGCTTCTGGACTATAAAGGGGGGAGGGGCTGTTTCTTCCAACAGAAGAGGTGACAGTATCAGGCCCGGAGCAGCCCCCGCTCACAGTGTGAAGGGTCCCGGGCCAGTGTCACTGCAGACAGTGGATTTTTGGTGGCAAGGTCAGCAAACCGTGCTACTCATGTGTCCTATGATCTCCCTAAAAGGGAATCCATCATTGACTTTTCTGTCCACTTAGTGGAGTCTTGTTTCTGACGGCCGGGAGGCTTGCATTAGTTACAGAGCCCCTGACAAGTTGGCAGTTTATGGAGCATGTAGGAAGGAAGGGCACTTTTTATCATCTAATGCATAACAACCTCAGCACTGAACTCTTCCAGAAAGACTCCTGGATTATTGTTTGGCCAAATGTAAAGGACACACTTTGGTCTCACATTCAAGCTACCCTCCCCTTTGTGGCCGTGTGTGTGTGTGTGTCTGTGCAGGCACAAGTGAGGTATCACCTCCAAGATAAGAAGATTTATTTTACTCATTATAAATTCCTCCCAAAGCAAAGAACTAACTTATTAAAATGCTGTAAATTTGGCCGCGTGGGACTGGGGCGAAGGCGATTTGGGATGAGCCACTGTGTACCGGTAATGAAAACAGAAATGAATTCAACCTACTAATGGGAAAGTGACAAGCAAATAAATTAGTCTCCAGGTTATCCAATTTTAGAAAACGATCTAAGGGAAAAATGAAATAGAAAGTTAAAGGAGGGTCCAGGTTTCTGTATGGAAAACTTGTGATTTGCAATGATTGCTTGGAGCTGAGGCACCCAGGGCAAATCTGAGTCTCGAGGTTTAACCCCAGCCTCTCCGATCACTGCTGCTGCTCCCTCATGCTTCCTTCTCCGCTTCCTTGTAAGTGTGGGCGAAATTCACACACCAGCGTAACGGAGACATCCTGTGCTTGTGGCCTGAGAACTCTGTCTTTCGCTTAAACATATTATCGCCTCCGCTTAATTACGGGAAAAATAGGAATCGTGTGTCACCGTCCAAGAAATGTGACTAGCAGTAAGTTCTACCTCAATGTTTGGGAGAGGGAGCAGGGCAGGGCCAGCCTTAGGCACCCTGAAGGAGTCCCTTTTGCCTCTGAGCTCTGAAATACTCCTTCCTGTTACTTGCTCTTGGGCAGAGGGTCCCAAGACACTCCTGCCATCCTTGAGTTAGTTCTAGAAATCCCTCCTCCAAGGCTTGCTTTCCCCAATGCGCACTGCACCCCAGAATCAGTGCTTGATCCTGCTCCCCTTACCTCGTCCTGCTTACAGGCAGGCCTGTCCGAGCCCAGTACCTCTGCATGCCCAGGGGGGCTGCCTTCCACAGGCAGCGTCCAGGCACTGGCCTTCACGACCGTGTCGAGAAGGAGCATGTAGAAAGAAGGTGGCTACAGGACTCTTGTAGGTCCCCCCATTCTTGCTCCAGAAGGGTGGCACAGAAGCCATGTGACATCCTAGTTCTTAACCGAGTGATCAGCCTAGAATGTGTGGTCTGGAGCTAAGCAACTGAGACGTGGGGGAACCAGGACCCACCCTTGGTTTAAGGTTCTTAAAGCTCCCTCTCTTCCGGCCTCCAAGTGATTTTGAGACCACCCCACCCAGCCCGGCACAAAAATCAATGACGTGTCTGGCCACAGCTTCCTGAAAGTAGAGACGATACATGCTGTATTTCCTCTTATAAGGCAATGAAATTAGAAATTAAGAATAAAAGGACCCAGGAAAAAAAAAATGATCTATACCCAGCTAGCCCAGCCTTCTTAATAACTCTGAAGCTAAGGAGAAAATCACAACTAAAATCCCCATGATTTAGAAACACACAACTGCGAAGACACTAAACACTAAATCTGTGAGACATGACCCAGGCACCAGCTAAACCCACCCATGGTGTCTGCAAGATGCACAGGAAAACGGATAAAAATATGAGCCGCATGTTAATTAAGCACACCAGTCTGATGGAGACGTTCAGGGGATTCTGCATGGTGCCGTGAATGCAGCCCGGACGGAAAACGTCTGCTCCCCGTTCAGATGCTGACGTGCTAGGTAAAAGCACAAGAGCTTTATCACACTGGCGTGCGTACTGTCACCCTTTAAAGGATCACGAAGTGATGTTTTAAGCCCTCTCATGGTTTCTTTGGCAACGTAATTTCTTTGGAAATTTAGTAGGCTCCTCTGATCTGTTGTCTGTCAGTGCGAGTCACGAGCCAACAACCGGGGGTCTGCTGTCCTCAACACATTTGTTCCAAGACCCTCCCCCCACCTGCACCCCTGGGAGCCGCTCTCCAGGCAGGGAGGACCGCAGATGGCATCTGTCATTGCCACTGAATCAGGACACTGGAGTTAGATATAGACAGTCACCGGATACGCAACCACAAGCCGGATGGTGATGGGTTTGGGGGTGGCCAGCCCCTTGGGCTGATCCCAGGACAGATGTTTACTGTCCTGTGGTTCAGCTCACGCCAGTCAGAGCCCCCACCGAGTGGGTGCAGCCAACGAGCACCCACGAGTGTTCCATACGAGCTTGCATGGCTAAGTGCTTGACAGCTACGGCCAGGAAGTCTGCAGTGATCCAGACAGTGACCGAGAGAGTGACTGACACAGCCCTGCCTTTACCCAGCATGTGGTGTGCAATGCGCCTCTCCGAAGTTTAAAAACAAGCGTGGACTCCAGCAGCGAAGGGACAGCCCCAGCACTGTCCGCCCCCTCGACAGTCAGGGTGCAAAGTACAGACAGGGCCGGCTGTGGCCTCTGCGGATGGCGCTGCGGGGTCCGGGGCTGCCGCGCTGTGTCCTCCCCCTCGGAGGCGATGCTGGGCGGAAGCTGGGGTCTCCGTTCCCACGGCCGCAGGGGCGCTGGGGTTCAGTCACCCCCTGAGGCCGCTGAGAAGCGGGCGCTGCACCTGCCGTCCAGGGTGGCGAGGCTGATGACCAGGCCTGTGCCGAGGGGCGGCAAAGCCACGCGTGATGGGTGGCGTTGGGAGACCCAGGACCGGGAAGCCCGTGAAGACTGCAGACCAGAGGGGAACGCTGAGCTCCGCGAGTCTCTGCGCCACCCCCTGCAGCCCACCCGGCCTGCGCCCCCCATGACTTGAGGCCCCGTGACACCTCTCCGTGGACAGCTCCCCTCCTGTGGCGACGCTCACGGGCTCAGGCCCCGCCTGGTCGTCTGCTGCGACCTCACGACCCACAGATGCCCAGGAGGGTCCGCGGGGTGCGCAGGTTGTTTTGGGGGTGGAGGGAATAGCATGGCAGGGGAGAGAAGTGCATGACGATGAGGGAGCTCGTGCGAAGCCCGGGAGACGCGGGCAGGGCCACGGTGGCGCTGCGACCGCGACGTGGGCCAGCGCGGGGCAGGCGGGCCTGGTGGGGGGCGGGGGGACGCGCCCACGTGACCAGCCTGAGCCCCGCGGCGCAGCCCCCCGGACCCGCTGGGGGTGTCACGATGGCAGAAGCCGTGGGTGGGAAGAGCCGGGACCTCGGGTGTCTTGATGGGACACGTGTGGCCCGGACCTCGGGCCGTTCCTAGTGACTCGGTGGGCGGGACCATGTCGGGACAGTCCCTCCAAAGTGGCAGAAAAGCTGTAATTCCTGCTCCTGCCTACCGCACAAAAACGGACTTTGGCAGGCTCCCTAATCTCTTTCCCGAGTAATCTACAAAGCTAAGGGGGGCTCCTGCTGCGTTGGGGTGGGCCCCTTAGAAGAGGAAGCATCTGAGAGACGCAGAGTCGCGTGGGGTGGGGGTTTGGGGACAGAACCTGCTCTCAGGCAGGGCGGGCATCTGGAGTCTCCCGCAGACTCAGAGGCTGAGTGGAAACGAGGCCCTCCGTGCAGATGATGAAATTGCAGTTCCCCAGAACCAGCCTTACCGCTCACCGTTTGTGTTTGGAGAAGGGTGACAGCCACAGGAAGGGCCTTTAAAGACTGGCAGACTCCACGGGAACAATGCTGAATGAGGCAGCACTTCCCCGGAAAAGTGTCGACTCAGTGAATTTCAATGAAATGGCCCTCAGGCATGAGACCTGCTGATGGCCGGCTGCATTATTTATTGGCGAGTGGGGAGTTTGTGGGATTACCATTTTATTAATGTGGCATCAGGTCACCCGAGTGAGTTGCAGCCACCAGGAACACATTACATATTATCAGCAGCACACTTGGAGGACAGGCTAGAGTCCCGGGGTGTCGCCTTCTCTAAGCCATCTCCTCCCCAAGGGAGGCAGGAGGAACACCCACACCTACTCCACCTCTTTCTTGATGAGCATGTGGTTCCTGTCCTGTGCCTTCAAACCCCAGCGGGGCTGGGAGATCTGCAGCCTTGACCAAAGGTGGACTCCGGCCCTGAGGGAGCCCCTTCTGTCATTTATTAAGTGACTGCAGGAGAGCAGACATCCCATAAAGCTTTCGACTCCAAGAGCACAGAATCAAGAACAGACACAGTCCGCGTCCGAGGGCATTTATAAAGCGAGTCCATCTACAGCGTGAGCTTTAAATGAGGTGCAATTTGGCCATTTTCAAAACAGCAGAAAAACTCAATTTTCATAATTTTCCCTTCTACATTGCATTACTGACTAAGAAAGTGA
Source organism: Eidolon dupreanum (assembly GCA_028627145.1). Classification (NCBI taxonomy): domain Eukaryota; kingdom Metazoa; phylum Chordata; class Mammalia; order Chiroptera; family Pteropodidae; genus Eidolon; species Eidolon dupreanum. The sequence goes on along the minus strand of CM053516.1, from coordinate 19,537,851 downwards.
TAAGTACACATACACAAAAAAACACAGGTATTGCCACAGGTTTGCGTTAGAAATTCCATTCCATCTCAACTGTTAACATTTCTGTAAGTTTATATTGATGAATACTGTAGCAATCTAAAATGTCATTTAAGGGATCAACTCAGTAAAGTCATTACGCAAGGTCAGAGTGGTTTTACTGTTAAATCAAACATTTTTATGTATGATTCTTACACATACCTGCCAGAGCTAGCACAGTTTCCGACACACAGTACCAGCTAAGTGCGTGCTTTCTGTGATTTTCGTGTGTTTATTTGGTTATTATCCTTTTTTTGGACGTCAGGTACAAACAGTGTTCCCCATACATCTCGGATCAAGGCCCCTAACTCACCTGGGCACAGCCTTTCTTCTGTTTCATACACTTTGTCCCCGTCCCCTACCTCACGGCCCTCCCCAAACACAGGCCCCATCTTAATGGCTGGTGCATTCCTTGTATGTGTGTGCCATCATGAAGTCCGTAGGCCCGTTTTGTGTGTGTGGATTTTAAATCACATGCATGGGCTTTTGCTATCTATTCCAATAATTCAGCTTCTTATTTTACCCCTCGGATGTGTGTTTCTAAGGTGTCCTCGTCAGTATGCATACATCTTGTCTGCAGCGTGCGTCCAACACATTTTACAAATCTATTGCCACGGTTATCATTGACCAAATTGTTTCCCCCCAAAAGATTTGTTGCAGCCATATTTTTGGTACCCATGAATGAGACCTTATTCAGAAGCAGAGTCTTTGCCGATATCATCAAGCTGAAATTAGGTCAAACTGGAACAAGGCAGACCTCAGTTCCATGACAACTGTCCTTATAAAGAGACAGATTTTCAGACAAACACACACAGGACGTCGAATATCACATCTTCAGAAATGCATCCCCCTGGGCCCCTCAGAGAGACTGGCATGAGCTATAATGAGATGTGAACCCCCAGTTCCCGTGGCTCGGTTATCCAGCGTCACATCATGCCGGCCATGTCACCTCCTGGCATATCACACCGTATCACACTGTTACGGAAACCAGCAAGTCCAAATCCTGAGTGGTGGGTGTGGGGGAGGGCATGGCAGGCCGAAGACCCAAGGGAGCAGAGGGTTCACAGGAAGTCTGAAGACAGCCTGCTGGAGAATTCTCTGACTCAGTGGAGGGTCGGTCTTTTTAGAGAAAAAGGCCTTCGACTGATTAGACAGGGCCCACCCACGTGATGGAGGGCAATCTGCTGTCCTCTACCAATGAAAATATTTATCTCATCCAGATACACCTCGCAGAGACACCCAGAATAATGCCCGACCAAACATCTCAGCGCCCCACAGTCCAGTGAAGTCGGTATGTAAAATCGACTATGGCACCCCTGAGTCAGGATGCTGACAGCAGATGCCAGGTCCAGGAGCACACTGGGCAGAAGTGGGGGTTCGGGGCCTTTTAGTTTTAGCTTCAACATCGAGGTGGAGAGTCAACGAAATTTACAAAGAGAAAAAAAGTTGAACCAACTGAAATTCAAAAAATTTCTTGGACCCATGAGAGAATTGAAGTCACAGAACAATTGTTCCCTGAAATCTGGAAATATGTGTAAATACAGAGAAAAACAGTGCAGGTTAATTGTCAAGAAGCATGGATCTATACACCGAGAGAGGCCCTTACACAGCCGCTTCGGTGAATTTCTGGAGGCTGAGTGGGTAACAGCTTGAGAGCATAAGTTTCTGGGGACCACAGTCTCAGACCTGTCCCTCGGGCTAATACCATGAGGAGCCAAGATAAAACACCCTATTGCCTTGGCGGGGAGAGGGGGAATATGCCAGAACATTCTGCATAACAAAGACCTCCTCCCCTGGGAAAAATGCTTTACTGATCTTATCTCATTTAGGTAGAAGGACAGTTATCCCCCTGCAACCCCCACCAGACTTCTTGTCTCACTTAAAATAAATTATGTGAAGGTTACTGCCTGGAGACACGGGCCCACTAAAAACGCTGAGACCGAATTATAAGATACAGGACTATTTTCTTCCTGCACTCCTTATCGACAGGGCTCCCATATGTCAACAGGGGAAAGCTCAGAATCTAAGAAGTTCTTAGAGGAAATCAGACAAGGGAGCCAAAACCAAGAAAACAGGAAGAATTTGAAGCCCCTGACACCTACACCCGCAGCAGGCAGTAAGTATTTCTAGCCAGAGTAACAAAACCTCATACTCAAGGCAACTTGGGTTAGTTCCTATTCCCTATCATGTTCATATTTCAAGAAAAAAGTATAAGTCATGCTAAAAGGCAGTGTCGAATAGAGTCTGAAGCAAAGAAAACATCAGAACAAAGCTCATGTATGATACAGATTTGGGGTTTAGAAAGGAATTTAAAATAATTCTAATTTTAAAGAAATCTCATGGAAAAAGTAAACAATATCCAAGAACAGATCATGTAAAACAGATCAAAACTCTAAGAATTCATTAAAAGAAAATGCTAGAAATAAACACGCAGAGCAACAGAAATGAAGACTGCCTTTCATGGGTTCATAAGTAGACTAGATACAGCCAAACGAAGAATCTGTGAGCTTAAAAACACTCAATAGAAATCTTCTCAAATTGAAATACAAAGAAGTGGAACAAAAAAGCAGAATATCCAAAAACTTTGGGACAATTTTGAAAGATATAACACGTGCATAATGGAATACCAAAAAGAGCATCCAGAAGGAATGAAGTACAATAAATATCTGAAATAATAATTGCCAAGAACTTTCCAGAATTAATGACAGCCACCAAACCACAGGCCAAGGAAGCTCAGAGAACACAAAGCAGGATTAATAACAAAGAATCTATACTCAGCATATTCCATTTAAACTATTGAAAGAAACTCCCCCACACAAATATAAAATTCTGTATCAAGAAAAATTTTATTTCAAAATTTATGTCAAAAGAAATTCTTCATAGCAAAGGAAAATAGTAGATCAAAAATTTGTGTCTACATTCGAAAAGAACAGGAAACGTATTGAAGAATGAATAAATGAAGGTAAAATAAAATCTTCTATTTCTTTAAATTCTTAATTAATCCAGTAGATAATATGTTTGTTCAAAGCCGTAATATTAACAGTGCATTGTGTAGTTTCATGAAATAGACAAGTGAAATAAATGACAGCAACTTTGTAAGGGGACTCAGGGAGGAGACGGAAATATTCTTAAATATTATGTGCCATGCGGGTAGGGCTCTGACTCATTGGGGTTTTTCCAGGCAGTTACAAATTGTCAACATCATATTTTGAATAATCTATTTTTCCTCACTTATTTGAAATGTTGCCATATAACTCACAACGGCTTGACATATTGTGTTCTATTTATGGACTTTTCTTGATTGTTACTTTCCTGACTGATGTACCAGTACCTCCAGCTGTCATTCAGTGTATATTTATGATATAGTTTAATATCCGACTGAGCTTTCTACCCTCGTGATTCTTCTCTCCCAGAATTTTTCTAACTGCTTTCCTTTTCTGCTTTTCTCTTTAAAATCTAGCATCAGCATGTCTGGTTCTAAAGGAAAAGAAAATAGAATGCCCTTGGTACTTTAATACAAGTTAATGTAAATGACATCTAATTCCTGTATTTCTCCTTCCAAGAATAATGAGTTGCAATAAGTAATGGTGGCTTTTCATTTACTTAAGACTTCTTTTAAGCTCAGTAGCATTTTATAATTTTGCTCATGTAAGTCTTACAGATTTCTAATTTAAATCCAGGCTAATTCTTTGTGCCGCCCTTATTGCTCTCACTTCTGACCGTTCTGTACAGGTTGATAGATTTCTCATAAATATATACATTTTTAACCCAGCCCTTTTATCTCTCTTGCTTACGTCATTTGCTTTTCTTGGGTCATCCAGGTATACGACCATATTAACAGTTATATCAAAGATCAAAAAATCAAGGATAATTTTACCTCTTTATTTCTAGTTTCCATATCTCTTATTTTTTCCTAAAAGTTTCAGCTAGTCCCACCATGGCAATGTTCAAGGGCAATATTGATACTTGAAGCCTGACCCATTTCCACCTTTAATGGTAAGTTTCTGGTGTCCTCACGCCGAGTGTAATAATAAATTAGGGGATGAGATGCCCCATCGGACCCGACGTGTGTGTTTTCATTGGTATTGTTTTATGTTATGTAATATTGGTTTTAATTTACTTTTTAACCCAGGATTTGATTTGACATCCAGTTTTCGTACCTGATATTTTTTGCAATAAGATTTTAGTTGTACAGGAATGGGATTAGAAATGTTTCCTCAATTTTTCTTTTACTTTGTGGAGTGTGTTGAGTTTTCCTTTATGGCTTCATGTGTGGTCGTTTCTTGGTCACCTGGAATAACGATGGTGTACTCTCTGTAGTCTGAGTGTATAGTTTAATATACATACACAGGTATGCCACACACACCTATACGTATGTATGCACTTATATATGTATACATGTACCAGCGAATTATACATTTGTGTGTTTATATATATATGTGTGTGCATAATTCATTTGATATGTATAGATATATATTGCAAACTCCATATTGATCAATAATCATAATTCAACCTGATCAGTAATTCGTCTGATCAATGATGTGATTAAAATGTCTTCTAGTCTTTTTAGTGGCAATATCACCCTCTCAAGGACCAAGTGCAAATCATCCAGGTCACCTGCCACCCTTCCCTGTATTTTCCATAGCTACTGTTTTTCAGATTTTGATATTATGTAATTAGATGCAGGTTTGCATGGTTAGCAGCTCCTCGCTGAGAATTACACTGTTCTTCATTGTCATTAGTCCTCCTTTGGGTCTGATGACGTCGAACCTGCTTTCTCTCTAGATCAGAACCACAGTGGCCACGGGGAGAGAGAGGGGCTGAGCCACGACACGTGTCATGCGAACGTCAGAGCAGAAAACGCCAGCTCCTGGGGCCTGCCCCTCCTCGTGCTCAGAACTCAGTGAGGGTGGCGGGCAGGTTCCGGGCCGCTGTGCTGCTGACCTCCAGGCCCCGGGGTGTCAGGCTGGAAGGGGACTTAGAGGTGACATGTTCCCACCCCTGCCACAGAGAATACAAGGGCAGGGGCGTGGGGAAGAGCCCCCAGAGAAAACTCTTGGAGAAACCATGTGGACGAACCCAGAGTGACATCTGGCAGCGAGAGCCAGCAGGCCAGGCCCCGTGCCACAGCTTCCCCAAGAAGAGGCACAGAGGGACCCGGACGGGCCGGAGCCTTGGCCCGCTCCACAAGGTCAGTGTCGCAGGTAGCAGGCTGCCGTGGAGGGTCGAGAGGCTGTGGTCCAGGTGACAGGGGCCAACTTTTACTTGGTCCCAGCTCCAGGGAAGGTGTGACACCGTCCTTCAAAACCACGTCAAGTTTCCCGTTTTACAGAATGGATATGTCTTTTTGTTTTGCTTTTTATCCACTGCTTTCTTTTCTTTTTCTTTTTCCCCCTTTTTTTGTTTTTTATTTAATTTATTGGGGTGACATTGGTTAATAAAATTACACAGGTTTCAAGTATATAATACGTCATCTGCATATTGCATTGTGTGATCACTACCCAAAGTCACATCTCCTTCCATCACCATCTGTCTGCCCCCTTTACCCTTATCGACCTCCCCATATCCCCTCTGGTCTCCACCGTACCGTGTCTATGTCTGTGAATTTATTTGTCTTGATTGTTTATTGCTTTTAGTTTTGTATTCCACATATAAATGAAATCTTACGGTTCTCAGGTTTTTTCTGTCTGACTTCCCTTGCTTAGCATGATAATCTCAAGATCCATCCACATTGTCACAAACGGCAGTGTTTCATCCTTTCTTATGGCTCAGTGATATTCCACTGTATGTATGGACCACACCTTCTCTATCCATCCTCTATGTAAAATGTGTATATCATTTTCTCTATTTTTCCTGTTGTTGACCTATGTCTTTGGAAGAATGTAAGCATGCCAGGACACTCAGCTCAGCGTTCGGGATCTATGAGGAATCTGAGTGAACCCACGGGAGACTTTTCGAGTAGGTTTTACTCCATGTTCTTCTGAGGCTCCTTCACTGGGCAGAGGGATCGTAAGGGCAGCAGGGACTGGCCAGATTGTGAGGAGGCAGGAGACAGGTATGGTGTGGGGATCAGGTAGAGCAGAAACAGGAGGATGACCAGGTTTGGTGTTTTCCCAGGACAAAGTTAAGAATTGCATTTGTGATCTGCACTCTTTCTTCACTTTTTCTATTTAAACGCAACATTGGCAACAGAGAATGTTTTGCCACGATGACAATGATGATGATGATGACGATGATGATGATGGCGATGACAATGACAATGATGATGACAACGATGACGATGACGATGATGATGGTGATGACGATGACAATGATGATGATGACGATGACGATGACGATGATGATGGTGATGACGATGACAATGATGATGATGATGACAATGATGATGATGACGATGATGATGATGGCGATGACGATGACGACGATGACAATGATGATGATTGCTATCGAGCTTTCAGAGGGCTGGTTTGCATCGAGGCTTGTCATTCACGTGCGGCTGAGGAGGTGGCATTGGGTGGAGTCTGTGGCCCACCAGCACCGCCAGCCTGACTCTGAGGGGTGATTTGTCACCGTGCATTTGTTTCCTGTAATAAACACAAACCCCCAGCCACACTGAAACACAGCCCCATCTCATCTCCGTAGCTACAAACACCATCGTCCCTTCGTCTGGCCATGGAAGTTAACAAGTCTACTAATGCATTTAGAACCTCAGAAAGAAAATGCCACCATTGGGTGCTGCATGACAGAAGCCCCACTCTGCCTTCCTCTTTTTGGGGGGCCCAGGACCTCAATCATGTTCCCCTTTCTTCCTTTTCACCTTAGAGTAGGACCCGCTCTGCGTGTTTCCCCTCCTTTTCTGGGCATGAGTGTAAAGAAGGGCATTGACTAACTAAGCAGCGTTGAGGGGAGCTGCAGCGAGCCAGTGAAGAGAGCTAAGGGATGTTTTTATGGGCTGCGTGTTTCTGTGGAAGATACACAGGCTGACAGCCTAATAGGAAATGTAACAGCCTGAGCTCACCTACTTGCTGTGGGCGCTCAAGGTTTTCTGCAGAAGGGTGGGCCTAGAAACATCCAGAAAAGAGTCTCAGTTATTAATCCCCAGCTGACCTCTGTACTGTGCCATCTGTCTCAGAGACGTGACCCTGAATTTGGTTTATTTCTCCCTGCAGAGCTTGATTTTTCAAAACTCGGTGATTCTGGGGCAGAAAAAAGCATATAAGGGTCTCCAGAAATTTAGATGTTTTTTCACCGTGTTTCAAGAACTATTCTAAAAGGAAGTGATACAGTTTAGATTTTTTACTACATTTAGTGCTGTCAGTCAGTTTCTTTACAGAAGAGGAAGTTGAGGCCTAGAAGCAATGACAGGTGGCCATGTGGCTGTTCTGCACATCGCCTCATAGGGGTGCCTTACAAGGATGTGGAGAAGGGTGGATTTGAGTCTGGTGGGCCCCAAAATCCAACAAGGCTTTGTGGGGGTTAAATGAGAGGCAAAAATGCCTGGCATAACGCTTTAAACGGGCAACGTTTCCTGAATCCCCTGAACAAGCAGGAGTTGTGTGTGGGGGAGGGGCAGGCAGTAACAGAGGTGATGGCTGGCCCCGAAGGCCCTGTCCTCCCAGAGTGGGCAGCGGGGTCATGACCAGCTGGTCCACTTCCAGACCCAAGGCAGGGAGAGAACCCGTGAGGGCCACGTCTGAATGCTTGTGGTCGAGCAGAGGGCGGGGGCCGAGCCGGAGGTGGCTGGAGGTGACTGCAGGGGAGCTGGGGTGCCCCACATGCCAGCCCCTCAGGCTCCAGCTCCCGTGTGGGTGCATGTCAGGGGACGTCTGTGGAGAGCCGAGCATGGACACATGGGCAAGGACCTCCCTTGGCACGTGTTCTTTGGCTTCCGATCGTGCCCCATGAGGGGCAGAGGGAGGAGGTGGTAGGAGGGCGTGAGCTAGCTCACCAGTGTGATGATTGCCCCGACTGCGACTTGTGGGGGGACGGAAGTCACCCGTGGAGGGCACGCGGCCCTGCTCATGTCTCAAGGCTGTGCCCCCCAAGGCCCTGCCCCCCACAGAGTCCAGAGTGTCCTCTGCACCATCATGTGCTCGGATCAAAAGCCTTTGCAGGTCAAGACTGGTGACTGGAGGAGCGAGGTGGACAAACCGCGTGAGCACAGGGCAGACCGGCCACGACCTTGGAATCAGCAATTAACTGAATTCCTAAACACTACGGAAAAACAAACTATGGCAGGATTTGAACCGTAACATGAATAGCGTCAGATTTCTATTTTAGGGAGATTAACATGACGTAGTAGGAAAAAAGGGGCCCGGGGCACCTGTGACGAGGATCGTTGCAGTGATCCTGGCAGAGACGCCCCTGGCCCAGGGGCGGGTGGCGACAGATTTGATGGAAACGTTGAGATCTAACGGGTGGCATTTACTGATGGGGAAAATTGAGGAGGAATCGGAGCTGCCTCTGATCCCTCTGGCCCGAGCGGCTGCGTGGACGGTCCTAGCAGCATTTACTGCGATGACGAAGATCCACGAAGGGAGGAGAAATCAGGAGGTTGTTTTTTTGTGTGTGTGCACGTCAAGTTCGAGAATGCTGCAAGGTGGTTAAGGTGGCATTAGATATGCTAGACTGCAGCTTAGAAGAGCAGTAAGGCCAGAAATATAAAATGCGGGATATCAACCTTTTAAAACTGTCAAACTGTTGATCTAGGAAAGAAGAAACACAGGAGGGCAGAGCCCCAAGTCCAGAGGAATCCCCACCTTCATAGCCAGGTAGAGATGGAGAAGGAGGAGAGCCCTGAGGAAGGAGGGCTTGTGTGGGGTGTGGGGGCGAGAGCAGAGGGGGACTGGGTGATGGAAACGAGGAGAGAGAGAAGTGTTTCAACACTTAGTGTCTGACCACATCCAATACTGCTGCGTTATCAGGTAAGGCGAGGACAGGTGGGTCCTTCATGCCTGGCTTTTGGAGGTCATGGATGGTCTAGACAGGAGCAGGGTCAGAGGTGTGCGCGGTCAGATTGCAGTGGTCAAAGCAAATAGCAGTGATAAAATGATAAAAGACAACCACTCATCACAGGAAAGGACTCAGTGAATGAATGGGAGGCTACGAAAGGGGATACAGCTGGAGCGGGGTGCATGATAAAAGCCTCGTGATTTGGGGTGTGCTCTTTGTTTTTCCTGGGAAATGCAGAATATCAGGATGTAAGTGGATAAATGGGAGGGGCGGCCTTGACGATGCCCTGGCAGACGCGACCCGGGTCACCTGTGTGGGTCAGGCCTCCGACAGGGCCAAAGACACTGGTCCACGTCAGGGCTGGAAAGAACACGATCGTAGCAGGGGTGGGGTGCAGGCATCGCAGGCAAGATAAGGAAGGGTGTGTTTCACTTCTGTGCCTCAGTGAAATAGGGGTGTGTGTGCGTGTGTGTGTGCATGCATGTATGTTGTGCGTGCACGTGTGTGCATCCATGCATGTGCATGTGTGCATGTATTGTGTGTTGCGTGTGCATGCATGTGCATGTGCATGTATTGTGTGTGGTGTGTGCATGTGTGTATGTGTGCATGTGTGTGCATGTGTTCTGTGTGCATGCATGTATGCATGTGTGTGCATGTGTGTGTGCATGCTTGTGCTGGTGTGCATGTATTATGTTGTGTGTGCATGTGTGTTGTGTGTGCGTGCATGTGTGCGTGTGTGTGCGTGTGTGTGCATGCGTGCATGCTTGTGCTGGTGTGCACTGTCCACTACAGAGAAGGTCCGTGTGATGAGCACTGCCTGGTGTTTTGTAGTACGCCATTTGTCCTGTCATCCATGGTGGCTCTGAACAAGGTCATCAACTAAAGGATTGAAAAAAGATCTCAGAATATGAACAATCAACTTCAGGTTGTATAACTAGTTTATCTACAATGAGACTTCAATTTCTTCAGAAACTCCGGGAAAAAAAAAATGAGTTCATAAAAGCTGCCAAGAGGGTGGTAACGAGCCCATATTCTCTTACTCCTGTGACTGGATCCATTTGTACCTGGAGTCAGCTCTGCCCTTAACTGTCCCAGGTAAGATGTGAACCAGCGTAGCCCTTAACCAAAAAGAAAAAAATAAATCCTGACTGATACACCAGCATCTGGGAGGGCCTGCTGCTTCTCACCTCGTCGGACTTGTTTGTAATGCACGTGCACGTGAGCGTGCGCACACACACACACACCCCTAATGATCAGGTCTTCAGGAGATTCCAGCTGACAAGAGCTAAAAATTCTCATGTCAAAAATTATTTTGCTATCTAATTCATAGCTCTTCTTCAGCTATACGCTGGGAGCTCCAATTTTGTAGAGCAAGGTGAGTGTCCTGACACCCAGAAACAAATTGTCCTTTTAAAAAGTACCTTGGGAAGCTGCCGTGGGTAACAAATGAATAGTACGTGCCAGGCACTGGGCCCAGTGCTTTTCATTTGTAGCCTTCGCAGTAACCCTTTGAGCAGGCGATGTGTGTCCAGATCAGAGAAGCAAACCAGAATATGGAATTATTAGGTGACTTGCCCAAGACCACCCAACAGTATTGAGATAATTAAAATAAATATTATCACTCAGTAAAACTAACATGTTTTACTCACCAACTGTCAAGTGTTGCCCAAGTTGATTTTGCTTTTCTCCAAGATGGAAAAATAAGTTAGCTTGTTCTGGTTTGTCTGTATCACTATTTAGACATATTAATTGATATATATATATATATATATATATATATATATATACATATATATATATCAATATACATATACATATATATATATGCACTTATACAATTATAAGCATATATTTGACTCTCTGACATAAAGGGTTGTTTCTATTGTATGATCTTCAACGCCAGGCTAAAATACACTATTCTATCATCGTTCCAATGCACCCAAGCATTTAATTCCAAGAAGCGTAAAGCAATCGACAAGATATACAGATTCCTTACGGGAAAAAAAATTGGCTATCAAACCCTCAAAAGGCAAAAGACATACTGATGTTTATTAATGAATTCCTGCTGTGGTTTCCAATCTAGAATAGCTGAACACTTTCGATAAGTTTTATTTACATTTCCTATTTCGAGACAGGTCATGTTCCCGCTGGACGCCACAGCCGCTGACGTGGATGTTTATCTTGCTCATTGCTGACCACCGACCTTCCCTACCAGCTCCGCCAAGATTTACGTAGTGACAGCCTGCAGGGCTGGTGTGGCTTCTCCATCCTGGCTCAGGGAAGGACAGCGAATGCATTATCCCTCGTGGTTACGCACAGCTGGCAAGGGCTTGCTCACAGGATGACAGCTCACCCCAGAAGACATATGCGCCACTGTGTTTACGAGTCCCATCCGTAATAACTGGGATCCAAAACAGCGGTTGTCAGCACTTCAAGAGATCACTGTGGGACAAAGACCTTGGCCCTCAGAAATTTCATGTCGGCACAGTTATATTTCATTAACCAGCAGTCGAAGCAGAGCCAGACGAGTCCCACTCACACCGAGAGGCGGTTTGGAATAACCAACTCAGATTTTAATAACATTTTATTCCAGGAAATAGTTGCTAACACCCATGGGGTCAGGTCCCAAGGGTGCCAAGATGAGAAATAAAAAAGCCACAGAACTGCAAGAAGGATAGACATCGAGACAGGAAAACATGGCATTGCAAAATGACCAGTGCTCCCTGCATGGCCATCGCACCGTGCGGTGAGCTCGCCAGCAGCCATGGTCATGCGGGCAGGGTCGGCCGTGAACTCAGAGCCTGGCGCACTGTCAGCCGGGCCCGCGGCGAGGTCCAGCTAGAGACGCCGGAGGCCAAGCTCAGGAATGTGGTAGAAGATTCAAGCGGCCATGCACTCAGACCCCAGTGAACACTGGAGATGCTGACGTGCAGGTCAAGTTCACGTCCAAGTGGCAGGAGGGGATGTGTCAAAGGCAGGATGAGGACTCAGACCGAAGACACAAAGCGGGCATCGGAATCGGACCTGACACGACGCAGGTGTCCGCATACCAGAGAGGGAAGGTCAGGTACGTGTGACAGAAACATTCAGGTCTCTCACGGAGACAGGTAACAGTGTGGAGAACAGGAGGGGGGAGCCAGAAAGCATGTGGGAATAAATGAAAAAAAAAATCAGTGCATTAACGTGCATGAGATGCAACGAGACAGCCTTGGGAAGGAAACTGACAGCATTCAGTGCACATGTGCATTGCTGGAAAATCAGAATGAACTAAAAAATCGAATAAGCTTGCGCGTTGGAGAATTTGAGGAAAAAACAGCAATTCAAACCTAAAGCAAGCACAGGAAAGGGAGTCATACAAATGAGAGCATAAATCAGTGGAATTTTAACTAGAAAAACAATAGAGAAATTTGATGGAAATCAAAAGCGGGTTCTTCACAAATATTAAGAAAATTGATGACCCTCTAGCCAGGCCTGAGAGAGGAGGAAAGAGACAGAGGATCCAAATGATCAGTATTAGACACAAGAGACAGATCATCACTGCTGAGTGCTGATTCTATGCACAGCGAACAATTCTAAGGGAATACTACTAATCATGCTGTGTGCACACACTTGATGCCTTAAATAAAATATATTGATCTCCCGAAAAACGCAAATGAATAAACTCACCCACGGAGAAACAGATAACTTGAATAGCTCTATTCACATTTTCTCACATCGAATTAATCATTAAAACCTTACCCCCAAAAGCCACAGGGTTGGATTATTTCACTAGTGATTCCTACCCGTGAAATAACAATTCTCCATAATATTTTCCAGAAAATAGAAGCAAAGCAAAGATTTCCCAACTCATTTCATGATGCCAGCATCGCTCCGATCTCAAAGCCAGATGAAAACATTACAACGAAACTAAAGACCACTGTCTCTCCTGCCTATAGACTCAAAAATCCTTTAACAATATTAGTAAATTGAATCCAGTGATGTATAAAAATAATGTTACATCATAAAAATGGGGACCATCCCTGAATATGACTGCCACAATACTTTAAAATTCATCATTCTGTCATCATATTAACAGACCAAATAAGAAAAACCATGTCATCACACCCATAGATGCAGAAAATTATGAAGCAAGAATAAAAGACCTATTAATGATAAAAAAAAAAAAAAAGCTCTGCAAAATAATGTAAACTATGGATTTTGGGTGATGATGTATCAACACACGCCCATAGACATTAACGCTTTTGTGTGGAAGGTGCTCAATTTTTCCATGAGCCTAAAATTGCTCTAAAAGTAAAACATTTTTTAAAAACCTCCACAAACTAGGACTAGAATAAAATGTCTTTAACGTAGTAAAAGGTGTATATGAAACAGAGGTGACATCCTACTCAACAGTGATACCGGCCATTGTCCTTAGTACAGAGTGAGGCAGGAAGGTGCTCCCCTGCTCAGCACTGTGCTGGGGGCGCTGGACTATGCGATCATGGTAGAAAAAGAAATAAAAGTTGCACAGATTGTAAAGGATGAAAGAAAGCTGTCTTTAATCTAAGGTGGCAGATAATTTACAAAAAACTCCTGAAGCCAATAGCACTCAGAGCAAGGGCATGTAATATGAAGGTTGATCCTGTTGTGATGTACAGCTACAAACGATTGAATTTTTAAAAATTCTGTTTACACAATCACCGAATGATTCCTCAATATGCTATTCAAGGGTTTCCAGAGAAACAGAACCAATGGGATTTGTGTACACGTGCGCACGTGCGCGTGCACACACACACACACACACACATGTACTGGTCCATGCTGCTGTGCAGGCTGGCAGGTCCCAAGCTCTTTAAGGGTGGACGGCAAGGTGGGACCAAGGTGACACATGGCATGTTCCCAGTCCGGAAGGAGCCGGTATCTCAGTTCGAGTCTGAAGGCAGGAAAACCCCTGACGTCTCAGTTCAAAGGCCATCTGGAGGGAAAAATCGTACATTCCTTGGGGGAGGATCAGCCTTTTTGTTCTGCTCAGACCTTCGACTGATTGAGTGAGGCCCACCCACATTGGATTGGTCAATCTGCTTTACCAGTCTACCGATTTAAAAGTTAATCTCATCCAAGAACTCCCTCACAGAAATGCCTGGAATAATGTTTTACCAAATATCTGGGACATAATTGGCATAAATCTAAGTTGCCATAAATCTAACCATCCCACTATCCTACAAAACCATTGCAGAAATTTTCATGTTTATGCACTAATTCAATTACCTGTTCCGTCATCAGTCTGCTCATTAGATCTAGAAAACAAGGTCCTTGGAAACATGGGAATGAGATGACTAGATAAAGAAGACGTGGTCCATATATTAAAGATGAAACACCGCCATTTGCGACAACATGGATGGGTCTCGAGATTATCATGCTGAAAGAAACAAGTCATACAGAAAAAGCTGAGAAGCACATGATTTCCCTCATACATGGGGTATAAAACTGAAAGCGACAAACAAGCAGGACAAACAAAAACTCATGGGCACAGACAACAGTTTAGTGGTGACCAGCGGGAAAGGGGGAGGGTCAAGTAGAAAAAGGGCTTCACGGGGTCAAAAAAATGGTGACAAAAAGAGATTCGACCTTGGGTGGTGAACACACAACACAACATACATATGGCATGTTACTGAATTGTACACTTGAAACCTATATAATTTTATTAACTGACATCACCCCCAATAATTTTAACAAAAATTAATTAATTAAAAAATAAATGATTGTTTAGACTTTATATTCTTGCCACTGAAAAAGACTGGGAACGGGGTAGGATTTCTGCAGTGAAAAGCGCTCATGCATACATGTCGAGCATTCTAGTCTGTCATATCATACCATCGTTTTGATTGTCTCTGAAACCCACCCCGCCTCTCCCGTGTCAGTGTCATTATGTAGAAAACCTGCCCTGGTAACGGGCAGAGCTGGTAACTTTCAGAATGGCCAGCACTTGTGACGATGTGCTGTGAAAAGGAAGACTGTGAAGAAAGCCTAGAAAACTCTCAGTTCAAGCGAGACCCCTAACCAAGGAGAGAGATTAAGTGAGGGGAATTTAAGGATTTTCGCTGGTTTACAAGATTCTTAGCTCAATGACACCCTCTTCTGTCTTTATGGTGAATTTCAGTCACATCAAGGATTTGTTCTGATGCTTTGCAGGAAATGTTGGTGCCTTTCAAAGACTTTCAAATTGTGTGTACTTTTAAGTCACACCCCTGCATCCCATCTGCTAACCTACCAGGATTAGTGTTCAGTACACTCACAATTGCCATAGACTATTTCTAGCAGTGACCTTATGTGGGTTTAGGCCCATTATTGGCTTTTATCTTTATTTTCTTTCGTACTTTTTGAAGTTTATGTTGCCACTTGTCGGATACCAGACAGGATATTTACTTATTACTATTCAGAATTTTTCCCCAATATATGTAGAATTGTGTTAATAGATTCTCTTTTACTTATGACAAGTTTTGATGTGTTGCTCTCTTCAAAATGTTTTCATTTGTCTTCTTGGTTTCCTCTTTGGCTCAGAGTCACAGAAATGTTACTATTCTTCCATTTTTATGGTTTCAGCTTAATGTAACTGGCACCCAGCTTTAGTTCCCTGATGTCAGCAAACATGTCCTCTGAGATGTCAGACTTTTATAATTCATTGAGATGTTGTTTGTAGCCAAAGATATTGTCTCATTTTCTAAATATTCCGTATGTGCTTGAGAAATTTGTGTCCTAGAGTTCACGAGTACAGTTTTTCCTATATTTGTACTCAATTTTGGTAATAATAACTCACTTGCTAAATATATTTTTATTAATTTTATTATTTATATCAGTTAGGTGCACAGCATGGTGGTTAGACATTTCTGTAATTTACACAGTGACCCTCCAATTAGCCTAGTCCCCGCCTGGCACCACACAGTTATTTCTGCATTTTTGACTATATTCACTTGCTAAATATCTTTACATACGTTTTGGCTACTAATTTTGTTTCGTTTTCTCAGTTGAAGTGGAAGTGTCCAAAACATCCCACAATTACTTAGGATTGTACCATTTTCCTTATTTTGTTATTAGTTAAAATATACATATTTAAATATTCTTGATGAAATGAATATTTTATAATAAAGAGCCTATCGTCATGCTTTTTGCCTCGAAGTCTATTTTTTTGTAAGTTACTTTTGCCTCAAAGTCTATTTATTAAAGCCTCTTTGTATGCCATTTTTATTTTGGCGATCATTTGGATGGTATATTTTTATCATTCTTTCACATTTAATTTTTCTGAGACTTTATATTTAGATGTGTCTCTTATGAACAATTTACAAGTTTTAAATATAACATGACCATTTTTTTGGCTTTAAATATAGAGAGTTTAGTCAATTTATATTTAATTACTAATATTTTGCTTTTAAATCTACCTTGATGTCCATTTATTTTTCTTTCCATTTTGAGCTTTTTGGACTGATCATTATTTAATAACCATTTTTCTTCATAGTATATACTAATTTTTATTTTTCATGGTTATGCAAGAAATTACCAAAATTTTTAAAACTTAAAGTCAAACTAGGGTTCGATTTCTTCCTAGATAATGCAAAAGAAATTACGTTCTCCTTCTTGTATTTGTTTGTTTGTTTGTTTTATGAAGTTCTATCTTTTCCTTTAACCCCATCAGGTATTTTTATTGCTGGTTTTTAAAGTCACTGTTCATTTACATGTATCCACACACTTATCCTTTCTTCTATTTTTCTCCTTTATCGAAGGACTATACTTAATTCCCTAGTGCGTGGAAGGTGCATCTGTCAGAATTTCCTTTGGTCAAAATCTGCTGATTATGTACTAAAAAAGGCTGACTCCGGTTTTGCTTTGCGTGTGCCTGGTGCCTGGTGCCAGCGTCCTCCCACTTGCCTCACCTCTGGGCAAGCTGGTAAGAAAGGACAGGTGCCCCCTTCTTTGACAGAGGCGGGATGTCAAACTATGCACAGGGACCCTTCCCCAGCCCTCTGCCTAACTGCCACGAAAACCTCAAGCCAGTGGTGGTCTTTGTCCTCTTAATTCGTTTCCAGCAGCCTGGAGGCCTGCCCTGCTCTCCCCAGAAGACCTCATTATGTGAGTGACAAGCATTTTCTTATTCTGCTGGAGTGTGTGTGCCGTCATTAGCCTTGCCATCGAAACCAAGTTTTAGACAACGGTCTGAACACTCGCTCTGCAGGGTGGCTGCAACATGGATCTGCCCAACTCGTTTTTGTTGTTTTATTTAGGTCTGAAAATATCTTTATTCTGCCCTCATTCCTTTATAACGTTTTTGTTGAGTAGAGCACTTTTGTAGATTTTTTTTCCATTTATTTCAAGATAGAATTTGTTATGTCTTGCTAGCATTTGCCTTTTTTTTTTTTTTAACTAATGTAAGGATAAAATACATCTTTAAGAGAAGGAAAAACCAGAATTAGTGCCATCATCATCCCCACCCTCAGGGCTGTGGAAGAGTTGCCTTCAACCAACAGAACGGAGGTGAAAATAAATTGAGAAGAAAACTCCTGTCCTAGGTATTACAAGTACATGTAAGACCTCACTCAGGTTTGGCCCAAATTTAGATCACGTGAATGGTCCAGGAAGGTTTCAGTTTCCTAAGGCGGATGTAGGGTAATTAATGAAAATCGCAACTAAGCACTCTGAAGAATAAACAGTCCCTGCTTTCTCACTATAAAGCCGCCTTACAAAGCGCATCCCTGAGCCTTGCAGTCTTGGTTCGAGTAGTCCCGATTCACAAGCTGTCCTTCGGTGTGTGCAAAACACATTTTTACTAACTACTGCTTCAGCGATTCATTGGTTTTACTTTGCTATTGACAGTGTTGAACAAACGCCGAAAGGGTGTGGAGACTTTGGCTAGGAATGAATGATAAAGATGGATTCAAGGGTCTTGGAGTTTGCGAACCGGGAATCTCAGACACAATTTCAGGAGTGTTCCAAAGAGGAAAGTAAAGAGTTTTTATGGTAAAACGTGCATTCTTGAGAATCATGAGTCCTGCATTCTCAGCCCCAGGACTGACTGGTCCAGTCCGTTGTCAGATGTCATGCATGCAGGATGCTGGATGCCAGGTGGTCCAGAGGACGGGCGCCAGGCGGTCTGGTCACACGTGGTGCTCTGGATAATGGCTGTCAGGGAGCCCGGATGGGCGCGTCCCCAGAGGGTCACCTCGCGGTCTGGTGTCCGTCCAGGTGTATATCCAGGCATTTGCAAGTACGGGAAAGCTCAGAAAGCTTAAGTTCCCAGGCTAGTTCGAGAGAGAACGCGCTGGTTCCTCACGCCTTATTTCGTAGTGCTAACGTCAGCGGCTTGGCTAAAGCGACCCCGTGATGCACATTTTCCATCTTCAATCTTTCCCCAGCAGTTAAAGTAAGCGGGTGTCGGCTATTTAAGCGGCTCCCGGCTCCCGCCTTCCGCCTTCCGGACCGCGCACCGCCCGCCGGAACCCGGACACCTTGGCGGAGCCGGCAGGAGAAGCGGAAGGGCCCCGGGGTGTTCTGGGAAATGTAGTCCGCTCAGCGACTCGCCAGGCCTTTCCGCTTCCGGTCTCCCTGTCGGAGCCCCCGGAAGTGGGCTCCGCTGACCCTGCTCGGAAGGTAACCGGCCGGGCGGTGCTCGGAGCAGGCCCGAGTCTCGGGGTTCAGAGGCCCGCGGGGTGCAGAGCGGGCGGGACGGCCGGCGGGTTGGCGGACCGGCGGGGCGACCGGCGGAGCGGAGCTCCCGGGGCGCGCCGCGCTGAGCGGGGCGGAGTGCGCATGCGCGCGCGGCGGCGGACGTCCTGGAAGTACCTGGTGGCGCTCTCACCTGCGGATCTCCGGTCCCCGGGTCCCCATCCCCGAGTCCTGAGAGCGCGGCCGGCTGGCGTCGTTCACAGACTGACAACAGTGTATATTTGAAACGTGCTGAGAGAGAGTAAATCTTAGAAGTTCTTGACACACAGATTGTAACTTTGCAAGGTGGCAGATATGTTAACTAACGTGTGGCAGTCGTTTTACTGTCTATACAATGTATAAAATCATCACATTGGACCCTTGAAACTCACTTGTTAACTATATTCAATGTGCCTGGAAAAAAAAACCAACAACACTATATTACAATTGATATTTTGATGTCTTGACTCAATTTTGAGCTCAATTATTCGCACTATTTGAGTGGCCCAAATGATGGTTGATACTTTTATAGAGTATAGCATAAGTTTCCCAAAAACTGTAGAAGCATTTCATTATGAGAATTAAAAGGAAGAAGACAGAGCCCTTGTAAATTGGCCCATAGCAATGTTCTTCATTTGTATGCCATTAGCCCCCCCACCACCACCAAAAAATATCTGAAATGTTTACAACTCCATCTGGGTGGAGTTTTAAAGTGTCTGAGTTATATTTTTTGCAATAATTGTATGTTAGTGTATTTCTTGGGTCAGGGTGGCAGGTCTAGCATTTACATTGTTGCACTGTACAAGGGCAGGGGCGAGTAGGAAGTCCCATTTAAATGTCTTTACCACTTTGTAGCAAATTGAAATTTTTTGAAGAGCCCATTAGGCCTCTCAATTATACCAGCTGTCCTGGGACCTATTGAGAAGATGGAATTTCATCCAATATCTTTCATAGGAACCCATCATTGTGTATGTTGAAAAGTAAAATACACACTTTGAGAGGGCCAACTGCTGGGCAGAGCATCCAATGCTAGGATGACTGTTTCATCTTTGTCTGCTTGTGCTGAGCACTGGGTTCCTCCCTCTTTGGGGCATGACCTGGTTAAAGAGTGAAAAAAGCAACTCTCCACTGAGCTCGATCATTTTTATGATGGTTGGCTCTGCCAGTTTTATAACCTACTAACTCCTAGATTCCGTTCACTCAGTTAATCCCGTGGGATTCCCCAGGTAGCCAAGGATTCTGGGGGAGAGGTCACCTTCAGCACCATGGACGGAGGCCGTGTGTGCAGGTGAGCATAGCCAGGGGGCTTGGATAGAATTCCTACTGATAGCCATGAGACCGCAGTAGCTGTGCCAGGCTTGTGGGGTGCTGCTTCCCGGACCCAAAGCATAGTGGGCACGGGGCCAGGGGCATTACAGAGCCGTGGCCTGCACCAGCCTCTGTTGTTCAGAGAGTCTAAGGGTGTGTAACTTGGGGCTGATGGCGGTTTCTGGCACCAGAAGCCCATGGACAATTTATGAGCATTTTAAGCATCCAGAGACCCCAGGGGGGTGTGAGAAGAGGCTGCCAAAGCCTCTGCATGACAGAGTCTCTAAGGGCAGTGATGCACGTGCCTGGTGATTTTAATTTGGAAATAAAATTTGTAAATGGGGAATATGTTGTCAGCAGAGCCCCAAAAGAGCTTAGAGACTGATGGCAGCCTCCCAAGGGGGACAGCATATTTACCCTCCTTGTCTGAAGTATTGGTCCCTTCTTATGTTGCCATGCGGCTGCATTTACTGAGGTCCAAGCAATGGCCGGGGGCCTCGCAATATTTCAGCGATGCGGCAACTACGTCGGGGTGCTGGTGGGAGAGCGCAGGGGCAAACGTTTCTTTCCTGATCCCCTGTGGATTGAACACTGGGCTACTGGTCTCCAAGGGTGAAATCCACAAAACCTTTCAGGGTCTAGGGGAAATGAAGGTCAGTGGTGGCAGCAGCAAGGTATGCAGTAGAACGCAAGACAGGTAGTTTGCCACCCCCGCCTAAGGGACATTGACAATGAGACCCAAGCGCCGTTTCTATATCATGTGGAAGTTCAGGTAACACAGGGCTTGCCTAAAATACATGCACAAGCTAGAGTTCTGCGCCCAAATTATTATAAAGAAGTACTGACACCCGTAAGGGACAGGTCCCTGCAATAGGCTTCTGCCAAACACAGGCTGTGACCAGAAACACACCCGAATGCCCAGCCCTGGAAAAGATGGCTCAAGTGGCCTGTCACTCTGATGGCCCTAAGATGGGTCCCCACCTGGGCTATCTCTAGCTCCCAGAGTTTAGCCAATCAGCAGTGATCACTTTGAATATTCCGACAACCAGGAAATTTGGGAAAGGAGAGATATGGCAACCACCAGCAGACACAGCAGCAAGCCGGACACGGAGCAAGCTCATCGGCAGGCAGCAGCTCTGTCCCGAGCCACTTCTGCGGTGTATATGCACGCACACACCATGCCGCGTTGCCGTGTGTGTGGTATATACACGTATGTGGCAGCTAGTCTTGGAGACCAAGCGCTCGCACTTCCAGCACGTAATGCTGGGCTCCCTGCTGGCCGCCTGTGGCTGGCACGTCGTCCTCAGCCTCATCCTCACCCTCCTCTGCATGGTCTTTCAGAAGCCTTCTGCCCAGCTGAGGTCCTTGAGACAGAGGCAGCTGCACCGAGCTGTGGCTTTCATGAGACCCAGTATCGTTGGTAAATGACAAGTGGATGGAGCAGCTGCTTGTGTGAAAATGCAGGAAGAATTAAACGCATGAGTTGAAAAGCATAAGGAAAAGCTAAGCTATCTTGAAAAAAAGAAAAAGGAGACAGGAGGTGGAAGTGTGGGGCAGTGCCTAAGTAGGAAAGTTACAAAGAAGTGTCCCGATTTTCAGGGACAGCCCATAAGCCTGCACAGTACGATGTGGCAGGGCATAGCCCAGCACAGCCCGGCACAGCCTCCGCGTGGTGGTTTTTAAAGCGCTAAGCCCAGCAAACTGCCACAGGGGTTTGCATTTCCCAAGGAGCTGGTGTACCTCCTCAGGGGTCTTAGAAGGTGCTGGTGCAAGATGTTCAGGACCCCGATATTTGTTCATTAGTTTTTCAGCAACATCACAGCAGGGATTTCCACCACGATATCCCTGTTAGGTCAAGGGACAATGCCCAAATGCTTTGAATGAAGTGGTGACAAAGAGGCTGCAAGCCTCTGCCACATTTCATCTCTTGCAATGCCATTAGTGTTCTGTTGCAAGGCTATTTCAGTCCTTTGGGTTAGGACAAGAAGTCCCCGATGGCTGCCCCACCAAATTTGTAATTTTATTACCTTAAACATCTAGCTGAAAACATAAGCTCATGTGAGTAGCACACCTACATACAATAAAGTCACATGTACCTGTTCTTCCTTAACCAACAATCTTAAGCTCATTTCGTATCAAAAATTTCCCCAAGTCCCAAAACTGAAAAACATTTGGGTTTAGTCTCTATATTTCTAGGAGTTTCAGAAATATTTAATTGACATGTGTTCATTTAATATTCAGAAATATTTAATTTGCATACGTCCATACAGAACTCATTTAAGACATTTTATCAATTATTTTGGTGATACCATGTAATAGAAAACATCACATATGCATCACATGCAAACACATATAAATGCACACGAACGTACAGACATGCAGACAGACCTTACGGCCACCGTGTGGCGTCCGTGTCCTTCCTATAGGACAAGCGGGCACTAGGATACCAGCACTATGAGGTGACGCCCCCCCCACTCTTTTCTTGCTTTCCCTCTTCCTTACCGGTGTATGAAGGCTGCGCATTTTACCCCTCAGCGTGGCTTCAGGTGCATCTAAAAGGTTTTAATAGTTCCAACTTTCATTGTTGTTCAGTTGAAAACATTTTCTAATTTCCATTGGGATTTTTCTATAACTCGTGGGTTATTTAGGTGACTTAATGCTCTCTCTGGGCCACAGTCCCCGGAGTGCTCGGCACGTCAGCCGTTTCCTAAGTCCGGCAAGTGTCACCTCACATATTTACCCAGCGTTTATCTCTGTTTCATGAGGAAATATTAGCCTTATTTAATATGGCTAAAAATTGACATTTAAGTATGTTTGAGGTTTTTAAGATGTATCAATAAGAATATGACAAAATTCTGTTGACCCCACTGAAGTATACCCATAGCTGAATTCTTGGCACTTGTAGAAAAGCATCCAAAAGATTTCTTGAGATTTTCAGTGTTTAATTACAATACAGACAGTTCAGTGTAATTTTTATAACCAGACCAATTTTTACAATACTATATACATCAGTGGCCCAAGGAGCATTTGCACCTCTTTTTATATATATATATATATATATATATATATATATATATATATATATATATTTATTTATTTATTTATTTATTTTTATATATCCACATTGAAATATCAAATCAGAAAGGCATCTTTTGAGTAACTTTGTTATCTGGTTATTCCCATATGGTGACCGGATGTGGATTGGCCAGGATGAGCTAACGCAGCCCTGTTCTACGCTGAAGGGGCAAAAATGCCACACAGAGGTACCTACAACTTCTTTTTAATATATTTTATTTCAACTTGTTTTCAAGCTCAATGTATGTTTCCCAGTTTTTTGGAGGGTATAATTGATAGGCAGGACACTGCACATAATAAACATGCCTGATTCGGTGAGTTTGGGCTCAGGAACCAGAGTTGGGGAAAACTGGCCCTGTAAGTTGCAAAATAAAAATTGGGTTTGTTCATTAGTATGAGGGAATACATATTCACGCATGGCTTCTCGCATGCCGGGAATTTGCGGCCATCTCGTAAATATATTGCAGGCACAAGGTTCTTTGGACAATTCTAAAACACAAAAGGCATTTTATGGAGACCTCAAGGACTGTCCCCTGTAGCAGGCACTGCTGCAATCATTTTATAAGAATTCTCTCATTTAATACTCACAGCAAGCTTGTGTGCTAATCACTGATTATTACTGCTGTTATTATTATTATTGTTATTCCTGTCATCTTCCAGATGAGTAAGACAGTGTGATTAACTTGCCCATGATGGACTTCTGTTAGAGAGTGGTAGATTCAGGATTTGATCCCCTGGCGCCTAATTCTGGACGCTTGCTTTTAATCCCCTCACCCATCAACTCCACTCCCCAACCCCCACAGAAATGCCTAGGCGTTTGACCCGGAGCAGGCTGTGCCGGAGGGGACAGCTGGCAGGCGATGTGCCTTCTCTCAGCGTGGACTCACCAAGCCTGCTGTCCCCGCCGGCAGACCTGAGCTGTTTGGAATAAAAGACCGCGGGGCCCCTGCTTGCTCTCTGTCCCTCAGGCCACTTCGGAACTAGTGTCCTGCCCCTGGGGCTTTTGTTCTGCTGCCCGGACTGTGGCCCAGCCTTGCAGTGCTCAAAACCACTTGCCTGTTGTCACTCTGCTCCCTGGTGACTGGGGCACTTAGCCCAGCCCGCCCAGGTCAAACGTTGCTGCTGCTCATTCTACTTGGACACACAAAAGGCCACCAGCCCGGGGGGGTGTCACGCTGCCTGACGAGGACACGTTTGGTCTCAGCCCGGTCTCAGGCCCTGAGGACCTAAGCACTTTGGGGAAAAGAAGGCTCAGCCGAGCCCAAAACTAGAGAAATGACCAAGCATCATTCCTCAAAAAAAAAAAAAAAAACCAGGACAGGAATGAAGACAACAATAGAGAAAATGACCTGAGAATAGAGACTGCAGATGGATGGGAAGCATTTGCTGCCTTCTCTCAAGATGCCCGGCACTTCCAGTAACTCAATCTCACGTGGCATTTAAACTCATGGGATTCAATTTTAGTTTCTGACAGTGTACACGGGACATTGTCACTACAAAACTAGAAGGTGCAGCTGACCGTGAGACAACAGGAAACGATCGGGACTGTGCGACACACAGGCGGGGATTCGAACGCAAACGGTGCCCCGTGCCGACTGCGCGACCCTGGCCAGGCTGGGAAACGTCTTCTCCCATTTGAGGACAAGCACGGGATGGGCAAAGGCTCTCTGGAACTTCACTGTCTAGTACGGTAGCCACTAGGCACATGTGGCCATTTAAATTAATTTTGAAATTAAAAACAAAAATCCAAACGCAGTTTTTCAGTCACCCTAGCCACATTTCAAGTGCTCAAAAGCCACGTGGAGCTGTGTGTCCCGTACGGGACAACACCTATAGTCATCACGGGACATTCTGTCGGACGGTGCCAGTGCATAAAAAGTAGATCACATTTAATTTAAACAGAGTGCCAGGAACGTATTACTATTAAACAAATAATGGGTTAATATTCAGGATTCTTATGTTTGTGAATCTGTTAAGAGCCTGGTTTATGAGCCCCGTATCTGTGCTCCAAGTCTTCTTCCTGTGAAAATCTTTGGGGCTGTCAACGGAACATTTGTTAGTCAATGCATTCAGGAAAGAGAACGCAGGGGAGGCAGAACTGGCACCCCCAACATAAAACTCAATAAGCATATAACGGGGAGAAATCCCCAAATTTGTGATGTGAAAGCACAGCGTGCTCTGGTTTCCCTCAATCTCTTCACATCTTCCCGGAGAAAAATGATTTTAATTTTTACAACTTCATTTTAATTCCTAAGATGGTTAATTTTGATTGTTGTCAATGTTACGAATTTTAAGTGCTTAAGTGTCATAATTTTATATACACACATAATTATATAACATCATGAACACATAATACGTGGAAATAAAACCGATTTTGTATATTGCACTCCCATTTCATGTTCTTGCCAAATGTGCTTCTTAAAAGTCTTATCAGCAAATTGTTCTGTTTTCTGCTACCTTCCGTTAATAATTCCTTTCCAATTCCAACGTAGTATCTTTACATGCCTTTTTGTACTGGCTAGCACTTGTAATAATATAGATTTTTTTGCCTTTCTATTTTTTCAGACAGAAGGCTCTGAAAGCACATTTAAAGAATTTTTAATTGCAGATTTATCTAGCAGGTCAACATTTATTTTTCTTATTTGTGTTCCTGTCATTTATTAATAAATGTGTTTCTAGAAATGTGTCCATTTCATATACATTTTAAAATTCAATAGTCTAAGCTTGTTCCCAGTATTCTCTGATTTTTAGTATGTTATTAATGTAGTGACAGCACTTTTAAAATTTCCAATCTTGGTTGAGTTTTCTTAGTTCTTTTTTCTTGATAAATTCTACCAGAAATAAATCAGTTTTAACAATCCTTTGAAAAGATTCTGTCTGATTCACTCCCCTTGCTTCATGTTTGCTTTTTCTTTGATTAATTTCTCATCTATTCTTTACTTCAGTCTGATTTATGTGCTGTATTCAGACATTCTCCCATTGTGAAATATAAATTTAGGATATATAATTCCCTTTAAATCTGTCTTAGCCAACAAAATCCGATAATACATAAAATGATGATACATCACACAGGAGAGTTGATTCTTGGTAAAATAAGTTAAATATTTAAAAATCTGTCAGTGCAAATAATCACATTAAGAGAATGAAGGGGAAACGCGTGATCCTCTCTCCAAACCCCCAGACAACTGCACGATAAAATTCAGTACACGTTTGTGATTAGTCCTCTTAGAAAAGCAGGAATATCAAGTATTTTTTTACTAAACTCACGAAACGAATCCGCGAAACGACCAAAAGCTCAAATGTGGAAATTAAGAAACAACACACGCGCGCAGACAGTGGCCAGTCTGTTGCGAACAGCTGTCGCTCCGCAACGCAGCGCGAACCGGGGAGAGAGAAAGACAGCGAAACAAAGGGGCCAGGACTTGAACGAGCGAGAGGAAAGAAAAGCCCAGGTCACGCAGGGGACAGCGGCTGATTAAGCCGGCCCGGCCCGGCCCCGCCGCGCCGCGCTCAGCGGGAGGGGGCCCGGCGGCCACGGGCAGCCGGACGCGGCCGGCGCGATCGCGGCTTCGGGCCCGGCGTGTCGCCGCCAGCGCCGCGCGGCCGGCAGCGATCGGCGCGCGAGCCGAGCGGGGCCCCGCGGGCCCACGCGGCCCTCGCCGTGCCGACAGAGCCATCCGCACCGCCAGCAGCGACAGGCCCGCCACCCGTGCGGAAGGCCGGCCCCGCCGAGACGCAAGATGGCGTGAGCGGCCTGGCGCTCCGGACGAGTCACGTGCGACGTCCCAGGGGCCACGAGGCAGGCTCGGGGAAGGCGGGGGCGGCTGCCCGGACCCTTAAGAGAGGCCTACGGCAGGAGGCCGCCCCGCAGAACTCGTCTGCCACCGCGGCGGGACACAGCAGGCCGCAGCTGCTCAGGGTCGCCGGAGCGGCCTCGGCCGCGGGAACTGGGGCCCGGGCGGGGTCCAGGGCCGGAAGCAGAAGGAGGGGCAGCCCCCCGGATGTGACAAAGGACGCAGCGAGGCCGTGTTGCTACGGCGGCAGCTGGCAGCTCGTGCGAAGCGCGTGGGGGGCTGGCGGTGCGCCCACAGGAAGTGTCCGCCATCTGAGGCCGGGAGAGGAAGCCGGAACTCATGGAACAGGAAGCCAAGGGCCGGCCGGAAGGAAAAAATGGCACACTTCCCAGGGAGTTGCCCGAGCTAGCTCCTGCCCTGCGGGCCGATAGCCCAAAAGGGAGCGGCGCCTCCGGGGAGGTTCCGGCGCTGTCTGGGGCAGGGAAAGCTGCCATGGAAGAGCCTGCAGCTCCCTCAGAACCCCACGAGGAAGCCACTGCCTCTACAGGTGCTCAGGAGGGGCCCGAGGGCCGCGGCAGGCCCGGGAGGCCCGGTCGGCCTGGCCGGGCCGGTCGGGCCGGCCGCCCGCCTCGCCCGCCTCGCCCGCCTCGCCCCGCAGCGCGGCACGCGGCGGCGGCGGGCGCGTCACACTACCGCTCGTCACGACCGCGGCCGGCCCCGGCCTCGGGGGGTGGGGCCGGGCCCAGCTGGCTGCCGGGCCGCCGCAGCGTCGGCAGCTGGACAAAGCAAATCGTCTGCAGGTATTATGTGCATGGGCTGTGCAAGGAGGGGGACAACTGTCGCTACTCGCACGACCTGTCGGGCCGCCGGGCATCCGGCGAGGGGCTGGCGTCGGCGGCGCAGGCCTCTGCAGAGCCGGGCCCCAGCACGGCTGCGCACTCCGAGCCCCTGCCTCAGGACGTGGCGGAAGCCCCCCCGGCTGCGTGCTCACGCTCCTTGCCTGTGATTGGCTCGGCGGCTGAATGGGGCTTCTTTGAAGCTGAGACAGACAATGCCAGCCTCGGAGCTGTCGGAGGAGCAGGTGCAGAAGGCTGGGAGGGGGCCGTTGAGTTTGTCCCCGGGCAGCCCTACTGGGGCCGCGGGGCCTCTGCCCTGCCGAGCTCGGCGACCGAGAGGGAGCAGTTGGCTATGGGCGCTGGGCAGCCGCTTTGCCGCGATGCAGCCATGGGGCAGTGCTTTCGTGGGGAGCGCTGTGTGTATCTCCACGGAGAGATATGCGATATGTGTGGGCGGCAGGCCTTGCACCCCGTGGATGCTGTCCAGAGGGCAGACCACGTAAAGGCCTGCATCGAAGCGCACGAAAAGGATATGGAGCTCTCGTTTGCCGTGCAGCGCAGTATGGACAAAGTGTGTGGCATCTGTATGGAGGTTGTCTATGAGAAAGCCAACCCCAGCGACTGTCGCTTTGGCATCCTCTCTAGCTGCAACCACGCCTACTGTCTTAAGTGTATCCGCAGGTGGAGGACGGCCACACAGTTTGGGAACAGGCTTATCAAGTCCTGCCCACAGTGCCGGGTCACCTCCAACTTTGTCATTCCCAGTGAGTTCTGGGTGGAGGCGGAGGAAGAGAAGCAGAAACTTATTCAGCAGTACAAGGAGGCATTGAGCAACAAGACCTGCAGGTATTTTGCTCAAGGCAGGGGGTGCTGCCCCTTTGGAGAGAACTGCTTTTACAAGCATGCAGAGCCCGAGGGCGAGGGAGAGGAGCCTCAGAGGCAGGGTTCGGGGGAATCCAGCAGCCCCGACAGCCACCATGTGGAACCCGAGCAGGTGGGAGAGGGCCGCATGCACTTTCAAAGCAGTAAAGAGCTTGTCACGCTTTGGCTGGCCAGTCTGTCGTGTAAGCCGTTTTCTTTCGCTGGGAGACAATGGGCTCCCCTTTTCAAAGAGCGGTGGGACGTGCTTTTTGTGCGGCTGGAAGTATCTTTCTGTTTGGTTCGTCAGCGTTTCGCTGTGGCATGTGGTGTGGTGTGTGCTCAGGCTCTGTCATCGCTGTTGCCCGTTTTCTGTTTATAGGCGCATCTGCCATGTCCAGCAGCCGTTGAAGCCATTTCTATAGATCATCCATCTCCGTTTTCTTGCCCATCCCCATTTTTTCTCCAGGATTTTGGTGTTTCACAGCATTGCAAAAAGCCCTTAAAGTTATTGTTTGGTGAAATGAATATGACTGTCAGTTTATGGCTCATTTTGTCATCTGTTTCCAACAGGATTGATTCAGTTCTAGTCTAGTGTTTGCAGGATTTCCACACTCATTTTGAAGTCCCGCGAGAATAAGTGTGACAGGATGAAGGGAGAAGTCTTAACTGAACGAGGAACTCTTTGCTGCTACAGCCTTAAGACACGGACCCTGTGGGGCCGATGCAGCCGCCGTCTCTGCTGTTTGCACGTCTGTCCTTCCCCGACCCCCAAGTGTGCTTCTTGACTGTGGTTTCCTTGTGGTTTTGTGTTTTTCTTGACCAGAACCAGGTGTACGTGTTTACGTGTTCTTATCCTGCTTAACTTGATGTGGAATTGCTTCTATTCGAAGGCATACATTTAAGAATCAGAGATATATTCGTGCATATAAATGTGCATAAAAGTTATGTATTTGAAAACGTATAGAGGATATATATACACATATATATATATATATCGTAATATAATGTCTGTGGAGTAAAACAAATACAGAGCTGGAAGCCCGACGTCAGAGGCTGACAGAATTCAGTGTTGTGTGTGTGTGTGTGTGTGTGTGTGTGTGTGTGTGTGTGTGTGTGTGTGTGTGTGTGTGTGTGGTGTGTGAATCGTTGTTCTGTGCCTTTCACAGGCTTAGATGATTAGCATCTAATGAAAACAGCTATTCAGCTGGCTCTGGCCAAATATGGCAGGTGCTGATCTTAAAGGACTTGCTAGGTAGACGCTGGTAGTTTCTGTGATGGTGTTAGTAGCCCACTCTGCTGTCGTAAACACAGAGGTGTGTGTCCCCAGGCAGCTTAGCTCCCTCTCATCACAGTCGTGGACTGTTCCTTGTATTCGATGTGTTCTGTTATCTGTAGCATTTCAAACAAGAGGCTCTCGCAGACTTCAACATTTGTGTGACAGGGTTAGCAAAGAGAAAATAGAATCATGAAGATTTTGAAACTAATCGGAATACTAGAACGGAATGATAAAAAAAATGAAATCTAGAAAAGAATACAATAGTAATAAAGTTTATAACACATGCACTGTAGTTAGATGAAATGAAGAAGGTTTAAAAACAAAGTCAAAGATTTTCAAACTGATTAAAATTAAAATGAAGCTGTGTGCTCTTTAAAACACATGACTGAAATATAGGAATATAGCAGCAGTCACAGTGATCGGATAAAATCAAACAGAAGTGCTGTGACTTTGTCATAGACAGATAAATTCAGGATAAATAAGTTCAGGATAAATTCATTGCTGGAGATAAATGATGGCATATGAATATTAAATTATAATTTACCAGGAAGATAAAACTATGCCAATTTTGTCTTCATTTACTACCATCAGATATACAAATAATTGATAAGATTTGAAAAGTACAACATTTTAGTGAACGATTTTAATACATCTTTTCAGTAGCCAAGAAAGGATGTGAGTTGAACAGCACAATTTTAACGCTTACGTAGCTGGCCTGCGTAAGGTACCATGTGCATCACCTGAAGGACGCCCCCCCTGGGCTAAGGTGGCCGCAGGGGTCCAGCAGACACAGGGCGTGTCTGCAGAGTTTAAACGCTGTCCTTAGCACTCTTCCGAGCACAGATTATATTCTCGGAATTACCTTCCGGGGTGCTTACTGTGGCTTTCCCATCACCCCGATGAGGTAGATGGCAGAGACAGGTTAGAGTGCTTGCTGAGCAGCCGTGACCATGGAGCAGAGCTCTGGCGGCCAATTTCCAGGTCACGGACACTGCCCTGCCTCCCCCCGACTTCCGTGGCTAGGAGCAGGTGCAGACTTAGGCGTGGCCGGGTCAGCGAGGCGGGCCGGCGGGAGCCCGGGCTTTCCCCGGGGGCTGCCAGGCTCAGCACTTCCTGGGCCCCCTCTCAGAGGCCCCTCGGCCGCCCATATTTGCATGTGGCCTCTTTCTCCCCCTCCGTGAGCCTCTGTCCCATGCGCAGGCACCGCAGCCTGTTTCCCCGGGGTCACTGTCAGGCCTTCCCTCTGGATTTCTCCTGCCCAAAGAATTCACTGGTCAGGAGGCCCTGGACGCCTGGCTGTCACCCGCACGCAGGGCGAGCGCCTCCCCGTGGAACCCGAACGCGCCCCTACGCCCGCGGCCGCCCCAGCCGTGCAGGGCCCAGGGCCGAGCTGCCCGGTGAGCCGGACCCGAGGGGGCTCCCTCAAGGGGCGTCAGAACAGCAGAGGCTCAGGAAAGGGCTGTCAGGGTTTTTTCCAGCCGAACCTGGAAAGCTGTGCAAACTGTGCCTACTGCACACTGCCTGAAGCGTCTCGTTCCTGTCCAGGCAGTGTCTCGAAGCAGAGAATCAAGATGACATTCAGGAGGGGCAGTGGGCCGAGGGTTAGTCGGAGGCCAGGAGGTTCGGCGACAGACAGGGTCATTAGAACCCCGACCGTGCTCACAGCCTCGCAGCCCGGGGCCAGGGGCTTGAGATTTCTCACCTCAGTTTCTTTATGTGAGAAATGGGTCCCCCCACCCCGCCCGACTTACAGGGTCATTGTGACGATCACATGTGATCAGAACAGGTGGTGTTTTTCGTGTGGCGGTGACGAAGCGAGATGTGTGTGTGTGAGTGAGTGGAGCCAGCCGCGCTTCCGCAGAGTTAATTGTTCACAGAATTAATTGTTTAGCAGCTTTTCGCTTCGGGAGTCTTTGGAACTTGTATTGCAGTAACGTTAGTATTTTGTGAGTATTTTCGTAGAGCTCATTACCTTTTCTTCGTAATTTCAAAAAGACAAAGTAATTTTTTCCGCAAAAGTTATTCAGTATAAACTAAAAATGTAGTATTCTGTTCTTGAAAATGCAGTAAACAACCGGAAAAAAAAAGTGTTTGTGATGGATGCCTACGTGAGGAAAATAAATAAAGTGATGTTTAAAAATACGAGCTTCCCCTGTCCCTCATCAACTCATTCAGAAAGAGGTCAAAAGCCGGGTGCCGCCGCCGGGGCTGGGCGACGCGCCCCGGGAGCCCCCGGCAAAGACAGCTGGGCCACCCGCCTTGCAGCCGGGGACAAAGGAGCCCGGGCACAGGAGTGAGTGAGTGATTCCGAGCACGTGCCGGCCGCTGGCGGGGGGCCAGGGGACCCGGCCGGGGTCGGCGCGGGCTCCAGCCTGGCCACGTGGAACACACGCGGAGCGAGGCCCCCGCTCGGGCCCCACCGCGGTCACAGGCTTGCCAAGATGCCCCAACTTCGCCGGGTCCTCCCTCCCACCCACGATGGGGAGCCCCTTTGTCCCACGCGCCACTACACCCATCTCCGGGGTGTCAGTGACTTACAGGGAGACGTCAGCCCCCTAATCGACGCCCACCCGCCCTTCCGGTGCGTGCATTCCGTGCGCGTCTCGGGGGCGTGGCCTGTGCCCCAGACGGACCCCAAAGTACAGCCTCAGAGTGGGGGGCCGGGGTGCAGAGGGGAAAAACGATGTTCGGAAAATGACCCAGCACCGGTGCAGAATAGTCAAGTGAATACGTGTCACAAATTTTGCCATGAGAGTGTCACATTGTCCAGGGCTGAATGGACATGAACGAAAAAGAATCGGCTGTGTTAGATCACAATGAATCGCAATTAAATGGAGAGATTAGTAGTACAGGCAACGTTCTCTGACGTCACTGCAAGAAAATCAGTCACGACCACTTGAAAATTCTTTCCGTCTCTCTCAAAAATCATTGGATGAAAGAGTGAACGCGGAATCGTTTAGCAGGATGGAATAAGTAAGGAAAGATGACACATGTCATGATGTGCAGGATAGTGCTGAGCTGGGCGCAGAATAAAACGAATTTCAAGAACATACACATTGTCTAAAAAGACGGATTACACGATTAAATAGGTAACCAAGTCTGAATTTTAAACAACATGCACACACACACACACACACACGTAACCAGAAATAAAGATAAAAGCAAAATTTTGTGGAATAGAAATGCACACTTGAAACCTATACAATTTTATTAACCAGTATCACCCCAATAAGTTTAAGTTTAAAAAATAGACATCTAAAGGCTGCTTCTTTGAAAAAAACATCAAACTGTTTGTCAACTTAATCACAAATTCAGGAAGACAATTCCCAGTCCGTCAGGACGACACGTGTCGTGTGCTCGATCGGCTGTGGGCGGCAGTCCTGAAGGTTCGTGTGACAGCAGGTCGGGGTGGCTGCCTGGAGCTCGTCCAGAGCCCCTGCCGCGTTCAGGATGTCACTTCTGCCATTAGCCGCCCGCAGCTGCCACCTGGGCTGTCCCTTGTCACTTTCACATCT
Organism: Eidolon dupreanum; assembly: GCA_028627145.1. NCBI lineage: Eukaryota > Metazoa > Chordata > Mammalia > Chiroptera > Pteropodidae > Eidolon > Eidolon dupreanum. Next base: position 19,504,508 of record CM053516.1, on the reverse strand, counting down.
GGCCCACCGTAGTAACTGAGCTTAGGACATCTCAGCATTTTTTTTTTCTTGTCACTTATATCGAGTTCGTACCCTTCGACACCCTTTCACCCACTTCCCCCCTCTCTACTCACTCCTGGAAACTGCCACTCTCTTGTCTGTTTCCATGGGGTTTTTTTGTTTATTTTTATAGGTTCCTGTGTGCCTGGGATCATACAGTATTTGTCTTTTGCTAACCTGTTTCAGGAGCATCCGTGGCTTTTTTATGGCCAAGTAATAATTAATTGTATGACAATTCATCCCAAAATATAAATGAGGTAGTACACACACATGTGATCAACTTCATTAAAAACGGCTGCAAAAATGTTAAATATTAGTAAAAATCGGAGCAATATTTCAGCTTCTCTATTTCTAATAATCAAAGGAAAGTAATTATATCTCCTTGTACTGTGCAAAGATAATGAGATCCCTTCTCTTTACTGACAGTTAGCATTATTTTGATAGTGCATTGCATACAAAAACAAAAAATGAGACAAACATTTCAAAGAGGGTTGTAAATTATCTGTCCGAGCAGATGATATGATATTGTATGTTGAAAATCCAAACTATTTAGAAAACTTCAAAACATAAAAATCTGTAAGGTGCTAGAAAAATTAATGTAATGTCAAAAAAAAAAAAGTGCAAGAAATGAAGACCTGCTCTTTCAGAAACTATAAAGTGTGTGGGTGTTAACTTAAACTTGAAAATGCTGGGACGAGAAACATGTGACCACGTCAGGTGTTCTGTATTGAAGTCTAATTGGAATCCAATATTATATTCGTTTCGAGTGTACAAAATCACGATTCGATATTTGTATGCGTTGCACAGTGGTCACCACAGATATCTACCACACAAGGCCAAGACGATGCTGTCAGCCATGGTCCCCACGTGTGCATGACATCCCCACGACACACCTGCCTGCAAACTGGACGTTTGTACTCTTACTCTCCTTCACCCATTTGCCCACCTTCCACCCATCTTGTCTGGTTTGGTTTGGTTTCATTTGTTCATTTTTTTCTTTGTTCTTTAGGTTCTGTGTGTAAGTGAAATTATAAAATATTTGTCTTTCTCTGCCTGGCTTATTTCATATAGCAAAATACACTCAAGTTTCATCCACATTGTCGCAAATGACGAGAGTCCGTTCACTTTGATGACCGAGTCGCATCTCACTGTGTGTGTGTGTGTGTGTGTGTGCGCGCGCCACACCTTCTCTGTTCATCTCTCAGCGGACACTTGGGTTTCCGTCCTGGCTGTTGTAACAACGCTGCAGTGAACACAGGGAGCAGGTGCATTAACCCTTGGACAGCGTGGGGCCTGGAGCACCAAGGCCCCGAGCAGTCAAAAGTACACGTGACTTTTGACACTCCAAAACTTCAGTGGCCCTTGGTATCTGCTGGGGGTCGGCTCCAGGACCCCCTCCCTCTCAGGACACTGAACCCCACAGATGCTGCAGCCCTGATGTGCAGCGGGGTGGAACGCACGGAGCCCGCCCCGCAGCCCGCTGAAAACGCCGCTCTCCATGTGGAGTTGGCCAGATCCGTAAATGCGAAACCCGAGGACACAGTGTCAACTGCATGTTTATTTTAAAAAACCGCACGCGTCAGTGAATCTGCGCGGTCCACACCCGTGTTCAAGTGTCAACCGGATACTTCGGGGTTCGTGTTCTCATTTTGTCCAGGTCGATGCCCACATGTACAGTTGGTGGCCACATGGTATTTTTACTTCTAATTTTATGAGAAACCTCCATAGTGGCTGCACCGACTTACACTCCCTCCGAGCACAACACAAGGGATCTCTCTTCTCCACATCCTCACCGGCACTTATTTTTCTCTTTTTCTTTTTTTTTTTCTTTTTCCGTTTTTTTTTCTTTTTTTTCTTTTTCTTTTCTTTTTTTTTTTTTTTTTTTTTTTTTGATAGCAGCCGTTCTGATGGGTACCACCTTGTGGTTCTGTCCTGCGTCTCCACAGCCATGAGTGGCGTCGGGCATCTTTCCACATGCCCATGGGCCATCTGCATGTCCAGGGAAACGCTGATTGAGATCCTCTGCCCATTTTTTGGATGTTATCACCTTCTTGTTCAGTCGAACAATACCAAGGCCAGAAGGACGAAAACGACTTGTTTAACTTCACACACAGCAGAGCACCCTGCCTGCTCAGATCATGACATGCCGCTGTCAGCCTGATTTACATTTCACGCTAGCCTTACTTCTGTTAATTTACTCTCAGTCAAATTCTTTAGACATTGCTAAATCAAATAGGGTTAGTTGGGGCAGCTGTAACAATTTACCATAGACTAGGGCTTAGACAGGAAACATTTGCTTCTCCCCGGTCCGAGGCCGTGAAGGTCAAGGCCAAGGCCAAGGTGCCGGAAGCGCTGCTGTTGGGTAGGGCCTACTCCCTGGTTTGCAGACAGCCACCCTCGTGTCTGACACTCGCGGTGGGAAGCTCCTGTGACAAGAACACCGATCCCATCACGGCCTAATTAGCTCCTAAAGCCTCACCTCGGAATACCGTCACCTTAGGGTTTCACATTCGGGAAAATAAACGTTTCTTCCATAGCATGCGGTATAAGCAGGGGCATGCCAGTAAATGTTTGAAAACTGACCAAAAACAGGAGTGTGGATGTGTATACGTTTATTTATTTAACTTTACTTATAAAAACAATGCACAGCACACAAGTAGAAGAATAAAATATACAATACTCTTTATTATAAATTTTGTGTCATCCATCGATTCTTACAGAATTAAATTTTATCAACATTTTATCTTCACGGCCAACTCTGGTTTCAGCTGGCACAACGAGCACAGTCTGACATGAATGTTGATGGATATTTTCAGATTTTAAGCCACCAACGTGATGTCACTTAACGCGGAGCTGGGAGAAGACGCCCAGTAGCGCCGTTTTACGGCGCCTGCACCACACACGTAGGGCGCGTGCGTGATCTCAAGAGCAGACATAATAGTAAAATGTGGCAAAATAATTAGGGAATGTTGACGTGATCTCTGAGTGTCTTAGATCTAACATTTCATTACAGGTTTATGTGTGTTATTTATTTATTTATTTTTACTAGCAGACAACTCCATATGCCAGCATGGCATTTAAATTTTTTTTTTAATAATTTTTTGTTTTTCAATTACAGTTGACATACAGTACTATATTAGTTTCAGATGTACAACATAGTAGTGATTAGACATTGATATAACTTATGAATAATGTCACCCATTGTTATTAAATATTATTGATTATATTTCTGTGCTGTACTTCACACCCCCATGACTGTTCTGGAACTGCTAATTTGTACTTCATCCCTCATTCCCTTCACCCACCTACCCCAAACCCCCTCCCATCCGGCAGCCATCAAAATGGTCTCTGTATCTACGAGTTTCTCTTTTGTTTGTTTTTTAGATTCCACATATGAATGAAATCATATGGCGTTTGTCTTTCTCTGTCTGACTTACTCCACTCAGCACAATACCCTCTAGGTCCATCCATGTTGTTGCACGTGGCAAGATCTCTCTTTTTTATGGCCAAGTGATATTCCATTGTGTATATGTGCCACCTCTTCTGTATGCATCATCCATGATGGACACCCAGATGGCCTCCATATCTTGGCTACTGTAAACACTGCTGCAGTGAACACATGGAGTCACATGTCCCTTCCAAGTAGCTGTTTGGGTTTCTTCAGATAAATACTCAGAAGTGAGATTACTGGGTCCTTCTTTGTCTCTTATTATAGCCTTTATTTTAAAGTCTGTTTCATCTGGTATAAGTTTTGCTATGCCAGCTTTTTTGTTTGTTTCCATTTTAATGAAATACCTTTTCCTTTCAGTCTGTGTGTGTTTTGATCTGAAGTGAGTCTCTTGTAGGCAGCATGTGTAAGGGTCTTGTTTTCTTACCCATCAGCCACCCTGTGTCTTTTGATTGGAGCATTCAAACCTTTTACATTTAAAGTAATTGTGATAGATATATAGTTATTGCCATTTTATTATTCATATTTTTTTCTCTTTTCTTTTTCTTCTTAGGTTCCTATAACATGTCCTGTGATACTGGCATGGTGGTGATGAGCTCCTTTAGCTTTTTCTTGTCTGGAAAACTCTTTATCTGTCTTCAATTCTAAATGACCTTGCTGCATAGAGTCATCTTGGACGTAGGTCCTTGATTTTCATCACTTTGACTATTTCCTGCTAGTCCCTTCTGGCTGCAAAGTTTCTGTTGACAGATCAGCTGACAGTCTCATGGCAGCTTCCTGGTAGGTGACTGAGTGCTTTTCTCTTGCTGCTTTTAAGATTCTCTCTTTGTCTTAAACCTCTGGCATTTTAATTAGGCTGTGTCTTGGTGTGGCCTGCTTAGGTTCATCTTGTTTGAGACTCTGCTTCCGGGCTTGTAGGCCTATTTCCTTCACCAGGTTTTCTGTCATTGTTTCCTGACAAGGTTTTCAACTCCTTGCTCGCTCTCTCCTCCTTCTGGTGAATCCCTTTGAAGTGAATTCTGGTTTGCTCAGTGGTGTCTCAGAGGCCCTTTAAACTACCCTCATTTGTTAGGATTCCTTTTCCTTCTTCTTGTTGTGACTTGGGGTTTTCTTCTCCCTTCTCTTCCACATCGCTGAGTCGATCCTCTGCTTCATCCATTCTACTGTTGATTCCTTCCAGTGTATTTTTAATTTCAGCAATTATAGTCTTCATTTCTGACTGGCTCTCTTTTATGTTTTCTATTTCCATTTTTATGTGTCCTCTTTGCTGAAGTTCTGAGACCATTCAGCATCCTTATAACCAGTGGTTTGAACTCTGTATCTGGTAGATTGCTTGTCTCCATTTTATTGAATTGTTTTTTCTGGAGCTTTCTTCTGATCTTTCATTTGGGACATGTTTCTTTATCTCCTCATTCTGGCTGCCTCCCTGGATTTGTTTCTACATATCAGGTGGTGCTTTTTGTCTCCCAGTCTTGGTGGAGTGGCCTTATGTAGTAGACTTCCTCTGGGCCCAGTGGCACAGTCTCTCCAGGGGTGAGCCTTGTGTGGGCCGTGTGTGCCCTGCTGTTGTAGTTGACACTTGGTTGCTGTTGGCACATCAGTGGGAGGAACTGACCCTCGGGCTGATGGTCGTGAGGACTGGCCGTGACCGTGAGCTGTCGTGCAGGGCTGACCCCACAGAGCAGGATTCACTCTAGCAGGACTATGGTGCCTGCCCGGTCTGCCCTTTGGGGGTGTCATTGGCAGAGGTGGTTGGGTGGGGTTCTGGTGCGGTCTGAAGCTGGCCACCAGGTGTGTTGGTTCTAGAGCCTCTTGGGAGGGGCGCTGGTGCAGGCCAAGGTCAGCCGCTGCCTGAGCCCTGACTGGAGCCACCTGGTCTGAGCTACAGAGTGATCTGCAGATGGTGCCACTTGTGCTGGGCTTGGAGGCAGCTGAGAGAGGCTGAGCCATGAACCGAGGCCTCTGCCGCTAGTGCCGGGCTGGGGGCTGCTCAGCAAGAGGTGCGGGGGCCGCAGAGGCAGATGCTGCTTGTTTGGGGTTTGTGGGCCTTTCAGAGATTTTAGGAAAGTTTGCAGCATGAGCCAAGACAGGCCATTTCTATGCAAAAGCTACTGGAGGCAGCATTGGGGGCCTGCACGTTGGGAGGGGTGGGGCCTCGGGGAATCACCTGGATGGGGTGAGCGGCATCAGCCAGGTTGATGGACACCGAGATACAGCGCCTGAGAGTGTATAGTGGGTCAGTAGGAGGGCCCGGCAAAGGGACAGTGGCCTCTGCCAGCGTTCTCTCCGGGAGGAGCCGCCTCTCTAGCTCTCGCCCTGAAGCAGACATCTCAGTCCCTCCCCTAGTGTCCCTGACGCCTTTTGAGCTGTGTCCCCAGCGCTGGGATCAGAGCGAGTGAGTCCGTCAGCGGTGAGTCCACGCGGCCCTTGCAGGGGACGCCTAGCACTCCAGCTGCCGTCTATGTTACTTGGCCACCATCTCTTCCAGTTTTCACAGCCAGAGGTTGTGGGGATGCCTGTCCCCAGCACTGGCACCCTGGGCTAGGAGCCTGGTGTGGGGCCGGGACCCCTTGCTCCTCTGGTGGGACCTCTGCTGCTGAGACATCCCTCCTGATGCTCAGCCGCCTCACATGAGTGTGGGACCAGCCTGGTCTGGCCTCCACCCTCCTGCCAGTCTCGAGGTGGCCTCTTGTGTGTGTCCCCAGTTGTAGGACACTATTCTACAGACCTCAGGCGGTTCTCAGTGACAGCTCTGTGGTTTAGCTGTGATGCTGAGGTGGTCGTGGGGGGAGGCGGCACCACGGTCAACTGCCCCGCAGCCTTGACCGGAGGCCCTTTCTGCCCAGTTTTAACTGAATTAATGTTGTTGTTACTGAGTTATAGAGATCTTCATATATTATGGTTATTAACTCCTTAGTGTATATAAGATTTGCGAATATATTCTCCCTTTAATAGGTTGACTTATTTTTCATTTTGATGGTTTCCTTTGCCTTTTATTTTCTCTGTTGTCCCCATCTGGTTCAGGCACCAGGTAGTGTTGGCCCTGTGAAGTGACTTTGGGAACATTCCCTCTTCAACATTTTGGAAGAGTTTGAGAGGCTAGGTCTTACTTTTTTTACAGAATTGGCAGAATTCACAGCGAAGCTGCCTGGTCCTAGAGTTTGTTTATTGGAGTTTTTGATTACTGATCTAATCTCCTTACTAATAATCATTCTGTTTATATGTACTATTCATGATTCCGTCTTGGAAAATTGTGTGTTTCTAGGAATTTATCCATTTCTCCTAAGTTTTCCCATTTGCTGGTGTATAGTTGCTCATAGAAGTCTCTTATGCTCCTTTACATATTGTAATATCTCTTGTATTTCTGATTTTATTTATTCGAGCCCTCTCTTTTCATTCTTAGTGAGTCTAGCTAATGGTTTCCAATTTTGTTTAGCACTTCAAAGAACCTCCTCTAAGTCCCATTAATGTTTTTCATAGTCCTTTAGTCTCTTATTTATTTCCCTCTGGTCTTTGATTTCCATCTGCTACTGATTTCGAGGTTTGCTTGGTCTCGTTTCCTGGTTCCTCTGAGTGTGAAGGTAGACTGTTTATTTGAGACATTTGTCGTTTCTTGACTTAGGCCCATATCACTCTAAATGTCATTCTTATAACTGGTTTTGCTGCACCCCGTAGGTTCTGGTAGTTGTGTTCCCATGTTCATTGGTCTCAAGGTATTTTTTTAAATTTCTCTTTGAGTTCCTCGTTCACTTACTGGTTGTTCAATAACGTTGTTAATATCCACATATTTCGGGGGAGGGGTTTCCAGTTTTCTCCTTGTATTTGATTTTTTGTTTCATACCGTGTGGTCAGAAGAGCAGCTTGATATGATCTCAGTCTTCTTAAATTCACTGAGACTTTTGTGGTCTAACATATGTTGCATCCTGAAGAATATTCCATGTGCTCTCGTAAAGAATGTGTGTTCTGCTTTGGGGTTGAATGTTCTGGAAACATTTATTAAATATGAGCTCTAATTTGTCATTTAAGCCAGTGTTTTCCTAATTGGTTTTCTGTGCGGTTGGTCTGTCCATCAATGTAAATTGTGATATTAACGTCCCCTACTGTAATTGCTTTGCTGTCAATCTTTCTCTTTACATTTGTTAATATTTATATATTTAGTGCTTACAAGTTGGGTGCAAAAATGTTTGCAAACGTTGTATCTTATTACTGGATCCACGCCTTTATCATTATGTAGTGCTCATATCTGTCTTTGATTACAGCCTTTTTTAAAAGTCTGGTTTGTTTGAAATAGGCAGGCCTTCCTCAGCTTTCTCTTGGTCCCTGTTTGCATGAAATGTCTCTTTCCAGCCCTTCCCTCTCATCCTCTGTGTCCGTACATCTGAAATGAGTCTCTTGTAGGCAGCGTAGAGCTGGGTCTTATTCTTTATTCACTTACCACTCTGTGTCTTTTGATTAGAGAATTTACATTTAACATAATGACTGATACATACGTACTTATTGCTATTTTAATTGTTTTCCGGCTGTTTTGTAGTTTTCTTTTCTATTCTTTTCTTCTCTGTTTTCTTCCCTGTGCTCCCAAGACTTTCTGTAGCCTTATGCTGAGCTCCCTCTCCCATTATTTGTTGTGCAACTACTATGGGTTTCTGCTTTATGGTTCCCATAAGGCTAACATATAAACATAAGTGTTTGAGGTCGATAGCATGTTAAGTGTGAATGCATTCTAAAACTCTGCGTTTCCCAATCCCCCCCGCCATGTTTTGTGTTTTTGATGTGACATTTTAAATCTTTTTAGTTTGTGTATCCCTTAACTAAATATTGTAGTTATGGTTGTTTTGACTACTTGTCTTTTAACCCTCACATTTATTTCATAAGTGATTAATCCACTGCCTTAACTTTACATTTACCTTTGTCAGTGAGAGTTTGAGTCTCTCTGTTTTCTTGTTACTAATTAGCACCCCTTGTTTTCGTCTTAAAGAAGCCCCTTGATCACTTCTCGCAAGGCCAGTTGGCGGCTGATGAATTCCTTGGGCTTCGTCTGGGAAGCTCTTGCTCTGTGCCCCGAATCTGAGCTGCGGTGCCGGGTGGAGTGTGCTCGCCGGCAGACCTTGACCTTTCACAGCGGTGACCGTGTCCTGCCAGGCGCTTCCGGCCTGCGGTGCTTCTGCTGACGATCTTATGATGCTTCCCTTGCGACTTGTTTTCTCTTGGTGCTGTTAAGATTCTCTCCTCATCTGTCACTCCTGACAGTTTAATTATAAGGAGTCATGGGTCTCTGGGTGGCCGCGTTCGCCGCTCTCTGCGTTTCCTGGACCTGGATGTCCTATTCCTGCCCCAGGAATAGTTGGTGGCCATTATTTCTTCAAATAATTTTCTGCCCCTCCTTCTGGGACCCCTGTAATGCGGACAATACTGTGCCAGCGTTGCCTGTAGGTCCCTTAAGACACCTTCAGTTGTTAACGTTATTCTCTCCCTCCGCTGCCTTTTCTGGGTGTTTCATTACCCCACCTTCCAGATCACTGACTCTTTCTTACTTTTCATTCAGTCTTCTGTTGAATGATTGTGTGTATTTTTCAGTTCTCTTGTATCTCACAGCTCTGCGACCTGCATTGGGGGCATTCTTTTATCTTCTCTCTCTCTCTCTGGCAGTTCTTGCTGTGTGTTTGTCCATTCTTTAGCCTCATTCGGGGAGCATTTTTAAGACCAGGTAAATTAATTATCTCCCTTTCGTTAGGTTTCTTTTCTTACACTGGGGTTTTGTCTCCTTTGTAATGCGTTTTGCTGTCTCCGTCTCGCTCGACTGTTCTCTGTGTTCCTCTTTGGCGGTTCGGACGCGCGGCCCTGTCCGCGGAGCCGGGCCCGCCGCGGGTCCCCAGCGTGGGCAGGACACACCTGGTGCTCGCAAGGTCGCGAGGCCGAGCAAAACTGCCGCCCAGGGGGGACCCCCGCAGACTCCTTCCCCGCTGGCGGGCGCATCGAGATCGACCAGTGACCCCCCGCACGGCCCGCTTCGGGCAGAATCCGGATTCACTGCAGCTGTGCTTCCCCTGAGTGTAGACCCCATGGATTTTCAACACCAGACATTTGGGGGCTCATCCCACGGGTGGGGTGCCCACGGTGGGGCACAAACCCCTGCTCCTCAGGGAGAGGCGTATTTTTAGGTCCTTCCTGGCTAAGCTGTGGCACTGGGCGAGGGTTCGGGGACACCGTGTCTTTGCCTCCACAGCCCGTTTCGGGCCTTTTGGGGGCTTTTAGCTAGTTAGGGGTGTTTTCCAGAGGGAACTTGTTCCCTGTGCATCTGTGGTCGGGGGGAATTTGGGGTCTGCCTGAGCCACGTCTGAACCTCCCACTTCACGTGTTCTTAGAGTCGGGGTCACGGGGAGTGGAGCGTGGTGCCTGGAGCGGAGTCGGGGTCCCGGGGGTCGGGATGCAGCACCTGGAGCGGAGTCGGGGTCCGGGGGGGCCGGACACGGCGCCTGGAGCGGAGTCGGGGTCCGGGGGAGCCGCATGTGGCGCCTGGGCGGAGCCGGGGTCCCGGGGGGCCGGACGCGGTGCCCCAGACCGAGGCGCCAGTTCTGCATTAAGTCACGTGCCTGACGGCGTCCTGACAACTCACTGCTTTGGGCAGGTTGTTTGTGTCCCCCACAAACACTGCTGTGTTGAAGCCCCGGCCTCCAATATGCCGGTGTTTGGAGGGGAGGCCTTTTGGGGGTGATTGGGTCGTGAGGGCGGAGCCCTTGGAGCGGAGTCACCGCCTTTGTAAGACGAGGCGGGGACATGGCCTGAGTGTCCTCAGCGTGAAGGGGCCGCGTGGACACGGGGACACTCGCCCCTCACACCTGTGAGAAACGTTTGTCGTTTAAGCCCCCCAGAGGCGGTGTCTGCAGAGGCAGCCCAGGCCGATGGAGACAAAAGATAGATCGTGTGACGCTTAGACAGACAGACAAGCAGACCGAGACAGGACAGCAGCCTAGACAGACAGACAGACAGACAGTCTGCTGCGAGTTCATACGAAAAAGCCAGCAGGAGCTGGATAGAACTGAAAACAAGTGGCCATTGACCCTTCCAGACCTTAAAGCCAGCAATGGGAACAGCGAGGTATTGGCACTTGAACTGAGAGATCAAAAAAATATAAAATATACTCAAAACCTATATAATTTTAGTAACCCATGTCACCCCAGTAAATTTAAGATATATATGTATACGTGTGTGTGTGTGTGTGTGTGTGTGTGTGTGTGCGTGTGTGTGTGTGTTTATATATATATCCAGAACTGGACATATATACATAAGGGAATTGAGTTTATGATAAAGATTTTAAGAAAAATAACTAGGATTATTCAATAAAATTCATAGGGTAAACTCAGGAGTCATCTTGAAATCTAATACATGGGACACATGTCATATTTCACACCAGTATAAATTTTACTTCCATCAAAATTTTGAATGTAATTACAAAACCAAAAAATTATAGAAACAGCATATAAATTTTTTCTTTAAAGTCTCGTAGTTAGATATGCCTTTCTGTGACATGACTGACAAGTCTTAAAGGTTTGGCAGTAACCATGGCAACCGTATAGCGCTTACTGTGCTCCAGGCTCTGACTTAAGACACAGGACATCGTTTAACCCTTTCAGCCACCCTAAGAGATGAGTCCTGTTGTCATCTTGTAGCAGCTCGTGGGACTTGGTGAGGCCTGGCTCCAGGCCACCCCTCAGCCACCTCGCTACCTTGTAGACGTGACCACCTTACAACAAGCCTAATAAATTTGACACGAACGGGACCAGAAGGAAGTATCAAAGTACCCCAAACTGGAATTCATAAAAGAGGACAAGAGCTGATTTTCATTATTTTAAAGTGATCCCAATAAAATAAAAGACCAGCAACTTAAGGAAGAAATTGACACAGTAAGAGCACAGCTCGCCCAGAAAACAACACGCAGGTGGTGTCAGAGAGAGCGTGTCTAGACGCCACCAACAGTGACGCACTGGCACTGTGGGGAGCTTCACTCTGCTCCCGCCAGTTCCCGAAGACCCACACATTTGAAAGTTCGCTGGTGTGACCTGGGAAGTCACACTCTTGTGTCCCTTATAGGTGTGTAACTGGCACGCTGCCCATAGAGGATATTTTGACAACGTCAATCAAATCAGAAATAACACACGCACACACTCCTCGACCAGCCATCTTGTTTATTTAAATGTGACTTAACAGCCATGGTCTACACAGGCGAGGCCATTCAGGTACAAGGTGTTAATCACACCCTTTGTTATAATAAATACTGGAAATGACCGAAAAATCCAGTGGGAGGCAACTGGTTAAAAACTAGCATAGCCATACAGTGGAATATTGTGAAGTCACGTTGAAGAAGTAAACAAACTAAAAAGTACAAAGAAAGCCACTGACCTGGAAACACGCAGGGGGATGTAGGAATTAAATGTGCAGAAATTCACACAATCGCATTACCTGTATGTCAGGGCAGTCCTAATGCATAATGTCTTTGCTTATATGTATAATCAGATTTGATGTGTTTGACTTATATATGCACAGAAGTCTCCTGACGGGTAAATCATTCATGTGTGAAAGGATATATGTATTTAAAATAAAATTTAATGTGTATGCATGTATGAACATGCACAAGAAAATATGTAAGTATATATATTTGTATGTATGTACACATGTGTAGAATAAAATAAACGCAGAGCTCAAAGCCAGATGCCGGCGGCTAGGACATTTGGTCCCTTTAAGAGCGTGGGTTGTGTGAAAGAAAGATGTAAAGATATAATTGATTAGGCTCTAGTGAAGTAAATCGTTTCAGTAGCATCAGCCAAATGCAGTACATTCTCCTTGTAGGGAGCCAGCAATGACTCACTGCTGCTCATCACCATGGCAACGGAGCTGCCTCTCAGTGATGCAGGTTCGCTGGTACCATCCGCTGCTAATTCAGCCTGTGACTCACATGCACACGTCTTTGTGCTCAGTATTCTGTTTTCTCCCAAGCCCCTCCAGACAAGATGTGTTTTGAAAAATTACTGAAATAGTAACTAAGAAGGTAAAAAAGGAGGATAATAATACATTTGTAAGAACGTAAGAAAGAAGAGAAAATGTATATAACAAACACAAGTGAAAAAAAATAGTAAGCAGTAATATTGGAAATTGAACACAAGTAATCCTAAAGAAAGCTCTTCTAGATTTATTTATATCAAACAAGGTTGATTTTAAGGCAAAGGTGTTAGCAGAGAAAACTTCAGTGTGTTAGGAGGCTAAATGCAATTTAAATTTGTGTTCATGTAATTATGTAGCTTCAGAAAATACACAAAAGGACAGCTGACAGGGGCGGCCAGGGAGCCCACAGGTAGTGGGTGTTTTTAACACACCTTGTGCAGTTGCTTATTTTAGAAAGCAGAGAGGACAGACTAGGTGTGCGTGACTCTGTGAGTCCGACCCCGCTGGGACACGGCAGCTTGCCCGCAGACCCCCCACCCCAGCCCAAGAGCCTCGCCAGGCTGCCCGCAGGGCGTGTCGGGTTGTAATCCCACACTGGCAGGCGAGTCCTACCCTCACCTGCTCCGACAGGAGCTCCAGCCATGGCTTTGCTGGCCAGGGAAGGACCCCCTTCCAAGCCAGAGCTGGTTTCCTGCATGAGGTTCTGAACCTACGTGAAAGCCTCAAAGCCAAGCCCGGCCTGGTGCCACTGGCCTAATTGTGGGAAGGGGACATCCACCCCTCCAGAGCCTGTGGTCACTTCTGAGGCCACCCTACGATGCTGACTCACCTACATCAGTTATTTTTAAGCCCCAGGGTTTTTAGCCAGGTCAGAGGGGCTCCAGGAGGCTGGAGAATCGGGGAGGATAGGAAGGTCGGTACCGTTTCCCGTCTCTCAAAAAGTACTGACCGCACCATTTCCCTGGTCAAAATCTTCCTGTTGCTATTAGAATAAAGACCAAACCTGTTACGCTAAAGTGCAAGATTGTTCATTGTTTTTTCTTTTTGCTTATGTGTTCAGACTTAGTATTCTCCATTCCCACCCCTTCACACACACACCTGAAGTTTCAGCAACAATGATCTGTATTTAGGTTCTTTGAATGTAGGATACCTTCTCCTAAACAGAACATTCTTGTTCCTCCTCTCTTCCTCTCCCTTCCTCCCTCCTTCCTCTCTCCCTCTCTCCCCTCACCCCATACTCAACTTTGCATAGTCAAGAACGATGTGATTTGATGCAATATGCCATGAGGTGACATGGCATGACATAACATGACAGTATAACTGAGCCACTGGAACTGGGGGTTTTAGCTGTCGTCATAGCTTGTGTTAATTGAGGGACCCAGAAGGCATGATATTTGGTGTGAAACCTCCCACGGTTTCCGATAGAAGTCATCATGCCCTTAGTGGGGATCCAGCCTTTCTGGGCAGAGGGGACAACACATACAGAGGCCAAAGTCTGGAGCACGTTTACAAAACACACCAGCATGACTGGTCTCCAGTGATTGACGAGAAGACAGACCGGAAATGGGACCTAAGAGGGAGGTGGAGACCGGGTCAGGGAGGCTTGGGAGCCTGAAGAAATTACATGGCAAGTAATGAAAAATCTGGCTGTGATGAAACATCTTTGGAGGGTTTTCAGCAGGAAAAAGACATTTTGACGCATGTTTTTAAAAGATCATTTGGGCTAAAAGATGGTTTGGAGAGTGGATTATAAGGCTAACAAGGGGAGGGAGAGACTAGTTAGGAGATTATAGTCTTCCACACAAGTAACTTAGTTAAGCCAAACGTGTATATTACCCTGAGCCACTGAATAAATCAAGTCCAGGGAAGTCATATGGCTTATGTGTGTAATAGCTCATTATATGTAAGACACACAGTACAATTGATTCATTAACAAAACATATGGGTTCCAGATTCTGTTCAATGTTGGGGACACTTGCAGGTCGACCGAAGCAAGCCCTAGCTCTAGCCTTTTTAGACTTAGTACAGCTTTAGAGAAGTTAAAATCCTTCACTGTAACAGAAGATACAAAAACCTGCTGTTTTGCCCGGTGACCGCCAGGGGGCCCTAAAAGAACCTACTGCACAGACAGATGCAGAATGAAGTCTGAGCTTGGCAGAGCCACACAACTGACTGAAGATGCTGCAGTATTCTCACACACACACCTTTGCTGGTTAATGGAACAGAAAATAATCCTCTGTAACACTGTGCAACGTGAGCATCCCTAGCCACTCGAATTTGCAAACTGTAGAGAGAGCGAGGGTATAGCTAAGGAAAAAGGGTGAAACTCGGGATTTCTGTGGACTGTCTGCCAAGTGCCTGAAAATCTTTTGTGAAATGTTCTTTTGCCAATTTCCCGGTTGGGTTATTCATCTTTTATTTATTGACCTTTAGGGGTTCTTTGTGTGTTTTATCAGATATGGGAAGTACAGATATTTTCTCTGAGGCTGTGACTTCTCTTTCATTCACTCAACAGTGACCTCCACAGAGAAAAATATTTTATTAATACCGTCCAATTTATCAATTCTTTATTTCATCAATTATCCTTTTCGTTGCAGCCAAGAACCCATGAACAAACCCAGAGGCACAGATGCCTCTTCCCTCGTTTTCTTCTACAAGTTTACTTTTAATAGTTTTATTTTTCCAATTACAGCTGACATACACTATTATATTAGTTTCAGGTGTACAGCACAGAGGTTAGACATTTATATGACTTAGGAAATGATCCCCCCCCCATGAACCCAGGACCCGTGTGACACTTCACATAGTTATTACAACACCACTGACTCTGTTTCCCATGCGGTGCTCACACCCCCACAACTGTTTTGTAACTACAGATTTGTATCTCAATCCCCTCCCGCTTCCCCTCCCCTCTCCCTCCCCTCTCCCTCCCCTCCCCCAATCTGACAGTCATCAAAATGCTCTCTTTATCAATGAACTTGTTTCTGTTGTTTGTTTATCCTGATCTCTAGATTCCACATATGGTGTTTGTCTTTCTCTGACTTATTCCACTCAGCACAACACCCTCCAGGTCCATCTATGTTGTTGCACATGTCAAGATTTCATCCTTTTTATGGCTGAGTGATGTTCCATGGTATGTATGTGTCACCTCTTCTGTATCCATCATCCATGATGGACACTCAGGTGGCCTCCATATCTTGGCTACTGTAAATACTGCTGCAGTGAACACATGGAGTCACATGTCCCTTCAACGCAGTGTTTTGGGTTTCCTTGGTTAAATGCCCAGGAATGGAATTACTGGTCCTTTTTCTCTCTTGTTATAGCCTTTGTTTT
Source organism: Eidolon dupreanum (assembly GCA_028627145.1). Classification (NCBI taxonomy): domain Eukaryota; kingdom Metazoa; phylum Chordata; class Mammalia; order Chiroptera; family Pteropodidae; genus Eidolon; species Eidolon dupreanum. The sequence goes on along the minus strand of CM053516.1, from coordinate 19,488,751 downwards.
AAAGTCTGTTTTGTCTAATATAGGGATTGCAATCCCAGCATTTTTTTTTTATTTCTATTCTTCACAAGGCATCTTTTTCCATCCGTTTGCTTTCAGTCTGTGTGTGTTTCAATCTGAAGTGAGTCTCTTGGAGGTAGCACGTGTAAGGGTCTTGTTTTCTTACCCATCAGCCACCCTTTGTCTTTCAATCAGAGCTTTTACTCCATTTACGTTTAAAGCAATCCTTGATAGATATATAATTATTGCCACTTTATCATTCATATTTTTATCTTTTTCTTTTTTCTTAAAGAAGTTCCTCTAACACTGCTTGCAAGATTGGTTTGGTGGTAATGAACTCCTTTAGCTTTTTCTTGCCTAGGAAGCCCTTTACCTGATCTTTGATTCTAAACAATAGCTTTGCTGGGTTGTAGGCCCTTTTCATCATTTTATTTCCTGCCAATTCCTTCTGGCTGCAAAGTTTCTGTTGAGAAATCGGCTAAAAGCCTTATAGGGGCTCCATCCTAGGTAACTATCTGCCTTTCTCTTGCTGCTTTTGAGATTCTCTCTTTGTCTTTAACCTCTGGCGTTTTAATTAGCATGTGTCTTGGAGTGGCCTCTGTGGGTTCATCTTGTTTGGGACTCTCTGTGCTTCCTGGGCTTGTGTGTCTGTTTCCTTCACCAGGTTAGGGGAGTTTTCTTTCATTATTTCTTCAAATAGGGTTTCAATTCTTTGTTCTCTCTTTTTCTGGTCCACCTATGCTGCGAACATTGGCACACTTGATGTTGTCCCAGAGGCCCCTTAAGCTATCCTCATTTTTAAATTTTTTTCTTTTTGCTCTTCCTGTTTGGTGTTTTCTGCTCCCTTGTCTTCCAACCTGCTGATTCGATCTTCTGCTTTATCCAATCTACTGTTGATTCCCTTGAGTGTATTACTCATTTCTGACTGGTTCTTTTTTATGTTTTCTACCTTCACTCTTATGTTTTCTATCTCTTTGTTAAAATTCTCAGTGAGTTCATCAGTTCTTCCCCTAAGTTCATTGATCATCTTTATAACCAGTGTTTTGAACTCTGCATCTGGTAGATTGCTTGTCTCCATTTCATTCAGCTATTTTTCTAGAGCTTTCTTCTGCTCTTTCATTTGGGACATGTTTCTTTGTCTCCTCATTTTGGCTGCGTCCCCGTGTTTGTTTCTATGTATCAGATAGAGCTGCTGTGTCTCCTCATCTTAGTGGAGTGGCCTCGTGTAGTAGGTGTGCTGTGGGTCCAGTGGCAGAGCCTTCCCTGGTCACCTGAACCAGGTGCTCCAGGTGTGTCCCTTGTGTGAGTCAGGTGTGCCCTCCTGTTGTAGGTGAGCCTCAGTTGCTGTTGGCACATCAGTGGAAGGGAGTGACCCTCAGGCTGATTGGTTGTGAGTACTGGCCATGACCATGAGCTGTTGTGTGGGGCTGACCCTACAGAGCAGGACTCGCTGTAGCTGGGCTCTGGTGCCTGCTCAGTCTGCCCTTTGGGTGTGTCATCCTCAGAGGTGACGCTGGGTGGTGCTGCAGCTCAGACTAAAGCTGGTCACTGGGCAGCAGTCCAGGGCTCTCAGGGAGGGGCCATGCCACAGGCCATGTTCAGCTGTTGCCTGTGCCAAGCCCAGGGCCACCTGACATGAGCCACCAAGCATTCTGCAGATGGCTGCCACCCACACTGTGCTTGGAAGTGCCTTGAGAGGCCAAGCTGCAAACCAAGGCCTCTGCCGCTAGTGCCGGGCTGGGGGCTGCTCAGCAAGAGGTGCGGGGCACGTGGGGGTCAGATGCTGCTTGTTTGGGGTTTGTGGGCCTTTCAGAGATCTTAGGAAAGTCTGCAGCATGAGCCAAGACAGGCCATTTGTATGGAAAAGCCACTGGGGATGGCTTCGAGGCCCACATGCTGGGAGGGGTGGGATCTCAGGGAATCACCTGGGTGGGGCGAGTGACATCAGTCAGGTCAATGGTGACTCAGATACGGCACCTGACTGAGAGTGCACATTGGGTCAGTAGGAGGGATCAAGAAAGGGACAGTGGCCTCTGCCAGCACTTCCATCCAGGAGAAGCTGTTCCCTCAGCCCTCACCCTGAAGCAGACATCTCGGTCCCTTCCCGAGTGTCCCTGACACCTTTAGAGCTGCGTTCCCAGTGCTGGAATCAGAGCGAGCGAGTCCGTCAGCGGTGAGTCTGTGCGGGTTCTTTAAGAGGACACCTGGGACTCCAGCTGCCGTCTGTGTCACTTGGCCACCATCTCTGCTGATTTTCACATCCAGAGGCTGTGGGGCTCCTGTCCTTGGCACTGGCACTCTGGGCTGGGCAGCCCAGTGTGGGGCCGGGATGCTTCGCTCCCACTTTAACTGCCACGCAGGTGTGGGATCAGAATGGTCCAGCCTCCGGCCTCCTGCCAGTCTCGAGGTGGCCTCTTCTGTGTGCCCCCAGTTGTAGGACGCTGTTCCATAAACCTCATGTGGTTCTTTGGTTTCACAGTGATGCCGAAGTGGTCATGGGGGAGACGGCATCACGGTCACCTGCTCCACCATCTTGACCAGAAGCCTAAAAGTTTTATTGTTTTGCATTTTACATTGAGTTATATGGTGAGTTTTCAGTTACTTTTTGTGTGAGGTGTGAGGTCTTCCACTCATCCCGCCATCATTTGTTGACAAGGGTATTCCTTGTACATTGCTTCTTTGTCAAAAATCAGTTGACTGTATTTGCAACAGTGTGTGCCTGGGTGTTCTGTTTTTTGTTTTGTTTTGTTTTGTTTTCGCTGATCCATGTGTCTGTATAATTTCACCACTGCCACACTGTCTTGATCTTAGAGGAAATGCATTCAGTCTCCTGCCATTAAGTATTACATTAGTGGTACATTTTTCATATCAACCCTTTTTGGGGTTAAGGAAGATCCCTTCTATTTCTAATTTTTTGGAATGTTTACGATGAGTGGGTGTTGAATTTGGGGGCCCTTTGTGCTGCTCCCTGGAGAGATTCTGAGTGTTGCATCTCTCGCTCCGGCCCCCTGGCATTGCTGGAGGCTTGCTCATGTGGTGGTGGAGGGGGGCGCAGGTGGTGTTCTCCGGGCTCTTGATTAAGTCTCGTCTCGAGGGGTGCAGTGTGCTTCTGCCATGGGGGTCTTCACACGTTTCTCTCCTCTCCTCCAGGGATGGGGTTTTCCCTCCATTCCCTTCCAAACAGATGCTCCCAGCCCATTTCCTTGGGGCTCTGTCCCCCCACTGAGAAAAGCATTTTATTCCTTAGATGACACAGGAAGGCTAGAGCGAGGCTGGAACAGGTAGACTTCCCTCCCCCGACATGTGACGAGGATTCACTGTTGTTCCCTGGAGAAGGCTCTCCTCCATCCTTTCACATCCTGCACCTCCCTGGAGCCACCTCTCCGGATTTCAGGGTGGTTGGCTTGCATTGCAATCTCAGGATTCTGATGGGTCCAAGAAAACTCATGGATTCAGATTTTTCTGGACCCTCCCTTCATTTCAGGACAGGAATGATGACTTTCAAGCGTTTTACTTGCCAGAGCTGATGCACACACACAAAACAGAATTATTTTTGTTACCTTGAGGGACATGAGTGAAAACAAAACCCAAAATGTATGACATGGTCGGGAAGCCTTCTCCGTGCTCTCGTAAGACCTTGATTTCCAACAGTGTACGTCGCACCATTGGCTTCTGAAACAATCAAGAATTGTCCACTTCATCATGTGATTCTCTCCCCAAGCGCACTCTGCTTCCCTCTCCTTCCTGCAGACTCGGGTCCCTTTGTAATTTAGCTCTTTACTCCTGTATTTGCAGATGGTGCGATGTATATGTAGAAAATCTTGAAGAATGTACACATAAACCCCTAAAACTAATATGTGTTTGGCAAGGTTGCAGGCCACACACGATCAACATGCAACTTTCCATTGCATTTCTGCATACCATCATCACACAGGTGGAAACAAGTTTAAAATGTAATATAATTTACAACCACTCAAAAAGAATGACATACTTAGGTGTAAATTTAACAACATACCCAGGACTCGTATGTTGGAATATATAAAATGGCTGATGAAAGAAATTTAAAAATGTCCAAGTAAATGGAGAAATATTCCATATTTATAGATCGGAAGACTCAACATAGTAAAAAGGTAAATTTTTACTAAACACACAAGTTTGACTAAATTTTTATAAAAATTCCAGCAATCCCTTTGTTACTATAGACAAACTTGTTTAAACGTTGATATGGATTGTCAAAGGATCAAGGATAGATACAAATAATTCTGAAAGAAAGGAATACTATGAGAGGGTCCCTGGGCTTTATTTCAAGACTTGTTATATAGCTACAGCACTCTAATAGCCTCATATTGATGGAGGGAAAGATACACAAATCTGAGAGACAGCAGAGAACTGAGGAGGCAGCCTGCACGGGAGCGCCAACTGATTTTTGACAAAAGTATAGGGGGGAAAAACCCTCCACACTTTACACAAAATAAACTCAAAAATGGGTCATAGATTTAAATGTAAAATATGCAACTATTAAAAAACTATTAAACTTTAAAACGTAGAAGATCGTGGGGACATAGAGTCTGATGGAGAATAGCTATACATCCAAGAGCATGATCCATCAAAGAAATAAATCAGCAAATGAAACTTCATCGAAATGTCAAACTTCTGCACGGAAGGGCCTGTTATCACGATGAAAAGCCCAACTGCCAAATGGGAAGAAATACTTGCAAATCACATATCTAATAAATGACTCAAATCTAGATTACAGGAAGGACTCCCAGAACCTAGTATTATAAAACAGAGAAGCTCATTTAGCAGATGGGCAGCAGAGATGAACAGACGTTTCACCAGAGCAGATATACAGGTGACAGGAAGCACACAGAAAGATGCGGTCCCTCAGCCACTAGGGGAAGGCGAACTCGGACCCCACTGAGATACCGCTACCCACCTATTAGGACAGCTAACTTTTTTTTTTTAAGCGGCAATGCCAAGTGCTGGTGAGGATGTGAAGAAATGGGGCCTGTCATATATTGCTGGTGGGAGTGTAAAATGTTACAGCCCTTCTGGAAAATAATTTGGTCATTTCTTTTAAAGAGTGTTAATATGTACTTACCATGCAAGCCGGCAATTACACCCGGGGGCATCTGTCCCCGATAAATGTCCATATAAAGACCTGTGCACAGAAGTTCGGGGCACCTCTGTAGTAGCTCAGAGCTGGAAACAACCAAAGCATCCTTCACAGGCAAATATTTTATCAGCATTAAAAGCGAATGAACTATTGATACACGGAACGATTTAGATGGATATCAGGGATGTTATAGCGGAAAAAAACTGTACTGTTCTCAAAGGTATGAGTCCGTCTCTGCAACATTCTCAAAATGACAAAATTCGGAGATGTCAGAGAGGGAGGATGGCGATGGCAAGGGGCTGGGGACGGGGGAGGGATGCGCACGGCTGCGGGCAGTGGGGGTGTCCTGGCCGGGTGGGATTGCGGAAGCCGCGTCTGTGACTCGGTGTCATTGGACCGTGCGTCCACGTGGCATCGAGTTGCACTCCGGCTGTGTCAGGTGTCAACGCTGGGGAAGCCGTGTGCAGGGCGTGACCCCGCCTGGCTCAGTCGCTGCGACTTCCTGTGGGGCTGTAATAATTTCAGAACAAAGCGCCATTGCTGCTGTCGCGCGCCCCCCCTACCCCCCCCAACACTCAGATCCCGCAGCTCCGTGGCCCCCGCTGGCTCCGTCTCCGGGGTGGAGCCTGAGCCCCCAGACAGCACGGTCCAGGAAGGCCACCAGGTCTGGGACATGCGTCTGTGGTTGCCGCTGGGCGGTCAGGTGGCCCCGACCCTCTGTCCACCATGGTTCTCAAGCCAAAGCCACCTGGAACAAGCGGCAGCAGAGAAAGCCAGTGTCGCTGGGACGCGGGTTGGCAGCCTGCAAGGTCGTTCGCAGTGAGGGTGTCAGGGTGCTCCCAAAGTGCCACCAAACAGCATGACAGGACGCCGATGACGAGGGCTTTCGCGGGTTCCCCTCGTAAACAGACAGGGGCAGGCGTGACTCGGGATCCGAAAGGATTAGGAGATTGGACCAGTGACGAGGAGTGTCCTAGACCCTTCATGGGACGTGCGGTAGAACCTTCTGGAAGATTCAGAAGAAGGAAATCCCGTGGACTCGGGGGGCCCACGCTAGTCTTCCTCTCCGGGGCCCCCCCAGACCCCTCGGAACTGCTTGGCCAGTCATTGCTTTTCTGTGCCCATAGGACTTCCTGGGCGGGGGGCGGCAGGAAGCAGAAAGGGTCTGTGACCAGATACCAGGGGCTTCTCTTCGGGTCGCACCCGTGTTGACGCGCCCAGCTCTCCAACGCGGATTCCCAGAGGCCCGGGGACCACCCAGCAGAGGGCCTCCCACCCACACCCCACCCCCGCCTCGTTTGTGATCCCTGTTCAGCCCGACCCCCACCAAGGCTCTGCTGCCGAACCCCCGGGGAGCGGGAAGGGAGCCCACAGGGGCGGGAACCCCAAGACCGTCAACCGTTCAGACACGGTGATCTGGGCAGCCCAGGTGGCGGCTGGCGTGCGGCTGACACTGAAGGCCGAGACTGCGGGAAGGACAGCCGGCCGAGCGCGGGGGGACGGAGGGCACCCACCCCCCGGTCGGCCGCAGGATCCCCGAGTGGCCGACCCCTGGAGAAGGCCCCCAGATTTCAGCCTCGGGTACCCAGAGGGAGGGGCGTCAGGAGTGATCTGTCCCTTCGCGGTTGGTGGCCATGGGTGAGCACATGCTAAAGTCGCAGGTACGCCTCTAACTCTGCAGGTCACTCAGTGCCACGCGGGCTGGCTGCCCGGCGAGGCTCGGGGGCGCCGGGGTGCCCCGGCCGTCGCAGCCGCAGTGAGCGGCCCATGTGCCCATAGTGTCACTTGCTGTGTGGCTCTGACGAGCAGCTGGCCCTGGGTTCCGCTGCCCCCAGGAGGCGTGGCTGCGAGTGAGTCACTCCGAACTTCCAATCGTCCTTTACCTGTAGACAAATGTCCTGGGCTTTGTAAACCTCCTGTACAACAGGGCCCCAGACTGGTCACTTCGAGAAATGCTTCTAATTTCCCCGGGGCTCCCACAGCTTCGTGGCTTCTCCTGGGGTCACTTTGCGGCTCCGAGGGGCGGTTCCCGGCCCCTGCTATGACTCGTTCCGAGCACAGGTTGTCGCGTCTCTGCCCCACGCCCACCACTTTGCATGTCGTTTTCCGGGGCAGACGTTGGTGTCGGCAGGACGCTCCCTGGACCACCCAGGCGAGCGGTTTTGGGGGTCGCAGGCGGCGAACACCCTCCACCTCCCACCCCCATGAGCAGCGCTGCCCGCGAAGCTTCTGCCTGCGTGCGACACATGCCCATGGGAGCAACCTCTAAGTAAGAGAATCTTAATATTTTTAAACCTCTCGAGGAGGCAGTGGGCTGAATATTTCAGGACAACTTGTAGTCATTTCTTTCACCACCGGCATAGATGGCTTCGTAACAACCTGACTTACATCGTATGTCCCATGCGCTTTTATTCTGTTCTACGCCAATTTCATAAAAGTGAATGCTCGTCTGATATTTCTGTCCTTAAATATTAGTGAGGTGGACTGGTTTTCAGTGTTATTTCCCATTTAAATTTCTTTTCTTTCTTTCTTTCTTTCTTTCTTTCTTTCTTTCTTTCTTTCTTTCTTTCTTTCTTTCTTTCTTTTTTTGTCACCGTTACCCTTTCCCCTCATTTAGTCATAGGAGTTTTCTGTGGGTTTTTTCCCCCCATTTTGAAATTAAAAGCTTCGTATTGCATTCATCTACATTTTATTGCTTTCAAATAAATGGGTCTTGAATCGGTCACTACTGCTCCCCGTCCTGTATTTTCATGGAACCTAGATTTTTTTCTGCCTTCAGCTTTTATAATGTCAGCTGTCTTTTCTTAAACTTTTCCAGTTGAATGTCTGGCTCATTTAGTTCCTTTATTTGTACTTAGAAATTCATTCTTATTGTCATTCATCTCATTAGAATTTAACCCCATTCAGGTCTTAAGCTCTGGGCTTTGTGGAAAGAATGCGCTTTGCTTTGGATCACATGTGCTGTCGGTGGGAGGTCTGCTTCCTGTAATGCGGGAGAGACACGCCCCCCGAGAATGGCACCAAAGTCATACATTGCCATTTTCCAAATTTTAACCCACAAAGAGCAACTTGCTCAAGTATCCCAGGACTAAGTGATTTAGAGAAAACTACAGAAACAATAATGGAACATCAACACACACACAAGCGGTGCGAGACCCACGTGCCACTGTGCCGGCCGAACAAAGCCTCCTTTGGGGACGGTTCTCAGCGGGGGCAGTGACTGTCGTCAAAATAACTCGGGTTTGAGTGTGGGAGCAGGTGTCATCCTCCCTGAACCAAGGTGTTTACGAGAAACTCCCACCAAGTTTCTGGAAAAGTCCTCGCTGGGACAACCCGTCAGAGGTCCCCGGTAGCCAGGCAGGTTGTGGGGGGGGGGGGGTCCCGGGGTCCCAGGAGGCTGCGCCCCGCCTGGCTCGGGAGTGGCTCGCGGGTCCCACTCGAGGGGCTGGGCTCCTAGTGCCAGCGGGTCGGCCGGGAGAAGTGTCTCCACGTTGTCCTGTGAAGCGAGGGCAGCGGAGCGTTTGGCGAGGGGTGCAGGTGAACTGTGGACCAAGGTTCTGGAGCAAATGGTACCCGCAGCCCAGGTATGTGGCAGCAGGAGCGACAGCACCTGCGATGTGCCACTAGGTGGCAGGAGAGTTCCACCGTCGCGGCTTGCTCGCGTCTGGAACTTCCTCTCCGCCCGAAGAAGGGGCTTCGGGCTGGGGTCCCGCATCCTCACGGGCAGTGACTCCGGGGAAGTCGTGTAAACCATGCGGGCGTGTGCCCAGACCCGCTGCCCCAAACCCTCCATCGCCTTGCCTCTCACTCCAAGCCCCGCACCCAAAGGCTCCGGCTGTGCCCGCTGACTTCCCCGGCACGTTCGCGTTTGTTTCCCCACTCCCAGGAGCATCCCCTCGGCGGCCATGTCGCTAGGTGTCCCCTCCATCTCCACCGCCACCTGCAACCCGCAGGACCCCACGTTCGTCCAAGCCCCCTGTCATGGTCCCGGCTATTCTGCAGAGAGCCTGTTTCCATCCCCAAAATCCAGCTCCCCGGGGTACTGGACAGGCCACAAGACTGACCGAAGCCTCCTGGGCCAACCCCCCCGCGAGGCTAATGAGCCCGTGGTCCCGGCAACAGGTGGCCCCTTTCCTCATAGAACTTGAAAATGTTCTGCTTCAAATGACCACTTCACTGACTTGGCACCGGCCCGTGCCATTCATGTGATCCCCTGGAGTTCAAACGCTCACGTCCAAAATGGAAATAATGAAGCCTACTTAGAAGGACTGTGGGCAGGATCCAGGGCACAAGCCTGCCACGTTCAGCCTTCCTGCCTTGTGAAGCTCCGCTCCCGGCCGGGTACAAACCCAACGATTCCCCGCCCGTGGGAATCACAGCTGCTCTGTGACAAGCGTCCTGCCAAGGCAGGTCCATCCCCGTGGAGTCTTGGCGTTGGGCTCTATTCGGAGACTTGCTAAAACTTGGCCCCGCCATCTAGAGTAAAAATTAGAATAAAGACAAACACTTCCACGTTATGCTGAAAGTATATTTATAGATATAGATATAGATATTTATTTCTCTGCAGACAGCTTTACTGATGAGTCATTTTAACGTTCAAAGAACAACCTATATTCCAGTGCTACGTAATCTGTACCAGAATGAGATGGATATAGCTTCTCAAGTCATTTCACAAAGCCAGGACAAGTCTGATACCAAAACATAACAATTATAACACAAAACAGAGAATCACAGATCTCACTTAAAGATACAAATGCCAAAATACCAAATAGAACAGTAGCCAGTTGAAATCAACACCACATGAAAATGTACAAAGCTTTGGCAGATACAAAACCAAGTCGAAATCCAAATGTACACACGAGACTGGGACGTAAACACCAGAAACGAAACATCTCCCCCCACCCCACCCTGTCAGTGGCCTCTGGCCGGGACACAAAGGAACCAGATACTTGTGGACCCTCATTAGCGGGGAGGGGGCCCACTGCTGGGGTCACCAGCCTTGTCATCGGACCCAGGCTCATCCTCATCTAAATCTTCGGACTCACACTCTTCCAGGGCCTGAAAGTACTGGAATGGCCAGCATCGTGGATCCTTCTTATGGAGCTTGGCCAGGAACCTCAGGACAAGCATCTTGCTGGTTTCGAGGAACGCTCGGGGGCCCCAGAGAAACTCATACTGTGCCGGCTCAGTATTGGGGATTCGCCTGTATTCTAGATACTTCTGCCTGACAAACACTTCCGTGATGAGCTTCTTCGTGTCTCCGAAGAGACCATGGTTCTCCCGAACATCCACCCCTATCTTGTACAGGAAATTAAAGATCAGATCCTCCCTGACACAGTCGCCCTTCATAAAGATGAGGCTCAGGACCACCATCAGGAGGCCTAACTTGGGGGTGTCCAGATAGGACGCCACCGGTTCACCCTTACGGCGCCCTAGCTTGTTGACAATTATGTAGGAGTGGTTTTGGGGATCAATTTCCTTCAATTGATAACCAAAGACACACTCCAGCTTGTTGTTGGCACGGCTGATGATGTCTAGGCACTCATCTTTATATTCACGGATGATGAACTTGACCATCTCCGAGCGCTTAATGGGCACCTTGGCTTGGTCCTTGAGCAAGAGGAAGTGCACCAAAGCATTAGCTCTCTCATCCAGGGGGGACAGTGGCTGAGTCTCCAGCTTAGACTCATCCTGGGTGCCACCGAACCCCTGAGAGAGACCAGGGATCTCAGAGATCATCAGAGGCAGGGGGCTGCCTGCGCACTCCCACAAACCCAGGGCCCTGGAGGTGCTGGGCCCCTCCCAGGAGCTCAGGGCCCAGGCCGTGCTGGGCCCCTCCCAGCCGCTCAGGATCCTGGAGGTGCTGGGCCCCTCCCAGCCACTTAGGCTGCGGGAGGTGCTGGGGCCCTCCCAGCCCCCCAGGACCTGAATGGGGGTGTGAACCTCCCAGTCATTCAAGTTCAGAGTCCCCCAGGGTCTGGGCGCCTGCCAGTCACGCAGGGCCACCATCTGGCCGCCGGCGTCCTCTTCCGTGTTCAGGTGCTTCTTCTTCCGGGTAGCTTTGCCAGAGCGACGCGGAGGCTCGTCGGGGGTCTTTGAAGCCTCCTGGGAGGTGGCCATCACCTGGGGCACAGCTGCCGTGGCCATCAGGATGTTGGGTGCTGCCTTGGGCACCTTCGACGCATTCACGTTGGCCTGCGGGACCCAGGGGACCGCAGGCAGGGCCTCCACGCAGGCAAAGGGATCCTGCAGAGCGAGTGGCAGCGACTTTGGGGTCTCCGGGGTGACAGATGGGCCCTTAAAGGCATTCGACGAGGCAGGCTGGAACTGGGAGGTAGCTGGAAGGACCCTCGCGGCGGCGGGGAAGGTCTCCGCGGCGGCAGGAAAGCCTCTCCAGGTGGCGGGCAGGTGCGCGCGGGAGGCCGACAGCGCCTTGGGGGCGCAGAAGGTGGCCGCGAAGATCATGCGCTCCTTGGGAGGGGCCCTGCGCTCCTTGGACGAGGTCCTGCGCTCCTTGGACGAGGTCCTGCGGTCTATTGGCGAGGCCCTGGGTTCTCCCGGGGGAGTCATCAGTGACTTAGCGGAGCCCATGGGAAAATGTGCCGCCGCTAAGGGGCCTCCGGGCTGGCCCTGCGGGGCCGCAGCTGCCCCCTGCCAGGAGGCCTGCAGCTGCACGGCGGGCAGCTCTGCTTGCGGCCCGGAGGGCTGGGCCTGCTGGGCGGGGAGCTGGATTTGCAGGGCCTTTTGGGGGGCCGGGCCCCCCTGAAAGGGCTGCTCCAGCTGCAGCAGCGGCGGGCCGGGCCTCTGGGCCTCCTGCGTTGGCACCGCCTGCCAGAAGTGGCCCGCGGCCTTCGGGGCCTGCCAGGCCAGCGCCTGGGCCGGCTGCACCTCCTGGTACTCCATGGACGTCGGCAGCTCGTGCGGGACCGGGGCCTGGCCCTTGGGGGCCTGCCAGATGATGGGCGGGCAGTGCACTGCCTGCGGGGCCGACAGGGGCGCCGACAGCGCGGCCGGGGGCGCCTGCGGCCCCGCAGAAGGCGCCGCGGGCACCTGCGCGGCCGCGCGCACTTGCGGGGCCGCGCGCATCTGCGGGGCCGCGCGCACCTGCGGGGCCGCGCGCACCTGCGGCGCGGCCAGCCGAGCCTGGGGCGCCTGGCGCAGAGGCGGCGGGGGCGGCAGGGCCTGCCACAGCGGAGGTGGCGTGGTCAGGACCTGCGGGGCCGGCCGGATGGGCGGCGGAGCCTGGCGGATCAGCGGCGGAGCCTGGCGGATCGGGGGCGGCGCCTGGCGCACCGGCGGCGGGCCGGGGCGGATGGGCGGCGGGCCGGGGCGGATGGGCGGCGGGCCCTGGCGCACGGGTGGCTGCGCCTGCCAGGCAATCGTCGGAGCCTGCCAGGTCACCTGTGTGGCCTGCCAGGCCAGGGGCGAGGCCTGCCAGCCCTGCGGAGGAGCCTGCCAGCCCGGCGAGGTGGCCTGCCAGCCGGGGGGTGTGGCCAGCTGGGCCGGCGGGCCCTGCGGGCTCTGGGGGACCTGCGGGGGTGCCCTGATGACCTGAGACTGGATTTGCAGAATCAGAGGCTGAGCCTGCGGGGCCCAGGAAGCCAGGGGCTGCGCAGGTGGCGCCGCCGCCTGGGCCATCGCGACTCCTGACGCGGCGGGCTGGTTGATTGGCGCTCGCGAGCCTGAAGGCTGGATCATCAGGACGCCCGGACCTGGAGGCTTGGCCAGCGGAGCTCCCGGGGGCGGAGGCTGGGCCATCAGGGCTCCTGGGGGCGGAGGCTGGGCCATCGCGGTTCCTGGAGCAGGCGGCTGGACCATCAGGACTCCCGGAGTCAGCGTCTGAGCCATCAGGACCCCCGGCGCGGGCGGCTGGGCCATCGGTGTCCCCGGCGGGGGAGGGTGAGCCATCGGTGTCCCCGGCGGGGCAGGATGCGCCATCGGGGTCCCCGGCGGGGCAGGGTGCGCCATCGGGGTCCCCGGAGGGGCAGGGTGGGCCATGGGGGCCCCGGGAGCTGAAGGATGCATCATGAGGACCCCCGGAGTCGGAGGCTGGGTCATCGGGGTGCCGGGAGGGGGAGGATGGACCATCAGGACCCCGGGAGTCGGAGGCTTGCCCATTGGGCCTCCCAGAGGGGGTGCCTGGACCATCGGGGCCCCTAGGGCTGGAGGCTGGGCCATCGCAGGCACCGGGGCGGGCGGCTGGCCCTGCGGGCCCTCCCAGGCGGGCTGAGGTGCCTGCCAGGCGGCCAGCGAAGCCTGCAAATCCATCGGAGGCGGGTCCCAGGGGACCGGCGGGGCCCGGGAGGATGCGGGCGGGGCGCGCATCAGGACCGTGGGGCGGCTGTAGACCGGCGGCTTGGGCGCCTCCGCCGGGGGGCTGGAGTCACCCAAATTCTTACTTAGCTGCGACATGTCCCTTCGCTCCGACAGCTGCTGGGCCTTCTCCTCCAGAGAGAAGCGAATGCCTACGTGGCCGAGTAGAGGCTCCCTCCCCGCTGACTGGTGGATAGGAAGTGAGTGCCCTTAGCTCTGCAGCTTTCCGCAGTAAGAAGGAGGGGGGAAGGGGGCTCAATCCCGCCCCTTCCCCGCCCCCGACCACCACAAGTGGATAGTGAATAGGGGCGTCTACCAGTAATCCTGGCCGGCACAAGATACCTTCCCACTCCGTCTCCCCACATGCAGCCCGTTCAGACAGCCCATGGGTGGGCTTTCAGTGGGGTGGGGGGAGGCGACAGGAGCAGGTCAATGTTCTAGAAATCACCACACTGCGGTACAGAGTGGGAGCAGACCACTGGAACATGCGAGGCGACCGTGGGGGGGGGGGGAGATGGTGTCGCCTCAGCTCGCAGACAGGGAGTGGAGCGGAGGATGAGCGGAATACAGCTCCGCGGACTCACACAGGGCTCCCGGGCGATTGTCACTGCCAGGGCAGGTGGGACGGGGAAGGCACGTGAGCCCGTCCCGGGATAGAAAGTGGGCACTTGCCCCCCCCCGGAACTTGTCCTCTTGGGGACACGGCGGGAGGCACACAGGAGGACAGACTGATGACTACTGATCGGGACACGGGCAGGCACAGTTCTGTGGACCGCCCAGGAGAGGTGCCCTGTAGAAACTCGTGTGCACTTGCTCGGGACTCGGCGTGCAGAACGTACTTCTCGAGGAAGAGAGATGTGAGGGTGAAGGAGTGGCAGAAGCCAGGTGTTCACAGGGACACTCGTGAGCTGGGTCGATACAGGCATTTCCAGACAGAGGCAGAGAGAGGGGATGCCACACAGCAAAGAGGGGAGGAAAGTAGTCGTTGAAAGTAAGATATTCCAGACATCGATGAAAGACAGCACTTTTAGGGCATAAGGAAAGAGGTCCAGTGGGATGGCTTGGCTCTTTAGAGCCGTTCACCAGTGGCCGAGCAGGAAAGATCGCGAAACATGAACACCCCAAAGTACACTAGAAAGTAATAAAGTGGGCGAATGATAGACGGAACCATGCTGATATGTAGGAAAAACACTGATGAAGAGTAAAATGCAAAATTGGGGGGAAATCTCTGGACAAAATCAGCTTAGAAATGACACAGAGAATGTATTAAAAAGAGAAAGCAAAAGACATAAAAATTACTTGGTGACGCTATATTACTTCATGTTGAAAGGCAATCGCAGGCTCGGTTCGAGTCGAGTGGTGTTCTAGAAGTGTACAAAAATACCGAATACCACTGATAACTTAGAGGAGGCCGTTTGCAGCAGTCCAGAGTGACCGAAACCCGTGCAGGATGCCACAAGGGGGCACACGAGAATGGCAAAGGCTACACCCCACTCCTCCGGAGCGCCCCGGGGCCAGTGTGTCTCAAATTCGGTGCTTTCAGAATCCTACAAGAGCAGGTGCATGCTCATGAGGTTGTCACCGCGCGAGGGACTTGGCCGTGATGTAGCTGTGGCTTGTCTGACCCTCGAAGGGGTAAGAGATCAGAGTTGTCGCCCCAAGCAGGTCTTTGGTGGCACCTGGTGACATGCCACCCCTGCAAGGGCCTGAAAAGCTGCTTCTGCAGAAGGGACACAGCCTGCTTTGCAGCCCCTGGGGCCTCCGTCCGGGTTAATCATCAGTCCGTCCAGGGCTTCTCGGGCTGACCGGGCTTAGAGCCAGGGTCAGTGCAGCCCACTCTGCACGGCCAACCCTCCTGTCCCCAGCACCCATCTGCCACCGGCTCGTGCTGGCTGTGGGTGGCTGGGGGAAGTCGGCTCGTTTTCAGCCTGTGACATTTCTACTCACACTAAAGCACCCTCCTCCCCTCTCTCCCCGAATTCAAATGCCCTTAGCTCTGCTCCTCAGAAAATACCTTCTTCCTCTAAGCATTTCTTTCTTGGGATTGTGGCCAATTTAAGCTGCAGCCCGTGCAGTGGGTCATCCCCCGCAAGAAATGGCTACCAGTCGGGCCCCATTGTTCCCTCTGATTTCGGAGCTGAGTGTCACCACCACCACCCCAAGTCCAGTATGTGAAGGGAGGCCTGGCTGACGCCCACGGGCAATGCAGAAGCCAAAGCAGGAGTGTCAGGAATTATGGGGGTGGGGGACACCGCAGCGATGTCATTACAGGTGGAAGGCAGTCGGGTCGCACTGGCCGA
This sequence comes from Eidolon dupreanum, assembly GCA_028627145.1. Taxonomy (NCBI): domain Eukaryota; kingdom Metazoa; phylum Chordata; class Mammalia; order Chiroptera; family Pteropodidae; genus Eidolon; species Eidolon dupreanum. The sequence goes on along the minus strand of CM053516.1, from coordinate 19,473,025 downwards.
GGACAGTCAGGGCACAATCACTCAGAGACTCTGCTGGGGCCAGCATCACTGTGCGTCAGGCCGCTTCTTCCGGAAAATGAACACGTCTGCTTATGTTTATCTAGCCACGTATGTGGTCTCTACGCCCAGCCTCGCACACGCCCGAGGCCCCAAGTGACAGCCCCTCCGTGCACTGGCTGCTTTTGTCCTAGCAAAACCCAACTCTGTCCTGAGTCCCCTGGAGAACCAAACCACAGGTTTCAAACGGCTCCCCCCAAAGCCCCTGGTCCCTGCATAATCTCGCTTTCTGGAAAAAGCACGTCCCCTCCCCCACACCCCTCTCCCGTGGGTCCCTCTCCATTGTTCTGAATCCAGTGGTGTCAACATATCTTTTCCTCGTTTCTCCATGAAACAGCTTAAAAGTCCAAGGTGACCAGAAGACAAAAGGCAAATATATCTAAAACATCCACGGAACACAGGTGTCTGCCTGTCTCCTAGTTAGAAAGGACTTTTCGTATTTGCATGAGTATGTAACGGAAAGGTAACTAGTGAGAAAAAATGGAGGAAAGGAGGATGGGAGGTGGACAGGCAATGGGAGGAGGGACATCGTTGATAGTTGTGTGAAGAATTTGTGTGTTTATTTATTATCGGTGTCGCCACAGGAATGGAGCCGCCAGGCCAGCCGGGGGCCTTGTTTTGTTCACTTGTGTGTCTCTGGCTCAGCCTGGATGTCAGGACCGTTTGAATGAAAGTTTCAGATGAACCCCGGAAATGCCTGCCTTTCACCCCTCTATAGCTGGTAGCCTCCATGTACATGGCTGTAAGTGAGTAAAACAATCAGCTACAATTTTCACAAATTCAAAAAATTATTTATTTACAAAGTGCTTTTTATTAGGATTAGGGATACGCCTAACGCACTGTGCAATGGGTAGAACTACAGAGAACACGCCCACGCCAGCTCTTACACACTCACAGAGATATCTATGTAGTATTTCACTGCGACGAAGCATTATTGCTTGTATTGTTTAATACTCGGTCCTAGTTGATGCAAATAACTGAATTTTCCTTTCTTCCTGGAGCCTGGGGTCATGGCACAAAGAAAACACGAACATATCCAAAGATGTGAAGATTCACGTGCATTCTCCAGACAGACAGACAGACCGAGCACGGAAAGAAAAGGGAAAAGCACAGCATCTATCAGAAGAACAAGGTGTTCCAAAGAAAAATGCCAAGGACTTCATTAAAATCGTGTAACTCCTATTGCTGGAATGGTTATCATTTGATGACGCACCCTCCGAAAAGCTATACATCCTCTGTAAGTGCCGCTCAAATCCACACTATTTGGCCCCATTTTACTCGTCAAGAAATTGAGGCTGAGGAAGGTGATTATCTTGCCACAGAGCTGGAATTCTCGCCTGATCGATTACTTGCCAAGAGCCAGCATCCGATGCCATGACACGAATCCTGCCAAAGCTTCTCTCTCCTTAATTTTCGATATAATTAACACCATGAAATGCATAGATCTATATTATTCGGTTTAATGAGCATTGTCACTGAGATCTTGTCTCTCAAAACTCGATAAAGAACATTTTCTTGATCAAATAAAGGTTGTGTGCCCTTTCCCAGGGGTCATCTAAATGGAATCCATATAGTATGTCCTCGTTTTGTATCTACATTCAACCACTTTTGGGGGGGTGGATTTAGACATATTGTTACAAGTTTCGGAAGTCTGCTATTTTATGATGCTGACTAGAATTCTATCCAACCACACTACACAATTAGTTTGCCTCTTACCTGGCGGCATTTGGGATACTTACAATTTGAGGCTGGTATGGAAAATGAGAGCTTTAAAAATTCTTCTAAAAGTCTTTTTGTGGGTGTAATTTTCACGTCTGCTGAGTAAATGTCAGGTTGAATGATCGGGTCACGGAGTAAATGTGCTTATCTTTACAAGAAATTGCAACGGTTACCCACAGTTCGATTACACCATTTTAGAGAGTGTATGAGAATTTCAGGTGCTCGACAGCACTGGAAAATTTTGTGTTATCAGTCTTTTGATTATTCTGGTCATTCTAGTGGATATGAAATAGTGATTGTACAATTTTACACTCCCGTAAGCAATCTATGTAATTACTGCTAGCATAGGCTCCTTAGTCACTGGTATTGCTATACCTATCTTCACCATCTACTTATGTCTCCCATTTAGGATAAATCTCATACTTTGGTATTTCATTTTCTCTCCGGTAATTTGCTTTTTATCTGACATACCTCCTTCGCTATTTTTTTAATGGTTGCTCTATAGATTACACTGTTCATCTTTAATTTACACCATCTACCTTAAAAATTCTACCTACTTCATCAACAATATAAGATTTTGCAACAGTATAATCCCATTTAAACTCCTCACACCCTCCGCTGTTGTTGTCATTTATTTTACCTCTATATATGCTAGACCCCACAACACATGACTATTATTTTTCTTTAAATGACCAGTTGTATTATATATATGCATACATATGCATGCGATCTTCACTATACATAAGGCTGTATTAACATCAGAAGAATGCAGTAGCTTTGCACAGGTCTGTGGCAGGTGAGTTCCTATGCAAAATGGAGACATCGCCTTGATATTTCAATTCCACAATTTCAGCCAACACAGCACTGTACAAAGCAAGGGCTGCGTGTATTACATATATGTGTGTGGGGGGTGTAATTTCAAATATATGAATATTTGTATGTATTATTATATTAAAAGCTATGTATTAAATTGTAAACAAGCATGTACATATATGTATATTAAAATTTAAAGTCCTTTTGCATAATCCAATTTTTATTGTATATACTTTTTAATATATAAATACCCTCTCTAGTTCCCTTCATCTCTTCCTGGATATCAAAATTCCATCTGCTATTCTCTACAGCCTGATAAACGTGCCTTAGTATTTCTTGTAGCGTCTGTTTGCAGGAAAGAGATCTCCTCACCTGTTGTCTGAAATAGCTTCATTGAACCTTCATTCTTCTGTATCAATGCGCTTGGTTTCTTTTAGATTCTACCTGTAACTGATCATACGGTATTTGGCGTTCTCTGCCTGATATCTCACTTAGCGTAAGACCCTTAAGGTTCATCCACGTTACCACACGTGACAGGATTTCCCTCTTTTTCATGGCCAATGTTCATACGCACACACATATAATTTTCTTTAAACATTCATCCACTGATGGACACTTAGGTCATTTCCATGTCTTGGCTACTGCAAATAATTCTGCAATAAACATGGAGGTGCATATACAGTTCAAGACAGTGATTTTGTTTCCTTTGGATAAATATTCAGAAGTGCAAGCGCTGGGTCATAAGGTAGTTCTGCTTTTACTGTTTCAAGGACCTTCCAGACTGTTCTCCACAGTGGCCGCATTGGTTTCCCGTGTCACCAACATGTCCGAAGGCGTCCTTTTCTCCACAGCCTCGCCAGCACTCATTTCTCGTCTTTTCAACAAGATCCATTCTATCACGTATAAGGTCATATCTCACGGTGGTTTTTATTTGCACTTCCCTGATAATTAACAATGCCGAAAACCTTTGCATGTGCCTGTTGGCCATTTGTATGCCTTTTTTTATAAAAATGTCTATTCAGTTCCTCTGCTTTTTTCTTCATTGGATTGTTTGGGTTTTTCTTGCTGTTGAGTTGCATAAATTCTCAGTCTATTTTGGATATTAGGCCCTTATTAGATATACAATTTGCAAATATTTTCTCCCATTCAGTTAGGTTGACTTTTCATTTCGTTAATGGTTTGCTTTCCTGTGTCTGGGCTTTTTATTTCGATGCAGTCCCACATATCCATTCCTGCTTTTGTCACCTTTGCATTTGGTGTCAAGTCCAAAAAACAAAATTATTGCCAATACAAATGTCAAGAAACTTTTCCCATGTTTTCTTCTCTGCATTTTATGGTTTCAAGTCTTTAATCCATTTTAAATTGATTTTTGTGTTTGGTGTAAGATAGCGATCAAGTTCAATTTTTTTCTTTTTGCACGCGGCTGCCCAGTTTCCCCAACGCTATTTATGGAAAAAGCTGTCTGTTGCCCGTTGTATATTCTCAGCTCTCGACTTCATTCCTGAAATATATTTTTGGTGAATAGAAACTTATAGATGAGCAATTTTATTTTTGCTTTTAGCACTTGAAAGATGTTCATCCGTTGAACTTTGTCATCAGACAGACTTCCTCCTGTTGTTTTCCTGAATGTCAAGTTCTTCTCTACTCAGCTACTTTAAGAAACATATATAGAATCATATTGCATATCCATTGTAATTGAAAAATAAAAATAAAAAAAATCATAGAAACGATGCCACACTTCTCACAATCTGTTTATTTGGGAACACATCTATTTTTACTAAAATAGTTTATTTGTGCTAACAAGATAAAGATTTAATCTTTTTGTTTTTAACAGTTTGATGATAATAGACATGTCCGTGAGTTTCCTTTTTTTATCCTTATTAAGTTTCACTGAGCTTATCAGAGGTTAGTACACTTCACCACTTCTACAAATTTCTCAGCCATTATTATCTCATCAAATAATTTTCTGTATTATTCTCTCTCCTGTCATTCTGAATCTCAAATTACACATACGTTAAAATTATTTTTTATATCGCCCTGTGGGTCTTGAGTGCTCTTTCAATTTTTCAGTTTCGATGTGTTTCACTAACCCATCTTCGTGTCTGTTGACCCCCCTGCTTCTGCTGCTGTATTCGGTCTATTAAGCCCATTGGGTGAATTCTTCATTTTGATATGGCATTTTTCCTTTTGTAACATTTTCATTTGTCCTTTTCACAGTTCCCCATCTCTTTGCTGAAGTCTGTCTTTTGTTTACATGTGTTGCTCACCTTTTGACTATGTACTTTAACATATTTATCACGGTTGCTTAAAGGTTTTCATTGCCAGTTTAAACATCTGGATAATCTCTTAGTCTTCTAGTGTGTTTGTTTCATTTCTTGTCCATAGGTCACATTTTTCTGCTTCTTCTCATGTTTTTTTTTTTTTTTTTAATTTTTTTAGCATATGTGAAACAATGTGTGTAAAAAAATTAAGATGGAAGTATATAATAGTCACTCCTGGGGGGGGGTGGAAAAAAAAAAGATGAACTCTTTCCTCTGTCAGACCGCTAATATGTGGGATTTAAACGTTTAATCTAATGTGCAGTTAAATTCGACCTGGCACTATTTTGCATCTGTTCTTACAGGCAGCCCCCCACGATGGCTGCAGATACATGTATTTTGAGGGTGAGATGCAGACATTCTCTTCTCTCAGCAGAGACTCAAACCTCAGACAGGGGAGGCTCTCCCGTCCGCCCTCCCTGCCTCTCGCCCCTCTGCTCTCTCTTCCCCTCATTCCCTTTCCTGTAAACCCAGCTGATAGCGTTTTTGTCGACTGAGTTTACTTTCCAGCTCTGCGCCTGCACCTTCGAACCTCGGGAGGTCTTTCTCGTCCCTGACCCTCTGTGCCTGGCGTCCATCAAGGCCCCGCGGTGCAACTGCGCGGCCTGTGTGTGCACCTGGGGGGAATTTGGAGCGTGGCTGGCAGTTTTGTCTCCTCCCACCGCCTCCCAGCGGGCCGCTGCCTCCAGCACAGGGAAGGTCCGCACCCAGGGCGCTGTCTCTCAGCCCTCCTGCCCCACGAAGCGTCCTCCTGGCCACAGTCTTGCACTCAGGAAAGGCTCTGGTGGTCTCGTCCCCCTGCCGGGCTCCTGCCCACTGGCGTGCCACTGAGGTGCAGCCACCAGGAGCTGGAGGGCGAGTGGGGCGGGGGAGGAGAGACCTCTTCAGATGGCTCAGACTCTGAAGCCGTTACACCAGATGACATGCGGGCAACAAGTGTGTGTCGCTGGTTTGAGGAGGGTCTCATCACAGCCATCTGTGGGGAGTTCGTTCCCATTTCTGCAGCAGCCCCAGAGACTCTTCTCCTTGGAAGGCTCCTTTCCCGGGGACCGGATTGGTTTCAGTTCCTCTGTGACTTCTGCTCACTGAGGTGTTGTGTAATGTGGCCCTGTTGTTCTCAGGACCAGCGAGGGATTCGGCTTGGAAGGTCCTTTTTGACCTTTGAGTCAAAGGCCATCCAGAAAGCACAGACGAGAATCAGAGATCCTCGCACGATGGCCCTGTGGGGATCCGACTTGAAATGTCATAATCAGAATTTCTCCCCAAGTCTCAATTCATCTTCATAATACGATGGGGTCAAAGGATAAAGGTGCCTGTGGCTTGACCAAGCATCAGGGAGCTGCTGTTTGTTTTCATTCAAAAGAACACTTCAAATCCCTTTCACACCCTTTGTCATCGGCCCCAGAGTGACGCGTCTGTGCCCTCGGCTGTGACGCGTGGAGCTCAGTGCAGAACGGGAAGCGTGTGCCCGCCAGCACCGTGGTGACAGCCGTGCAGTGGGCAGTTCCCAGAGTGGACACAAAGCGCAGTCAAGGCCACACATGTCCCAGCAGAGAGGGAGACTGAGGACGCACCAGAGTGAGCCGGAGGAAAACCGTCACAGTTTTTGGAACTAATCGAAAGCACCAAAGCGGAGAGGCTGGGTGTGGATGTCACCTTGAGCAGCACATGGGCCCGCGCTTGAAGGCTCTGAGTGACAGCGAGCCTTCCTCACAGACTGGCAGGACGGAGTGGCCGAGGATGCTGAGGACAGGGAGCCACGTGTCCTTGGTGGGAAGGGAAGTCGCCTGTGGACAGACTCATGCATTTCCCAACAGGGACCATGAATTCGCTTCACTGGGGCTTGAACCTGTGCCGGTGATAAGCCGTGGGCGGGTGGTGGAGACCAGAGGCTGGGTGGGCCTGGGGCCACCTCCGTTTACCGCCTTCGCTGCTGCCCACACTTCGCCTCAGCTTGTCCCTGATTCCCCAGGGCCTTGCCTCACAGTCCACCCTGCTCCTCATCGCCAGGGACCTCCTCCCTCGACCTGGGGTCCCTCTGGGTCGAGAGGTCCTGTGTGGCCCCCCGTCCCCAGTCCTCCATCCCGCCAGGAGCCCCTTCTGGAGACGGTGTCTTATTCAGAGCTTCTGCAGAAGTGGCCGTCCGACTGGGATGGGAGAAATGGAATCAGTCACCAGGTGGCAGAAGAGGCCAGCCACACCCTTCACCAGTAGTCGGGAGGCGCCTCCATTTCTTCTTGAACTGGTTGTGAGAGTTGGGGTTTGGGGTTCCGTTTGATTGGCTGGAACTGCTGAGAATTGGGGAGTCAGGACTGACAGCAGCTCCACTGAACCCCATCAAGGCCAGGCCGGGATGAGGCCCCCCCACGAAGGAGCCCACAAGGACACAGCTCCCCAAAACACCTGAGAATCCCCCCGACGAGGAGTAGAAAGGAGTTGAGAGAGCGGCAGCTGGTGCCATCACGTTGGCTTTGGTCCAGTTCCAGATGTACCACCTTCCTTAAAGCAAACAAGGGACAAACAATACCAGGAAAAACAGGGCGGCGGTCTTGTAAAGATGACCTCTGAACTGTGTGACCCCGGCCAACTCTCTGCCACATTCGGTCTGCCTTGTCCAGTTCAATCGCAGGGGCCGTCTCCTTGTGGACCCTGAGTGAGGGTCCAGACCCCTGAGCAGAGCACTGTGCTCCTCACCGGAAGCTCCCATCTCGCTGCCTGGGACCTTCACACCTGCCCAAGACCCACCTCCTCCCGTCAACCTTAGTCTCTTATGTGACTGTGTAACTTGTCACTGGACCTGTCTTATCTCACTTCCATTCGTGTCCTCTGTCTGTGCCCACTAGGGAGGGTCCTGTACACAGGCATGTCGTCAGCCTCGTTCAGTGCTGTTCCCAGAATAATGACCGACACCATCGTACGTGTTCCATCAATATTTTTATTGATCAATGAATCAGTCAACGAACAAAAGGACACATATCAACAAGCTAATATTTCAAAATGCCAAGTGCCTATCTTCATCTGCTTATTTACCGTTCAGGGTTTTATTTTACACATTTTTCTATACCATTCGGGATTTTACCATTGAGGACTTTATTTTACACATTGTTCTATATCCTATACAGATTCTAAGGCAAGACCACTTTGGGTGAAAATCCCCCTGAAGCCATCAACTAGCTCTGTGATCAAAGCTATATGAGTTAACATCTATGGATTTCAGTTCCTCTTCTGTAAAATGGTTAAAAATGTATACTCTCAGCTCACTGCACAAATTGCATATTAAGTGCTTTGTAAGTATTAGCCCTTCCTGTTCACATTATCATCATCATTATTCTGTCATATCGAGTGTCCTTCTATAATTTTATGGCCTAATAGGAGTGTCATCCTTTGTCCTTTTATCTTTCATTCTGCGTTTTGTGAAATGTTGGAATTCAGTTTTCTCGCACCATCAGGCACCGTGGGTGGTCAAAAGGATGGATGTCACACTTAAAAAAAAAAAAAAGATCCAAAAAGAGTTCTGTCTCTTGTACCGCTATTGGCATTCATTTATTCAAACTCTCTATATTGAAAAAATTTTAGACTCACATAGAAATTGCAAAAATATTAGAGAATTCCCATGTCTCGCAGTTATACCAACTTACATACCAAAGTAAAATAATCAAAACTAGAAAATTAACATTGGTACAATATTATTAAATTAACTGAAAACCTTATTTGGACTTCACCAGTTTCGATATGCATTCATTTTTTTGAGGGAGTGTGTATTTCTATCACATCGTACCCCAGGTGTAGCCATCAACATAAGCAGGATACAAGGCTGTCCCAGCATCACAAGAAATTCTCTCATGTTACCCCTTATGGTCACATTTCCCACTAACTCTGGTGACAACTTCTCTGTTCTCCACCACCATCAGCTTCGTCACTTCTGGAAGGTTATCAAATTGCAGTCTCACAGTATGTGACCTTTTCCAACTGGCTTTTTGCACTTAGTGTATCTCCTTTAGGAACCGTCCACTCACTATGTATGACAACACTGAGTTCTTCTTGACTGCTGAGTAATATTCCATGTCGTCTGTGTACCATCATCTACCCACTCGCTGGCTGGAGGGCGTGTGGGTTCTGCGGCTGTGGGCTCCCGCACACTGGAGCTGCTGTCAGCCTCAGGCACTAGTTAGGTGTATCTGTGCTTTCATTTCTGCAGAGTAAATACCCAGGAGTGGGATGGTTTGGTCTGTGGCACATGTGGGTTTATAAGAAACTGCCAAACCGTTTGCAGAGCGTCTGCACCCATTTACATTCACACCAGCAGTGTGTGAGCGTGCCGGTTGCCCCAGACCCCTTCCTGGAGAGAGTGTTTTCTTTCAAACACTCTGATATGTGAACAGATGTCTTTTACTGTGGCTTTATTTATATTCCCTAATGGCTGATGGTATTGACCACCTCTTAATGTGCTAATCTGCCGTTCACATATCTAGTTTGGCTATGTGTCATTTCTAGTCTTTGATCATTTTCTAATTATTGTTTGTTGTCGTAATATCAAGTTTAGACAGTTCTTTCTTTATTCTGGAGACAAGTCTTTTTTTTTTTTTTTTTTTTTAGATATGCAGTCTGCAAATATTTTCCTCTAGTCTGTGGCTTTTTTCCCCATTATCTCTACAGCATCTTTCAAACAATAAGTTTTAATTTTGATGAGGTTCATTTTATTAGTTTCCTCTTTTATGGATCATGACTTTGGCATCTTGATTTACTATTAGATCATAAAGATTTCTCCCCTGTGTTTTCTTCTAAAATTCTGAGAGATTTACATTTTACACTGAGATCTATAATCACTTTGAGTTCATTTTTGTATAAGGTGTGAGGTTTATGTGCAGGTTCTTGGGGGTTTGTTTGTTGGTCTGTTTTTTCATATGAATATGCCCAATTCCTCCAACAACATGAATGGTTTTTTTTTGCTGTGCAAAAACTTTTCAGTTTGATGTAGTCCCGTTTGTTTATTTTTTTCTTTTGTTTCCCTTGTCTGTGAAAACATATCAGAAAAAAATTTACTAAGAGCAACATCAGAGAGTTTACTGCCTACATTTTCTTCTAGAAGTTTTATGGTTTGGGGTCTTATATTTAAGTCTTTAATTCATTTTGAGGTAATTCTTGTATATGGTGGAAGAAGGTGGTGCAGTTTTGCTTTTTTTGCATGTATCTGCCCAGTTTTCCCAATGTCATTTATTGAAGAGACTGTCTTTACTCCATTGTGTATACTTGCCTCATTTGTTGTAGATGAAATGACCTCATAAGTGGGGATTTATTTCTGGGCTCTCTAATCTGTTCCACTGACCTATGTTTTTATGCCAGTACCATGCTGTTTTGATTACTATCAAAACTATAGGCTTGTGGAATAGATTGATATCAGGTAGCATGATATCTCCAACTTTGTTCTGTCTCAGGATTGCTGTGGCTACTCAGTTTTTTGCGGTTTCATATAAATTTTAGGATTTTTTTTTTTTTGTAGTTTTGTGTGAAATGCCATTGGTGTTTTGAAAGGGACAGATTTGAATCTATAGATTGCTTTGGATAGTGTGAACATTTTAATGATGTTGATTCTTCCTATCCATGAGCACAGTACGTGCTTCCATTTATTTGCATCTTCAGTTTTTTTCTTAATGTCTTATAATTTTCCAAGCACAGGTCTTTTATCTCCTAGGTTAAATTTACCCCTGGGTATTTTTTGAATGTAATTGTAAATGATTTGTTTTCTCTTTTTTTTCTTTTTCTTTTCTTTTTTTTTAACATTTTATGTTTTCTCTTTCTGATAGTTCATCATTGGTGTATAAAAATGTAACCAATTTCTGAATATTAATTTTGTATCCTGCTGCTGTACTGAATTAATTCATTAGTTTTAATATTTTTTTTTGTATAATCTTTAAGGTTCTCTAGTTATAGTGTCATGTCACCTACAAATAATGATATTTTCACTTCTTCCTTTCCAATTTAGATGCCTTTTATTTCTTCTTCTTTTCTGATTGCTGTTGCTAGGACTTCCAATATTATTTTGAATGAAAGTGGTGAAAGTGGAATCTTTGTCTTGTTCCTGACTTTAAGTAAAACACTTTTAGCTTTTCCTCATTGAGTATGATGTTAGCTGTGGGTTTGTCATACATGGTCTTTACTGTGTTGAGGCGTGTTCCTTCTATTCCCACTTTGCCAAGAGTTTTTATCATAAATGCATGCCAGATTTTGTTGAATGCTAAATTTTACTAAATCTATAGATATTATCATATGATTTTTATCTTTCATTTTTGTTTCTGTAGTGTATCATGTTACTTGATTTGTTGATGTTGAATCAACTTTGTATTCTAGGGATAAATCAAACTTGATCATGATGTATGATATTTTTAATGTTTTACTGAATTTGGTTTGCTCATGTTTTGTGGAGGATTTTTGCATTTTGTTGATCAGGGACATCAGCCTATAATTTTTTTTTGTAATGTCTTTGTCTGGCTTTGGAGTCAGGGTGATGGTGGCCTTGTAAAATGAGCTTGGGAGCCTTCCTTCCTCTTGAATCTTTTGGAATAGTTTAAGAAAGAGAGGTGTTAATTCTTCTTTGACTGGTAAAATTCACCTGTGAAGCCATTAGTCCAAAACTTTTGTCTGTTGAAAGTTTTTTGACTACTGATTCAATTTCATTGATAGTAATTAGTCTATTCAGATTTTCTGTTTCTTCCTGATTCAGTCTTGGAAGATTGTATATTTCTAGGAATTCATCCATTTTTTTCCAGATTGTCTAATTTGTTGGCATATAATTACTCATAGTATTTTCTCATAATTCTTTGCATTTCTGTGTTAGATTGTTAGTTGTTACTTCTTTTATTTTTTATTTTATTTATTTGAGTCCTTTCTCTTTTTTTTCTTAATGAGTCTTATTAAAGGTTTATCAATTTTGTTTATCTTTTCAAAGACCAGCTCTTGGTTCCATTGATCTTTTGTACTGTTCTGTTCTTTCATTTGGGACATATTTCTTCATCTCTTCATTTTGGCTTCCTCTTCCTGTTTGTTTCTATGTATTAGGCAGATCTGTTGTCTTCCAGTCTTGGCCAGGTGGTCTTATGTAGTAGGTTCCCTCCAAGACCTGTTGGCACACTCTCCCTGATCATGAGTGCTCCAGGTGTGTCCCTTGTGTGGGTCGTGTGTGCCCCCTGCTGTAGTTGAGCCTTGATTGCTGTTGGCACATCAGTGGGGGGATCGACTCTCAGGCTGACTGGCTGTGAGGACTGGCCACACCCACGGGCTATGAGCTGCTGTGCTGAGGCTGACTCCACAGAGTGGGGTTTGCCCCAGGAGGCTCGTGTGCCTGCTGAGACCACGCTTTGGGTGTGCCACTTGTGAGGCTAATCAGGTGGTGCTCTGTTGTGGTCCAAAGCCAGCCACCAAGTGTGTTGGTCCTAGAGCCTCTTGGTAGGGGCTCAGGTGCAGGCCAAGGTCGGCTGCTGCCTGTGCTGGACCTGGAGGTGCGTGGGAGAGGCCACGCCGAGAACCGAGACTGGGCCAGGGGCAGCTCAGCAAAAGGCCCAGGGCACCCTGAGGCCTGACATCACCTACTGGCTGCTCGTAAGACTCAGCCACTGAAAGAGCTTTGCGCAGTATCCAAGATGGGTAAGGGGCGAGGCCGGGTCTTAGGCAGTCACCCGGGTGGGCTGAGCAGTATTCTCCAGGTTAATGCAGATTCCAATTGGGCACCAGTGGTGAGCCTGGGGCCACTCAGCAAAAGGCGCAGAACACACCCAGGCCAGCTATTGCCCACCTAGGGCCCTCAGACACCCCTCCCACCTGAGACTTGTCCTTGGTGGTCTTAGGCTGACCGCTGGCTGAGAAGGCGCCTCCTGGGGCTCACGAGATGAGACCAAATGCTTGAGATGAGGCCAGGTGTTTGAAATGAGGCCAGGGGCTTGGTACTGAAAGGACCCGGCGGTTGGTGATTGGGTGGGCCTGGGCTGGATGGGGCGGGGCGAGTGGAGCCCCAGGCCAATGAAAATCCAGGTTCGGCCGCGTGGGGGCGGGCTCAGCACAGGCAAGTTGGCGCCGGTCTGCCCCTCTGCGCAGGCAGCTGGGGCGGAGACCTCCACACGGGGACAGTGGTGACCGTCCCTCGCCTCGCCCTGAAACCACACGGCCCAGTCTCTCCCTGTGCGTCTCTGCCGCCTCCTGAGTTGCCGTCCCCCCGCCGGAGCCCGGGGTGAGTGCGTGAGAGCGGACGTGTCTGTGCACGGGCCCTTCAGGGCAGACTGGGTTCCGGCATGCCCTGCGTCTCCCCCGATGGTCAGAATCCCTGCTGCTTTTCCGTCGTGTCGCGGGGGCTCCTCTTCCTGTCACCGGTGCTCCAAACTGGGGAGCTCGGCCTGAGGCCACGACCCCTCGCCGCTCCAGGGGAACCTCCACATCTGAGACCGCCCTCCCCATTCTCAAGCGCCACACCCTGGCGTGGGGCCAGACCCGTGCCTGTCTCTGCCCTCCTGTCACTCTCGAGGTGGCTGCTGCTTTATATTTTTAGTTTCGGGACTTTTGTTCAGCTAGACTTCAGATGGTTTGTCAGGTTGACTGCCCCATGATTTCATTGTCATTTTAAGGTGGTTATGGGAGGAAGCAAGCACAGTGTTTATTCCACCATTTTGCCCAGAACTCCCGAGTCTGGCAAGGTTTCTTAATCAGATAACAACGCTAACTTAAAAAAAATAATTACATATAATAATTATATGTGTATATACATATATGTATTTTTTTCTGAGATAACTAGAAAGAAAAAGGTGAAATCTTCAGGACCAGAAACTATAGTCCTATTCCCATGCCAATTGTCGAGACCTCAGTGAAGCAGTGACCTCTGAGTTCTGATGGTCTCCGCCTGAGCTGAGTTCTTGTGCCTGATCTAAGCACTGTAGCAAGAAGATATGACCAGGACACTTCTCATAACCAAATCATCCCCCACCAATGGCCAGTATTATCCCAAATGAACAGCAGACACACAATGGGACGTGTGTGTGGGGGGGGGCGAAGCTTGGAGATGTATACCATTTATGGATACTTTGAGCTACATGAAGCAAAGCAAAATAACAACACTACCACAAATAACCCACAAAACTGCAAGACAGCAGCTTAAAAAATGGGATTTATTCTACATTCCAAGAAATACAGTGGTCTTAAAAAATCAAAAATAGAACTACCATATGGTCCAGCAATCCCTCCTCCGGGTATTTATTCAAATGAAATGAAACCGAGATCTCAAGAAGGTATCTGCACCCCCGTGTTCACTGCAGCATTATTCACAGTAGCCAAGACGTGGAAACAACCCACATGTCTGTAAATGGATGAATGGATGAAGAAGATTTGGATAAAGCTTTGAGAAAGAAGGAAACCCTGCCATTTGCAACATAATGAATGAATCTTGAGAACATTATGCTAAGTGAAACAAGTCAGAGAAAGACATACTGCATGATCTCACGTGTGGAACCTAAAAAAAAAGCCAAATTCATAGAAACAGCAGAGTGGTGGCCACCAGGAGCTAGGGAGGGGCAGGGGAGGATGGAGAGGTGTCAGTCACAGTGTGCAAACTTCCAATTATAAGATGAATAAGTTACAGAAATCAAATGCGCAGCATGGTGGTTATACTTAATAATACTGTATTATATACTGGAAAGTTGCTAAGAGAGTAGATTTTAAGTGTTCTCACCACACACAAAAATATATAACATTAAGTGACATAATGGAGGTGTTAACTAATGTCATATTGGGAATCATTTTGCAACATGTAAGTATATCAAACCAACTCATTATACACCTTACACTTACCCAATGCTATGTCAGTTATTACTTGCTAAAGCTGGGGTGGGGGGGAATACAGAGATGAGCAGGCAGCTGTTGATATTTGCTCAGTGGTTTGAAGATGTTAGGCTCCACAACTCTGATTCTGTTGGCTGTTTTCATACTTTTCATCACGGGCACTTCAGTGGTTCCTGATACCCCTTCTCTATTCTCGTAAATGCTTTATATTCTGTGTAAAAGGACACAGGACTTTTCCTTACTGCTCTTGATTGGAACACAGCCGAAGGCTGATAAATCAAAAAGTTAGCTTGTACTTCCTCGGTCACAGAGACAGACCAGAAAAGAGCGTTGGCTGTTGCTTGTTGGTCAGCTCATCTGTGTTGCTGGAAAAGTCAACCACAAATCCACTTAATTAACTCTGGCCTTCAAATATGCTGCTTTTTTCCTGCTTGGAATCATGTTCCTTCAATTCTTTGCCAACTCTCCCATAATCCCTTAAGTATCAGCTTAAATTTCACCTTTTCAGAAAATTCTTTCCCGAGCATGTTATCTTAGCTGATCCCTTCCACCGCCTTTTATTACTCTGACCAAGTCCCTTCCTTCATTATCTTATCCAAATGTGTAATTTGTATTTAAAGCATGCCGGGTTTGTTTTCCTTTCCTAGTGCTATGAGTTTATCAGTAAACTCCTCGAGGTCAGGGGCCATTTTTGTGCAATTTATTAATGTGTACTCAGTACCCAGTACAATATGGCCATATGGTCGAAGTTCAGTAAGTCTATTGAATAAACATATGAGCAAATACATTTATACATCAAATTTCAGAAGCTGTAAGACTTTTTTTTTAACATAGCAGATAGGTTGCTAATAAAGGGACACGTGAAATTCTTTAGACACAGGAAATTGCACAATATAATTCAGGGCTGCAAACCAATCAGTAGGTGAAACAAAGGAAAATGTAAATTAAGAGATAAGGACCCCTGGTTATCAATCAGAAAAGAAGAGAAAGAATGTGTTAACTACAAAGAAGTCTGCAAAAAAAAAAAAAAAAAAAAAAAGCCTGCAGCATAGTTCCTTCTAAATGCTTGGTCCTCCTGTGACTAAAATTACTCGCATTTTCGAGGACATCAACTATCTTCAGCTTGTTATTTTTCTCCTCTTTTGCAAGTTCTAGACTCCAGCCCATTCTCACATTTATTTCCCGTCTCCTTTTTAGTAGATTTCCAGAAAACTTTCATAGTCTCACAGGCCCGCGCGCGCCTGTCCACGTAGCAGTCTCCCAATCAGAGAGTCCCCTCCGAGGTTGGTCCTCCCCACCACGGCCATGGCGCTCATTCCTTCGTATCCTGTGGATGTACATTTCTGTGTGACTTCACTGGGAAGTTTTGAGTTTGGCATACCTGTCTGGGCCTTTTGGCCTCCCAGAGAGGCATCTGCTGCACTGAGGTGTAATTCCTGTTATTCATCAGCTTCATTAACACTGAACACTGTTCTCGTCTGTTCTCTGTTGTATCTCTGACCCCTAGCTCTGCATGCATCCCAAATGAATGCATACTTAATTAATTCATAATTAGCTAATAAAATAAGAAAGCATGAAGTTGTTTATACAATTACAGGTGTAGGAACATCAATTTGTATTCATTCTAGCTAGTATAGAATGTTGACTTTTATTATATTGATCAATTAACATTCAAGAAGTATCTCGATTTAATAATAAGGGAAATTGGATTTGTTTTTCATTTTTCTCTTGATATTTTGTGTTCTCTTGGAACATTGACCTGTTTGTTCCCTTGGCTCATTTACCTAGTAAAACGATACTTATTTGCATTATTTTTCCTTAAAAAAAAAAATGATCTCACACTCTTGTCAGAATGGCTATGATCAAAAATGGAAGAAATAATGGCGCTGCTGAGGATGTGGAGAAAAGGGAAACTTTGTGCACTGTTGGTGGGACTGTAAGTGGGTGTAGCCACCGTGGACAACAGTATTGAAGTTCCTCAAAACATTAAAAATAAAGCTACCACATTATCCAGCAATTCCACTTCTGGGCATCTATCCAAAGGAAACAAAATCACTATCTCAAAAAGGTATCTGCTCTCCCATGTTCACTGTAACATTGTGTACAGTAGCCAAGACATCGAAACAACCTATAAGTCCCTTGGCAGATGAATGGATAAGGAAGAGGTATATATATATACATATATACATATGTGCGCGCACGTGCACACACACACACACACACACATATGCATATACAGTGGAATATTATTCAGCCATAAAAAAGAAGGAAATCCTGTCATTTGCGACATGAATAAAACTTGAAGACATTATACTAAGTGAAATCAGTCAGACTGAGAAAGACAGATACAGTGTGATCTCACTTAAAAGTGAGATTTTTAAAAAATGAACTCACAGATACCAAGAACAGGTTGGTGGGTGCAGGAGGCAGGGGTTGAGGGGCGGGCAAAGTAGGTGAAGGGGGGGTTGAAAGGTACAAACTTCCAGTTACAAGATATATACAAACATTTGAAGTTGCTACGAGAGATCTTAAACATTCTCAGCACAAGAAAAAATTGTAACAAGTTAACTGAACTTTCACAGTGCACGGCTGTCACGATGTACGCCTGAGACCAAGGCAGTGTTACATGTAAATGAAAATAAAACAAACGCATAAATATCGGCCCATTCTCTTGGTGTAATCAAAGGACCAACTCTTGAAAAGGATTCTCGTAGACACTAATTTTCTCTTACTTTGTTTTTCCCTAATTTCAGCTAGACCGTACTTCCTCTGTTTTAGAGTGGTTGATCATTGTTTGCTATCTTTGAGTGTTTTGTTTGTTTGTTTTCTGCTATGTGGTGGAGTAAACCTTTTATAATATTTTGAGTTTTTCTGCTCTTATCAAGCACATATATATATGCCAGTCTCTATACTGAACATCAAGGCAATTATGGAAATGACGGATACGATTTTTACCCTTAAGCCTTCAGGAAGAGAGAAACAAACTAATGTACAGACATCATGATATGTTGAAAGAACATCACGTACTGCAGGGAATAAGAGTCAACACGGAGGACGCCACAGAGGGCTTTTCAAGCAGAGGGAACACGTGACTGTGTAGATGTTCGTTTAAACATCTTCCCTATTTAATAGTGATGCTACCAGCTCATGTCAGGATTTCATATTTGATGTTAGGTTTATTGAGGTCCTCTTTGCCCTCTGTGACAAAATGAAGGTGGTCCCCGTGATACGTGTGTGTGGGTTTTGGCAAGAACGAGGCCGCAGTGGGCAGGACAGGGTTAGGAGAGCTCGCATGTCGTGGGGTTCGGTGCCTCTCCCAGGGGGAGTCGGGGCTTTGCCACTGTTCCCCAGTCTGGGACGTGGGCCATTTGCAGACCCATTCCTGCACGACCTCCCCCGCACTTTGTTGGGGAACGCTTTGGGAAATATCTGACAAACCGTCCAAACTTTCAGTTGAGCCTAGCATGAAAATCTGAGCTATCAAGTGTCCCCTCCCCTTGCAAAGCCAGGCATCGTGAATTAACTGCTGCATGGCTGTGAAGTGTCTGGAGGTGGCGGGCCGCTCTGGGACGGCACAGGGGCTCAGCAGCCTGCCCCCACGGCCTGCTGGGGCCAGCGGCTCATTGCTCGTGACCCTGACCTTCTCTGGAGGGCTGGTCCTCTGTGATGGGGCTGATGTGATGTGGGGTGGCTTTGGAGTTGTCCCCCATCCCTCCTGGCAGAGAGCAGTGGGAGTAAAATCATGGGGAGTGAAGTGGGGGGGGGGCGAGTGACACCCGAGTTTGCGGTGATGGCCGTGCAAGGAGCCAGCCGGGCAGTGAGGGACATGTCAGAGCATTGGAGAGAATGACCAGCCCCTCGCTGTGGCAGGGTGACAGCTGGGTCCCTGCTCTAAGAACAGAACCTACTGGACAGCCCCGTCATTTTAAAGCAGCGAGTTTGTTTCGATTCTGCAGAAACTGGTGGGAGAGGGAAGGGAAAGTCATTTTTTTAACAATTCTAAAATTTCTAAACACTCACTTTGGCTGTGGGTTAGGGATGGCATAACAGGTCCCCTTACCCCGTGGGAGACTCTGGGGATGGGGTCCGTGTTGGCAAACAAGTAGAACTTCTTTAGTTACTTCTTCAGGGGGTGATGTCACACACATTCCCCTCATTGCCCGTGTTCCTGTTAGGTTTGGATAAAATGGTCTTTTCCAACCTTCCTTGCAAGACTGACACCTTCCTGAGGTTTCTCGTGACCGTCCCTCGCGCCTCCCTGTGCCCCCCACCCCGTGAGGGCTCGTTTCCCGGGTGGCCCATGTCCCGAGGCAACCCCCCCCCAACCCTACCTCCCTCACCCAGGGCCCACGTGTGCCCCTCGGTCCTCCACTCCGGGAGGGGGTGCGTTTCCAGTCTTGGCTTCACCTCTAAGTGGGAGTGTGGGTCAGTTGTGTCCGCCGACCTCTCTGAAGCAGTTTCTTAATCTGGACAATCAGAATGTGGTCACTTTCTAAAAGTTTACTGTGAGCGTTTATTAGGAAAATGAAATCCTTAGGCTCGTGTGTTTGTGAAATCTTAAGAAATAAACCGAAAGGCAGAAGGTGGGGGGTAGTTGTGGGCATGAGGGGGCAGAGCACATGCTCTGGACCCACCCCGTGTGGGTCTGAAGCCAGCTCCTACTGCCACCAAGCTTCATGACCCAGGGCGTTATTTACCCACTTTTCTCCCCCCACCCCCGCCTGTCCTGTGGGTGAAGTAAAAGGAGAAAGTGCACAGAAAGGGTTTAGCGCAGCACCCCACTGCTGCCCACGGAAAACAGCCACCAATTTTATAAAATGTAGAAAATGCGAGAGAGGAAATTACTCTGGATATCAACCGTCCCTGTTTCTGTGACGTGGTTACGAGCACTTCTGCTTTCTTGCCTTTATACTTTTCTGTATTTGTCAAAGTTTGGAAAGGAACATGTGTTACATTTTAGAAGACTAGAAAGTTCACACATTTATGAGTAATGAGTAGTGATTTCCTCCCCGCCCCCAATAGCCGAAATAGTTAGGATATTTGCACGTCTTGTAAAACGTCCCATTGCCAGCCCACATTACTTTGTGAGAGATGAAAGTACACTTTTCCAAAACTGATTGTATCACAAGAATCTTTAATGTTTAAAGTTTACTCATGGTGGGGTCTACTGCTGGGTACAGGGTGCCAAATGCCCACGCGGAGGCCAGCCCAGCCCTCCCCACTGCACTGCTGGGAGGCTGCCTGTGCCCAGCCGGGTCACAGGCATGGGGCGCCTCGCCTTTTCCCTCCGCTTTTCTTCCAGACTGTCCAGAGGCAGTCCACCCAATGCGCATACGTCATCTGTCCCATATAAAAGAAGAAGATGGAAAACTTCTCAATGTATTTCGTCATTTTAGCACATCTCTGGTACAAAAATTCAAGGTAGCACAAAAGCCAAAGCACCAACTGAGCTTACTTAGAAACAGACATGCAGAAATCTACGCGCTAGCTAAGAGGGCCGAGATGAGTACAACGTGGCATTAGAAGGTATAAAAGCGCTGTGCTGGAGATTAAAGTGTGGCACGGGAATCTGCTCTGAAAAGCCCCGAGGCGCTCACGGCCCGCCCGCCTCTCCCCGCCCTGGGGGGCCGGAGCCTCGCTGCGCCCCTGGCCCTGGCTAGTCCTCCGAGACAGTGGCGCGGGGGTAGTGGGCAGCGAGTTCCGCCTCCCTCAGGGCCCTGGCCTCCTCCAGAGCCTCCCTGTAGCGAGAAGGCCAGGCCTGGGGGTCTTTCTTGAAGACCCTGGACAGGAACTCCATGATCTGCATCTTGGTGATCTCGCGGCTGGCGCGGGAGCCCCAGAAGAACTCGAACTCGGGGGGCTCCACGTGGGGCACGCGCTGGTACTTCAGGTAGTTCTGCTGGACGAAGTCCTCGGTGATGAGCCGCCGCACCTCGCCGAAGGTGGAGTGCTTCTTCCAGGGCCGCAGCCCGAGGATGCGCAGCACATTCCAGACGGCGCTCTCGCGCGCGCCGCGCCCCTTCACGTAGATGAGGCTCAGGATCATGAGCAGTAGGCCGGTCATGGGCATGCGGTTGCTCAGCGCCAGCCGGTCCAGCTCCTCGGGCCCGAGCGCCCTGACCAGCGAGAACTCCATCGTGTGCAGGCTGGTCAGCCTCAGGTGCAGTCCGAACACGCGGGCCAGGATGAGGCTGCTGCGCCGCAGGATGCTTCGGCACCACTTCTTGTAGCTGCCGATGACATCCTTCACCATGTCGGGGAACCAGATGATCATTCTCTTCTGGTCCTTGACCAGCACGTACCACATCAGCTCGTGCGCCTTCTGCACCAGCTGCGCCGGGGCGGGTGGCGCGGGGCCCGGTGGGGCCGCGCTCAGGGCCTGGGGGGCGCGGCCCTCCTCCGCGGCCTCCTGCAGGGCCTTGGGGTCCCCCTCCTCGCCGGGGCCCTGGGGCGGCGGCGGGGCCAGAGCGGCGTCGCTCGGGCCCGGAGCGGCGTCGCTCGGGCCCGGAGGAGGGCTGTCTGGCCCCGCGAGGGTCGCGCCTGGGGACGGGGGCGGGGTGGGCCCCCCGGGACTGCCGGGCGCCTGCGGCCCGGAGGCCTCGGCTGCAAGGTTGGGGTCGCACCCATCCTTACTCTGCTCGGACATGTCGCCTCCGTGTGACAAGGGCAGGGCCTCCGAGTCCAGCAGCTCCTCGAACCTGCACTCGCTCCGCGGGCTCCGGCAAAGGAAGTGCGCGTCGCTGCGCGCTCGGTGCCTTCCGCAGCGGCCGGCGGGGCGGGGCGGGGCGGGGCGGCCAGTGCGCCTGCGCAGCGGGCGGGGGGCGGGGCGCGGCCCGACGGGGCGGGCGAGCGGGGGCGCCCGGGGCCCGGCAGGCGGGGGCAGTGGGCGGCTGGCCAGGGAGCAGGCTCGTGGCGCGAGGTGGCGGGGTTGACAGGGGCCCTCGGTGGTGCCCAGGTGACCTCCCGGCGGGACGCCCGCGGCAGGTGTGTCCAGAGTCAGGTCGGACAGCGGAGTTCCCGGGTGGGGCAGGGCTGCCGCGCGCACCTGGGTCTGCACTGCGCACCTGGGTCTGCCGCGCGCTGTCACCTGCGTCTTCTGCGCCCACCTGGGTCTGCCGCGCGCACCTGGGTCTGCCACGCGCAACTGATTCTGACGCGCGCACCTGACTCTTGGCGCGCCTACCTGGGTCTGCCGTGCCCACCTGGGTCACCTGCGCCCACCTGGGTCTTCTGCCCACATGTGTCAGAGCTGGCTGGGAGTGGGCTGTCAGCGCGGTCTCGGCAAAGCTGCCAGCTCTCCAAAGGGTGTCTCCGCTTAAGACACGGACGCATGCCCGCCAAACCCGGGTCCCCGCCAAACCCGAGTGCCCGCCAAACCCGGGTCCCCGCCAAACCCGGGTGCCCGCCAAACCCAGGCGCCTGCCAAACCTGGGTCCCTGCCAAACCCGAGGGGCCGCAGACCCAGAAAGGCGGTGTCCCCAGTCCATGTGCAAAGGGCGCGTCCCTGGAGAGACTGCGCTGATGACAATGCCAGTGCTTCGACGGCGTTAGCTTGGGATTGCCCTGTCCCTCGGGTCATTTTGATTTCACTTTATTTTGTCCACTGAGGTCCTGTCATTCAAAGGTTGCCATATTTATTAACACTCAGTGGTGTGGTGTCCCTTTGCGTGGTGGGCCCAGCACCCTCCGCCCCCGATGCGGTGGTGACCCCCACTCTGTGTCCACTTAGGAGCTTCATCTCAGAGCAATGGATTGGGTCCACCTTGGCAATGCACCCATGGCTGGTGTGTGTGTGTGTGTTTTTTTTTTAACGTAAATCCCGTAGATTATATTTGATAATCTCAAATGGCAAACAATAAGAGATGCGACGTGTCAGTAGTTGTGTGTTTTTAATTGCAGAAAACAAGTCCGCAGCGGGCCAAGCCAAGCTGTCCCCCGGTGGTCTGGGCCTGTGTGGCCCTCAGCCCTTCCTGGGCTTCCTCAAGCCAAGGGCTTCTCAGATATGCTGTCTGGAGTCTGGTTATTGTCACTGGAAACCCAAAGCTTATTACAGTATTGTCCGGACATTTCTGCGGCTCTCTGCTGGCATCGCCTTCCTCATCTCTGTTTTTCCCTCAGGCAGATGGAAGGAAGTGCCCTGCTGCTCCTGTGTCTCTGGCTTGTCCTGCTCCTGTCCCCTTTAGCAGGCTTCCCGCCCAGTCACATGAGTGTAATTCCTGCAGACTTTTCAGGAAGATCCTAGTTGGATTTTTCCCCACTCATCACTTTTCTTCTTTAATTTATAGATGCCTGTTTTTCTGAGTACAACTCACAGAGTTGTGTCGGTCATGTTAGTTTTTTTTATTATTATTATTTAATAATGTCTCTTGGATTGACTCATCGCCCCCATTCTTCTTAAAAATAATCCTCATGTGTTACGTTTTACATCTATTAATTTTCTTCTTCTTTTTTTCTTCCATGTGGTTATTTATTGTTTTCTAAACATTTGGGTTAACTGATTAGTTTATTTAAAGTATTTTTAATAATGAAAACATTCGAGCCTATTATTTAAATCTCAGCTCAGTCCACGGCCATGCCACCCTGAACAAGCCCGATCCCCTCTGATCTTGGAAGCTAAGCAGTGCGGGGCCTGGTTAGTCCTTGGATGGGAGACCACCTAGGAAGACCAGGTGCTGTAGGTGTAAAAACTAAGGGATTGTAAGCTACAAGGTCCTTGCAATCCGTAAGGTCAACCAAGGGTTGCCTCGCCTAAAAATAAATCTATAAATAAATAAATAAATAAATCTATCTCAGCTCAGCTTTGGCCACAGACCATAACCTTTGCCCTTGTAATGTTATTAAAATTGCATCCTCACAGTGTAGGCTCCTGGATTGAACAGATTAGTGAAATGGAATTGCTTACTTGAGCCCGATTAGGAAAGCACGAACTCGCTTATATGTGAAAAGTATAAAAACAATTGTAAAAACGACAAAAACACCATGACTGCAAAATTATGCATCTGCCTCGGTGAGTGCTCGCGGGATCTGGCAAGGGTGCAGCTTGACCCAGGCTGGACCCTAGGCTGGTGGCGTTGCCTGTGGCCAGCAGCAGACCCCACGTCTACCCCAGCTCACGTTGGAGGTCGCACGTCAACATGACGGGAGACCTGTGGAGTCCGCCCCAGCACCTGTGGCCCTCGGCGAGCCGGCCGCTCCGAGGTCTCACGACGTCGGAAGTGGCGCTGGTCCGGAGCGGAGCCCGGGGCGGGCCTCAGTAGTGCTCAGCGGCGGAGCCCAGCTGTGCGCGTCCTCAGCGGGCCAGGAGGAGCCTGTCGAAGAGGCTCCAGTTCCCACCGATAGGACGGGAGAAGTGTCAAACTTGGGACAACCGTGACGCGGACAAAGTGCACCTGTGCATGTGTCACGGGAGGGGCTGGTAGCTTGGTGACTGCCTAGGAAAGCGCCTGCCCACACAGCAGAGGTGCAGACCCCCGAGACTGTAAGGACAAGGGCGGATAGTGCACGGGGCAGAGGAGGAAGCCAGTGTTCACGGGGCTTAATGCAGGGGTCACGATCTGAGGCCGGAGCTGCAGGGGAACCCCAAGAGCACTGAGGGTGAACGAGTTTTGCTGGGCTTCTCCAGGCCCGGCCCCATTTGAAACGGGGAGCGAGCCCCTCAGAGCCGGTGCCTCGGAAGCCAGAGCCTGAAGTTTCCAGAATGTCTCTGCCAGCAGACGCAGGATGGGCCGGTCTTGGAACCCGGCTCCTGTGATCGGGTTGCAGGGGCGCGGCGAGGTCACGGCGAAGCCGCGACTTGCACCGGCTGCGGTCGGGTCGGCTGCGGGGCCGCTGCAGGCTCGGTGCCCGGGGAAGGGGGGGCCGGGGCGGGCGGCCTTTGGCAGCCGCGGGAGGAGGAGAGGCCGTCCTAGCACCGGCTTCCACACAGAGGAAGGGGCGCGGAGGCCCCGGCCCCCGCCTGGAACGCGGCTCCGGGCTCCTCCAGCCCCCCCAGGCAGCTCCTGCGCCTCGGCCCCCGCGCGGGCCCCAGACGCCAGAGGGTTGAGCAAGCGACTCACACTAATGAGTTCAGCAAACATTGAGCAACGCCCGTCATGTGCCTGGAGGGAAGGTCTGCGGGGACCGCCCGTGGGCTGCTTGGCCGCCTGGCCCCCGAGTGTCCCCTCAGTGTCCCCGCAGGGACACTGCCGGTGCCTGTCCCACTGAGGCCCAAGGACACTCACTGCAACGGGAGACTCCCTGTTCTTTCCAGGCCCGGAGGTGGCCTGCTGGCCCTCGGGGACTGACGGGGTGGGCAGTGTCTTTGGAAAGGTGGCCTAGAAGCAGAGATCAGCCTGGAGGTGGGTGCAGCTAGGCGAGGAGAGGCAGGGAGACCAGCTAGGGGGCCTGTCAGGGACACCCCCTTGAGACAGGACGGTGGCTGCATTGCATCTTCACCCTGCCACTACTTATTAAACGTTGGTCTTGGTCATTGTGCCAGGGGTGTAACGAAAAGGCACATGGCCTCCTCCATCTGAAGCGAGGGGACACGTGGAGGAATGGGGCCATAGCAAGCAGACAGACGCGTGGTTGAGTCATCCTGTGCCGTGAGCCTCGGGAAGGGGCCACAGCGTTGTCGCGGAGGCTGGAACAGACGGAGCCCGCGTCCCGCACAGGTGGCGAGAAGGGGCCAGCAGCAAGGGAGCATAGGGGGTGCGGGGACGGCCGGGTTGGGGGCATGGGGACAGCCAAGTTCTGCCCCAGGGGGCGAGATGGAGCAGGGCCGCGTGGCTGGCCTGTGGAGGACGGTGGCCACACCCCGCAGGTGTCTGGATATTCAGGTCCCAGGGGACAGGGGGGAAGGACAGGTTTGGGAGATGGAGGTGGTAAATGTCACCGCCCTGTGAGGCGTGTAGAGCTGGGCTCTCCCGAGGGAGCCTGCGTGGCGTGAGGGGTGCGATCTCTTGTCATATGGAAGTGTTACACCTGCATCCCCGGGAACACACGTGTCAGTGTCTTTCAGACATGGCGAGTGTAAGGACAGCGACGCCACCGCCCCGCACACCGCCTGAGCCCACACTGGGCAGCTCCGTGTCTGGTTGAGAGCGACTGCGAATAGCGATCGGGGCCGGCAAGAGAGCTAACTGACAGCCCAGGTCGTCCGGGCCTCCTTCCAGCCGGTCTGGGGGTCCCCCAGCCAAGCCTGTCTCGGGGTGCACCTTCCCGAGATGGGGTCATGTCAGCAGACCCCAGGCTCACGTGCACGGCGCGCGATTCTGTCCACACATCGCTGGATTCAGCCTGCTGGTGTTTTGTTCAGGATCTGCGTGTGTGTGCGTGTGTGTGTGTGTGCATGTGTGCATCAGGCACACTGGTCTGTGGCCATCCCTGTTTGTCCTGTCTTCATCTGTTTCTTCTGGTTACAGTGTAGTTGGCACAGAATGTAATGTTAGGTTCAGGGTGTACAACGTAGCAATTCGATATTTGCATATCGTGCGATGTGATCACCTTACGAAAAGCTGTCACACTGTCACAGACCGGAGTCTCCGTCACCCCTCCCCTCTCGAGGCCATCAGTTCCTCTCTTCCTGGGAGTCTGCTTGTCTTGTTTTGCTTGTTCCTTTGGTTATTTGTTTTTAATTTTCACATATAAGTGAAATCATGTGGTATTTGTCGCTCTCTCTGACTTATTTCACTTATATAGTACCCTCTAAGTCCATCCATGTTCTTGCAAATGGCAGGATTGCATTCCTTTTTATTGCTGAGTAATATTCCATCATATATATATATATATACACACACACACACACACACACACACACACACACACACACACACAGACACACACACACACACACTTTATTCATTTGTCGGTGGACACGTAGGTTGCTTCTACATTTTGGCAACCGTAAATAGAACTGCAGTGGACATAGAAGTGAATGTCTTTTTGAATTAGTGTTTTGGATTTCTTTGGATAAATATGCAGAACTGGAATTGCTGGGTCCTAAGGTAGTTCTATTTTTCATTTTGTGAGGGGCCTCTGGACTGTTTTTCACAGTGGTGGCACCATTTCGCAACCCCACCAGCGGTGCCTGAGGGCTCCCTTCCTCCATATGCTCACCAACACTTGTTAGTTGGATTTTCAATAACAGCCATTCTGACAGGTGTGAAGCGATGTCTCATTGTGGTTTTGATTTGCATTTCTCTGATGATGAGTGACATTGAGCATCTTTTTATATGTCTGTTGGCCATCTATATGTCCTCTTTGGAGAAATGTCTATTCAGGTCCTCTGCCCAATTTTTGATTGGATTGTTTTATTTTCAATCAAATATGGGTCCTATACAAGTTTTGGATATTACCCCTTATCCCGTGTATCATAGATGAATATCTTCTGCCATTCAGTAGGTTGCATTTTCATTTCGTTGACAGTTTCTTTTGCTGTGCAAAAACTTTTTAGTTTGATGTCCCATTTGTTTCTTTTTCTTTTGTTCTCCTTGCCCAAGGAGAGACATATCAGAAAATATTACTAAGAGCAGCATCAGAGAGTTCACCACCTATATTTTCTTCTAGGATTTTTATGGTTTCGGGTCTTACATTTAAGTCTGCAATCCATTTTGAGTTTATTCTTGGATGTGGTGTAAGAAGGTGGTCCAGTTTTGTTTTTCACGTGTATCTGTCCAGTTTTTCCAGACAGAAGAGACTGTCTTTACCCTCTTGTATGTTTTTCTTTCCTCCTTTGTCATAGATTAAATGACCACATAGGCGTGGGTTTATTTCTGGTCTCAATTCTGTTCCATTGACCTACATGTCTGAGTCTATCTTTGTTGTATAGTTTGAAATCAGGGCGTATGATACCTCTAATTCTCTTCTTCTTTCTCAAGATCACTGTGGCTATCTGTGGTCTTTTATGATTCCATATAAATCTTAAGATTATTTGTTCTAATTCTGACAAAAATGCCCTTGGTATTTTGAAAGGGATTGCAATGATCTGCTCTGTCAGTGTGGGCTAGTGCACGTTTTCAGAATTTTGTATAAATGGAATCATGAGGTATGTACTCTTTTCTGTCTGGTTTTCTTCACTCGGCGTAGTTATTTTGAGACCCATCCGGCTGTAGTGCATACCGAGAGATTACGCTGCTGAGCAAAATTATATTGTATGAATACACCACAACCTGCATTTGCTTAACCGCTTTGTTTAACCATTTAAATGTTTTATTTTACCTTTGCTGATAATATTAATTGTATCCAGTTAACGTCTATTACAGGTTAAACCGCTGCAAACATTTAAATGAAAGACTTTGCCTGGAGACATACCTGCGTGTCTCTTCCTAGAAATGGAATGTGTGGAATATTTGGTAGGTGGATGTTTACCTTTTAAATACATTGTCAAAATGTTTTCCCACAGTGGTAACATTTTGCATTCCCCCTAGCAGTGCCTGAGGGTACCATTTCCGCTCCATCCTCCGTTTGTGGTCCAGGCTTTTCCACGTTGGCGGGCCTGGTAGGGGTGCCATGGTAACTTGTGGCAGTTTGAACAGCATTTGCCTGGCGGCTAATGATACTGAGAACTTTTCACGTTCTCAACCATGTATCCGTCATCCTTGGTGAAGGCTGCTTTGGAAATATCTTATCTTAGATGCAGCTAGTCTTTCATTCTTTTAAGAGGGTTTTTGAGAGCAGAATGCTTTTTATTTTCATAAAGTCCAGTTTATCAATTTCTCCTTTAAGGGACTACATTTTGGTGTCTTAGATATGAAATCTTTTCCTAGCCTGAGGTATTACAGTTTTTCCTATGTTTTCTTCTAGAAGTTGTAGTGTTAAGTTTAATTTTAGGGTGTACTTACAATGAAAATGGCATTTTTTATGACCCATTTTGACTCAAATTTTGTATAAAGCATAAGTTATGGATTGAAGTTCAGTCTTTCAAAAAGACTTTTTCTCAATACAGAATTGTCTTTGTAACTTTGTCAAAATTCAGTTGTCGACGTATCTGCCATTCTTTTTATGCATTTTCAGTTCTGTGCCACTCATCTGATCACCCCAATATCCCACGGGTCTTGATTGACACTGAGTTATCGTAAATCTTATAATGAGGTACTGTTAGTATTTCATCTTTATTCTTCCTTTTCAAGGTTGTTTTTAGCTATTCTGGGTTCTTTGTATCTCAAGGGGAATTTTAGAATCAGTTTGTCAATTTCTATCACCTACATTGCAGAATGATTACCACAGTCAAGTTCATTAACATGGACCTTTATGAGGAGCTCTCAACACATTCTGTTACATTCCCACCATCACTTTATTTTTATTTTTATTTTTATTTTTTTAGGCAAGGCAAACCTTGGTTGACCTCACAGATTGCAAGGACCTTGTCAGCTTACGATCCCTTATTTTTTATTTTTTACACCTACAGCACCTGGTCTTCCTAGGTGGTCTTCCATCCAACTACTAACCAGGCCTGACCCTGCTTAGCTTCTGAGATCAGACGAGATCGGGCTTGTTCAGGGTGGCGTGGCCGTAGACCCGCCATCACACTGTAGGGGTCCCAGTTGCTCTGTGTGCTTGTCAACACTTGCTATGTTCTTCCTCTTTTCATTGGTCGCCGCCCCAGTGGATGGTAAGTGGTATTGTACTGTGATTCGGATTTGCATTTCCTACTGACTGAAGAGCCTGAGAATCATTTTACGTGCTTATTGGCAATTTCCATAGGTTATTTAGAGAAACAACTATGCAAACACTTTACCAGTTTTTAAAACTGGGTGGTTTCTGCTTTTGTCATTGAGTCAGAGGGGGTCCTGATATATTCTGCAGACCAGATACTTAGCAGATAGAAGATCTGAGGCTATTTTCTCCCAATCTGTGCATCGTCTCTTTACATCCAGCCACCCCAGCTGAACATGGGAAAGCAAATGTTGGCTCATGCTCCGTCAAGGACCTTTCTGAAGGCTCAGGGTGCACAGTGACCATTTCCTTGTCACAAAGTCCATGCATCGCCGCCCCCCCCCCCCCCCCGAGCAAGCCACTCAAGAAAGCTCGCCTTCATGGCGGGCGGTAAACAGGTGAGCAAAAGCGTCATAATGCTCTGTGACCATGACTTGCAGTCTCCTCCCCAGCAAGCCCTCCCCCGATTGCTGCTGGTTTTTGTTCAGATTCTAAAATTCTGAACGAGTAGATCTGCGCGCTTTCGCCAGTTTTATAGTTGCTTCAGGACAAGGAGATAACCCGGGTCCTTACTCTGCAGTGTCCCCGAAGTCACACCCTTCTTTCAGCTTTTGTGTGAGTCTGAACACATCTTCACTGCGCCTCTTTTTGAAAGCTTTTTTTTTTTTTACTGTTTATAAAATTCTACATTAGTTTTGTCTTCTATTAGTACAGAAGTCCTCCTTCCCTGCAAAGGATAAGTCCCAGACCCCCAGCGGATGCTTGAAACTGTGAATAGTACTGAAGCCTATGGACGCTATGTTTTTTCTGTGCATTTATACTTCTTATGAAGTTTAATGTATAAATTAGGTAGAATAAGTAATAAGACAATAGAACAAGTATAGCAATATCCGCTCGCTCGCTCGCTCGCTCTCTCTCTCTCTCGCTCTCTCTCACACACACACACACACACACACACACACACACACTAATCTGATAACTGAGGTGACCACTCAGTGACTAAGTGTTGGATAGTGTATATGGGCTCTGGTGACCCTAGAAAAAAAGAAGATTCATGTCCCAGGCAGGATGGAGTAGGATGGCACAAGATTTCCTCACTCTTCAGGACAGCTCGCAATTTGAAACTCATTTAATGATTTATTTCTGGAGTTTTCCATTTAAAGTTTCCAGACCACGGTTGGACCGGGGTACCTGAGGCCCTGGAGGCCACGGATGAGGGAAGACTCTGCTTTAAACACGCGGCTCCACTGTCTTTTCAGTGGTGATGACTCCCAGGACCTGCCTTCCACCACCTTATCCTGCTTCCTGGCCGTGACGTGTCTTTATGTCCCCTGGGCACTCTCAAGCTTTCTATCACTGAGTTTGGGTGTTTTGATTACAAGGAGCATTGACGTCATTTTCTTTTAAGTTTCTTCTCCTTGGGTTCACTAAGCCTCTCGAATGTGTGTGTTTACACTTTTCATCAGATTTCCAGGAGTTTTCACATGACATCTTCAGTTTTTGGCGACACATGCAGCCTGCTTAGAGTTGTCTCAGAGCTCATGGATTTTTTAAAATCTCTGTTCTCATCCAGAACTCGATAAATTAGGAGTTTTTCTGGTATGGCTTCTGGGAAGAAACATTGTTTTCCATCTATGTTAGGGTCACACAGTGTCAATTCTCATTTTTCAGATGGTGTCCCCTGAGTATTTTCCTCACGTGCATGTGTTTCTCAAGCCATAAAATTTTGGCTCTTTCGCTTCTAATTCCAAAGCTGAAGCTCGTTGGAAAAACATATATTTTTTTTCCCCTTACTCTATCCCAGGACTTTTTTTAATCGAGATGAGAACAAAGTTAATAAACTCGTATCATCATTTTGAATTCTTCAAAATCCTCAAAGGCTTCTAAAAAGGCAGTTGCTCTTACATTTGGTTTCGTTTTCCAGCTGGAATGCGAAGTCCAGGGCTTTAGATTTCACAGTGTGTTTTGGAGTTGTAAGTCAAAGAATAACATCTTCCTGCCTTCGCGATGGCTCTTCTGACCAAACATGCTTCTTTAGGGAAACCAGCTGCCCCACTGATCCCCTCTGCCCTCGGTTTGCTCAGCAGCAGCCCCTGCATGGACCCGAGGCTATAATTAATTAAATGAAGCCTGCAAGTCCTCTGTCCCCATGCGACTGGCCACAAGCCACCTATAGGTTAACGTTACGCTAAAACCAAAGGAACAATGATGACCTCCACGGTGACTTTGTTTTGTGAATAGTGAGCTTGGACTTTCTGTTCCCTTTTCATATAAATATAGCATTTTATGATACATAGCGGTTATATATCATTTTTCTTTGAACTCTTAGGTGCCGAAACGGTTCCTGTCAGTGGGGAGAAGTTAGATCCTTTTCCTCTTTCTGAACTGAGGCTTCACGTGCTGTTCATTTCTTCTTCCTCTGAAATTTCTTTTTCTGCGTGTGGGACTGACGGCCGGGCTAGGGGTTATGCCAATGGAAGGAACACAGGCTAAAGTGGTTTTCTGGGGCACAGAGCAAGGAGATCTTAAGTCCGTTTTTTACATTAGAGAAGAATCTTGGCCGCTGGGAGACTCTAAAATAGTAAAAGTTGATTCTCAGGTACACCGTGCCCCCCATTACAGCCTGTCCACCTTCGTGCCATGTTCAGGAGGCCGGATCCTGATGCTGTGTGGGCCGCTGGATCTTGCCGACTCAGAAATTCTGCAGAAACACGATTTTGGGTGATTGTACAGCTCTGTGTGTCAGCTCATTTTCTTTCCCTTTTATTTCAGGTGGTCTTCAAGCAACCTGATGGCAAACATCCTGGTAAATAAATCACCACCTCGTGCCTTATCACTTTCCTCATCCTAGTTCCCAAATGTGGACCATCGCAGGAAAAGCAGGTGAGGTGTTTTCAGTGCACCTGCTTGGGTCCGCCTCGCACCTGCCCGGGGAGCGGTGCAGGTGCTGGTCTCGGCCCCTCTGCAGCACGTGTTCTTCGTTCCTGACAGCCAGACACGTGGGGACAGTGAGGCGCTCTGCGATTCCGAATCCGTTTAGGTGTTCGGAAGGTGAGACATTGTCCTTATATTTATTATTTACGGTCCTGATTTTTTTCCATTTTCACCCATTTTTAAGCGTTTCTTTTTTTCAAGGTAAAATATTGTTTTATATTTAGAAATTTAATGTGCACATAACTAGGACAACCTAGATGCATGTAAAGAGAAAATACTCTAGTAATTACTTTTCCTTTATAACTGGTTTAGTTTATGTATTTCCAGTGTGTTTACTGTAAAAAGAAATGGGATAATAGAGTCATATGTTTTTATATTACTTGTTATGTTGAGAGTTATTTCCGTGTCAATATCTCATATACTTTAAAGAGTGCTCAACACTCTATTATATTAACCAGGCAGAGAATATTAAAAACATATTTTTTGGATAGAAGTTGAAGATTTTTTCAATTTTTGCTAGTATCAGTTGTCACAATATATATCCTCTTTTATGAACACTTTATTCATTTCTGGAACATAATCACTGCGTTAAGGGATATGATTGGATTTTATTTTGCCCTCATGCACATTTCCGCAAGTTTGGAGCTGAGTCTTCCGCACACATCAAGATACACGGACAACTCATCTTCTCAACTTCAGTGTGTGGTAACCAGCGACGCTGACCATCTTATAATGTATAGTGTCTCTAGAAATTCGTATTTTCCATCTAAGTTACTTTTACAAGGGTTGTTCCTGTCCTTTGTTGGCCTCCTACTTGTTGATGAGGCTGGGATCGTAACTGCTTGTTCACCACGCACGAGACTGATAATCTCTCATTCTTATTGTTTTGCCTGTTACTCTTGTCACCGTTTCCGGGTTAGGACAGTAGTTGTAAATCAAGCCAGTCTCGTGATTGTTTTTCTGCTGGTCCAGACGCAGCTGGCCTCCTCTGGGCCCCAACGTCACCTCGAGTGTAGGGTTGAGCCAGTTATGTACCGTTTGAGCGATATTCCAGGTTTAAGGGTCATTTCACAGGAGAGGACCTTGGTTAGTGACTCACGAGGGTATACACGCAAAAGATAAAAAGAATAGGCACCTGAGTGCCGGCAGCCGTGACGAGACCATCAGCCCAAGGACACAGGAAGGTCCAGGGCCCATGTGGGACCCGTGGGCCCGTGAGACGGAGCAAGTCAGTCCGTTGTGTTTCTGTTCAGTTTTATATAAATAGTAGAAATTGTGCCATGGATTTGGAATAACACAGAATAGAAACAAAATGTCCTTATAACCATGGCTCGAATCCAGCCTCTGGACTCGGAGCCTCTGGTGGAGTCATCTACACGGTGTCTGTTTTGTGGGTGCGTTGTCTACGTGGTGCCTGTTTTGGGGGTCCGCTGTCTTCCTGCTTGCCGCACGCCTCCCCTGCCATGCAGGCCTTGCCTCCCGTGTCCTGCCCTGACATGTCCGAGCAGGTGTCCTCGGCCTGCCCTCTCGCCCACCAGTGCCTGGCCGGGTCGGAGTCGCCGAGGGGGACAGGGCTGTCCCTCCCTGTGGACAAAGGACCACATTCTGGGTATTCCTCCAGATTGGCCACTGCCTCCCCACTTTCCACTCTTAGCCCCTCTCGCCCATCACCACCTAGGACGGGAAGGGCGACCTGGCCCCCATTCTCGTCTTCACTCCACTTCAGGAGGCAGCTCAAAAGTCTCCTCTCTCCCTATGCACCTGTTAGATGTCCCCCTTCCCGAGAGGCACATGCTGCCAACCGTAGTCTCCAGGACAGCAGATTGACAAGGTCAAGGGCTCTGGGGAAGGAAAAGAGAAAAGGAAGAATCAGAGAGAGAGAGAGAGAGAAATGGAGAGAGACAGAGAGACAGAGAAAGATGGACAGAGAGACAGAGAGAGACAGAGAGATACAGACAGAGAGACACAGAGAGAGATGGAGAGAGACAGAGATAGAGACAGAAAGATAGGTAGAGACAGAGAGAGACAGAGACAGAGAGGTAGAGACAAAGAGAGAGAGGAGACAGAGAGACAGAGACAGAACGAGGTGGAGAGGGTAAAGCGGAGGGAAGGGGAGAGGCTCAGGCTCGGCCCAGGCCCGGGCCGCTTTCCAGGGGGGCTACTCAGTCTTGCCGCCCTGTCTGTGATGTGCAGCGAGGCGCTGAGCCTTCCGCCCTCCTTTAGTCTGACACCGATGGAAGCAGTGTCATGGGCTGCACCCAAAGACGGCAAGGGGCAACTGCCTGTCACTGATTAAGGAGTTAACAAATGAGACTTAATATTGTTCCAATCTATTGGACTAGTTCGAAGGCCCATGGAACATTGACTTTGTGCTTTTTATTTTTTTCTGGAGAAAAAGAATTCATGCTTCCCTCTGATGTGGGTTCTTTTTCTTTGGAAACAAATAATAACCTCAGTATTTTGTTCTCCTTTATCCCCGCAGCCTTTGCCTCGGTTTAGAATTTCATCAAATCTCATTTACACAGTTTCAGGAGCCTGGTAACCAGTGTCCCTGGCAACAGCCCCCCCTCGACTCCGCCTAAGGACTGGTTTCTTCCCTCTCCTCGCCTCGCCTCGCCTCCCATGCTTCTGTCTCCCCCATCAAATGAATTTTAATGCCACACTCATAATACATGTTCTAATACTGTTTGTGTGCCTGGCTAGTCCTTTTTGCATATGAATGTTTCCTGAGTAGTTGAAATGATTGCTCTGTATAATTTATATTCTGATTTTCACCTAGCAGTAATTTCATAAGCCTTTTCCCAACTGCTAGAGAGTCCTAATAATTATTTTTCTAGACAACATGTGGATCCATGGGGTGGGGGGTGGAAACCATTATTCAATTAATCATTAGACCCTGTTGTTGGATATGCTGGCTGCTTCCAATTCTTCAGGGTTGTTTTAAATAATGCTACATTGAAGGTCTGGGTATGAACTGGTATTTTTCCCATTTTTGACTGATTTCATTATAAGATACATTTTATGGGGTAGTGTCACTGGGGAAATGCATGAAAATGTTTTCATGGCGTTTGATTAAAATGTCAGCTGCTTTTCACTGTAATAGGTCCGTCGCCACTAACCAGCCCTGCGTATCATCGCGTCGTTTTCTGCAAGACATGAGGATCACAACAAGTCACACAAATTAAATTTTCATTTAAGGAATGAAAAATTTTCTTAATTTCACAGTTATAAATTAGTCTTTGCTTGAACTATCAACAGGGTCGAAACCAGCCACATGGTCTGCTGCGTGTGTAATTCGGAACGAACCATTACAGTTTGGCTCGTCACTGGGGACACTTAATGGATCGAAAAGCAACAGCATCTCTGCGATGCCTCCAGCCACGTTTCAGCTTTTGTCATTTTGCTATTGTTGGCAGTGATGGGGCGAGTTCTTCCTTTTCTTCCACACGGACTGTAATGCCTTTTAGTATCCTCATGTTCTCACGTTGTTTTCCTTGTTCAAGCTTCCTTACTTTCCTTTGAAATCTTTATTGAGGAATAGTTGATGTACAAAAACGTCCGCATCGAAGGGATGCATCTTGATGATGTTGGACACATGCGTACACCTGTAATAACATCCCCGCGATCAAGATATGAAACATACCCATCAGCTCCAAAAACTTCCACGTGTACTTTGTGTGTGTGTGTGTGTGTGTGTGTGTGTGTGTGTGTGTGTGTATGGTTTGCGTGTTATGAACACTTAACATGAGCTCCATCCCCGTAATGTATGTTAAAGTGTGCGACACCTTACTGTTAATTATAGGTCCTAAGGAGTAAATCTCTAGAACTTACTTGCATAACCAAAATTTTATAGTCATTGAAAAATAACTCCCTTATTTCTCCCGCCCCTCGGCCCCTGGCAATCGCCACTCTCTTCTGCGAGTCTGAGTATTGTCGATACCTCGTGTAGGTGGGATTATATAATATTTGTCCTTTCGCGACTGCTGTATTTCACAATGAATGTGCCCACTAGGTTCATCCACGTCGATGTAAATGGCAGGGTTTCCCCTCTTTTTAATTATTTTTTTGATTTTTAAAATTCCTTTTTTCAATTACAGTTGACATTCAATATTATGTCAGTTCCAGGCGCACACCACGGTAATTAGACATTTGCGTAACTTATGAAGTGACCTCCGGGAGGTCTAGTCCCCCCGACACCATGCACGGCAGTTACAATATTCCCGCCTGTCTTCTGCGCTGCGCTTCACATCCCCGTGACTGTTTTGAAACTACCATTCTGTACTTCCTAACCCCGTCCCCGTCTTCACGCAGCCCCCGCCCCCTCCC
Organism: Eidolon dupreanum; assembly: GCA_028627145.1. NCBI lineage: Eukaryota > Metazoa > Chordata > Mammalia > Chiroptera > Pteropodidae > Eidolon > Eidolon dupreanum. The sequence continues at coordinate 19,436,405 of CM053516.1, read as the reverse complement.
ATCTGGTACCCATCAGTTCCTTCTCTGCATCTGTGGGTTTGTTTTCTGTTTTGTGTGTTCACTTATTTTTGTGCTTTAGATTCCACATATAAGTGGAACCATCTGGTCATTTGTCCTTCTCTGTCTGACTTATTTCCCTTGGCACAGTGCCCTCTAGGTCCATCCAACCTGTCGCGGGTAGTAAGATGTCATTCATTCTGTGGCCCAGTAATAGTCCACTGTATGCAAGTACCAGTTGTCCTTCGGTGGACACTTGGGTCTGCTTTCCTAATCCAACAGCCACCCTATGTCTTTTGACTGGAGCATTTAATCCATTTACATTCAAAGTAATTGTTGATAGTGATGTAGTTATTGCCATTTTGTTACTCATATTTTTAATCTTTTTCTCTTTTTTCTTCTATGTCCCGTAATACTGGCTTGGTGGTAATGAACTCCTTTTTGAAGAACTATCTGTCTTCAATTCTAAATGGCAGCCTTGCTGGGTAGAGTCATCTTGGATGTAGGTCCTTGCTTTACATCACTTTGAATATTTCCTGCCAGTCCCTCTGGCTGCAAAGTTTCTGTTGAGGAATAGGCTGACAGTCCTATGAGAGCTCCCTCGTAGGTAACTAACTGCTTTTCTCTTGCTGCTTTTAAGATTCTCTCTTTCTCATTAACCTCTGGTGTTTTAATTAGGGTGTGTCTTGGTGTGGGCCTGTTTGGTTCATCTTGTTTGGAACTCTGTGCTTCCTGGGCTTGTATGTCTATTTCCTTCACAAGGTTAGGGAAGTTTTCTGTCATTATTTCTTCAGATAGGTTTTCAATTCCTGTTCTCTCTTCTCCGCTATGATGTGAATGTTGGCATACTTCCTGTTGTCCCAGAGGTCCCTTAAACTACCCTCACTTTCTTTGGATTCTTTTTTCTTTCTGCTATTCCAAGTAGGTGTCTTCTGATACTTTATCTTCCAAATCACTGTTTAGATCCTCCATTTATCTGATCTGCTGTTGATTGCCTCTAATGTATTCTTCATTTCAGTGATTGTATTCATTAAGGACTGGTTCTTTTTATGTTTACTGTCTCTTTACTGAAGTTCTCACTGAGTTCCTCTACTTTCCCCCTAAGCTCATTGAGCATCCTACAATCAGTGGTTTGAACTCTGCATCTGATAGATTGTTTGTCTCCATTTTGTTTAGCTCTTTTTCTGGAGCTTTGTTCTGTTCTTTCATTTGGGCCACGTGTCTTTGTCTCCCCATTTTGGCTGCCTCCTTGTGTTTGTTTCTATATACTAGGTAGAACTGTTATATCTCCTGGCCTTGGTACAGTGGCTTTATGTAGTAGGTGTCTTGTGGGGCCCAGTCTCCCTGGTCACCTGGCCCGGGTGCTCCAGTTGTGTCCTTATGCAGGCTGTGTGTGCCCTCCTGTTGTAGTTGAGCCTTAGTTCCTGTTGGCACGTCTGTGGGTAAAACTGGCCCTCGGGCTGACTGGATGTGAGGACTGGCCGTGACCGTGAGCTGTTGTGCAGGGCTGACCCCACATAGTGGGGTTTGCTGTAGCTGGGCTCTGGTGCCTGCCCAGTCTGCCCTTTGGGGGTGTTGTATGTGGAGGTGGTTAGGTGGGGCTCTGGTGTGGTCTGAAGCTGGCCACCGGGTATCTTGGTTTTGGGGTCTCTTGGGAGGGTCTCTGAAGCAGGCCAAGGTCAGCTGCTGCCTATGCCCTGTCCAGGGCCACCTGGTATGAGCTACAGAGTGATCTGCAGATAGTTGCCATTTGTGCTGGGCTTAGAGGAAGCTGGGAGCGGCTGAGCCGTGAACCAAGGCCTCTGCCGCTAGTGCCGGGCTGGGGGCTGCTCAGCAAAAGGTGTGGGGCCCACAGAGGCAGATGCAGCTTGTTTGAGGTTTGTGGGCCTTTGTGAGATTTTAGGGAAGTCCGAGCATGGGCTGAGGTCAGCAGCTTGTGAGCGACAGCTTCTGATAGAGGTTTGGGCCTGTGTATGATTTCGTGGGGGCAAGTTTTCAGGGAATCACCAGGGTGGGTGAGTCTGATGGAGACTTGGGTTTAACACCCACCTGCACCTACAGGCTGGGTTAGAGAAGGGTTCAACAAAGGAAAAAAACGGCACAGAAAACCGCCCCTCCAGCCCTCACCCTGAAGCAGACACCTCAGTCCCTTCCTGTGTACCCCTCAAGCTTTTTGAGCTGCAGACTCAGCACTGGAATCAGAGCGAGCGAGTCTGTCAGTGGTGAGTTCATGTGTGCCCTTAAGAGGATGCTTGGGGCTCCCACTGCTCTCCATGGTCACTCAGCCACCGTCCCTGCTGGTATTCACAGCCAGAAATGTGGGAACTGGCACCCTGGGCTTGGGGGCCTCTCCTTGCTCCTCTGAGGAGACCTCCGCAGCCTGGACATCGCCCCCTCCCCCGCCGATTCTCACCCACGATGCGGACGTGAACCAGCCCGTTCTGGCCTCCGCCCTCCTGCCAGTCTCGAGGTGGCTGCTGCTCTATATCCTTAGTTACAAGTTCTGTTCAGCTAGTCTACTGGTGGTTCTCAGGGAGGTCGCTCTGTAATCTAGTTGTAACTTTGACGTGGTCACAGGGGGAGGCGAGCACAGCGTTTACCTACTCCGTCCTCTTGAAAGCAGGTTCCCTTTTGAAGGCTGAATGACATTCCACTGTGTGTACATGTCACATGTCACTTATCCATTTATCTGTCAGCAGGCATAGGGCCACTTCCGTGTCTTGGCTGTTGTGATTCACACTGCAGTGAGTGTGGAGATGCAGACTCCCTTCCAGATCCTGCTTTCAGCAATTTTGGATAAAAAGCAGAAGTGAGATTGCTGGGTCGCTCATAGTTCTGTATGCTAACAATGAGCTGTCTGATGAGGAAATTAATAGTGTCATTTACAATAACATCGAAAACAATGAAACATTTAGGAATGAACTTAAACAGGAAGTGGAAAACTCTACACTGAAAACTATGACATTGATGAAATAAATCAAAGGAGATGCCAATGCAGTTGATGGTCAATGTTATTTTATGTTGGTTTCAGGTGTGCAACGTAGTGGTTAGACACTTATGTAATGTATGAAGTGATCCCCTCGATTTGTCTAGTGCCCCTGACACTGAATGGGGGAGGTGAGGGGGAGCAAGAGGTTTAAATTTCTAGTTATAAAACAAATAAGCCACGGGGACATTATGTACAGCATAAGGAATATAGCCGGTAATATCATGATGACATTGTGAGGGGTCAGATGGGGACTATACTTCTTAAATACATAGATATTGACTATCTAAGGGTAACACCTGAAACTAATATAATGTCGCACGTTAGCTTTATTTTAATAAAAAAATTTCAAAGACACAAAGAAGTAGAAATCTACCCCCCCCCATTTATGGATCGAGTATATTAATATTGTTGAAATTCAATGCAATCTCTATCAGAATCCCAATGGCATTGTTTACATATATTTTTTAAAAAACTAAAATTCATATGAAACCACAAAAGACCCTGAATAACCCAAACAGTAGTTTCTGATGAGGATGCAATTCCGGTTGTTTTCCGCTGTGGGCAAAGCGGCCTCCGGTGCTGCCTGCTTTTGAGACTTGTTATTTCTGCTTCGTCTGCTGCAGCCCGGCTGCGGCAGACCTTGGGGTCCATCTCCTTGGGTTTGTCCTGCCCGGGGTGCGTTCAGCTTCGTGAACACGGGCGCTGTGCGGCGGCTTCTGCTGCAGACGTCGCCGAGACGCGAGTCGCACGGGCGTGTTGCTTCCCCAGGGCAGGTGGCAGTTGTGTCTGCACCGTGCCGTAGTCTGGCAAACGTACAGTAGCGTGTGTCTCAGCAAACGGTGTTCGCACCTTCGTTACAGCGCCTCGTGGCTCAAACACGCCCGCTGTCAGCTGGGCCCAGTGAGGGGCGACCGCTTTGCCGGCGGGGTCCCGCCTGGCCGTGGGTGCCCGGTCCCCGTGGGAGCCCGGCGAGTTCTTGACATTGGACAACGATGCCGTTTGCCACGTGCACCATGGACGATTTCCCTGCAGCATGCGCAGCTCTTGCTGGCCGGGCGCCCTGTCAAAGAGCAGGAATATTTTGACAGGGTTTTTTTTTTTTTCTGAGCAGTGGGTCTCAACGATGGGCTTAACATACTCAGTAAACCATGTCGCCCAGGCTTTGTTGGGTCATCTGTAGCTCGCAGAGCAGATTGGACATACCTCTTAAGGACCCTAAGATTTGGAGGGTAATAAATGAGCATCGAATCCAGCCTGAAGTCACAGCTGCCCCCGCCCCTGATGGGGTCCCGGCCTGCCTGGCGAGGCCACTAGGCCAGGCCCGGGCTCCTGTCCCCCTGTGGAGGGCCAGAGTGCGTCTGTCCCCGGCGTGGGTCTGTCTGTCCGCGCCGTGGGTCTCTAGTTTACCGCAGCCACCTTCACCTGTCAGCCATCTCTGGGTGAGCAGTGGGCTCACTTTGCACTTCATGCGATGGAGATGCCCCTCCGGCCGCATGGCCCAGTGTCTGCCAGCCCCCCGCCCTGCCTCCCTCAGGCGCACAGGGTTGAGGAGGGTGGGGGCTCACTCGGGATTAGGCTTCGTCCCGGAGGGATGTTGCGGCTGGTTTGACGTTCAGGCTGGAGCAGGAAACCTCGTCCGCACCACAGCAAGGCCCCTTTGCTGTCTCATGGCGTGTGTGTTTACTGCAGTTGCGCTTTGAATCTCCTTCAAGAATTTTCCCTTCGCTTGCGCTGGCACGAGAGGCCACCCTTCCCACATCTCGGCCTTTGATGTGCCTTCCTCTCTGGGCTCAGCCATCCTGGCTTTCAACTTAAAGTGAGCAACGTGTGACTGTCCCTTTCACTTGAACACGTAGGGGTCACTGTGGGGTTCTCAGTGAACTACTTTTAGTATCGTTGCATCTCAGGGAACAGGGTGACCAAGGAGACAGAGATGGGGGAACGGCCTGTCTTTGGAGCAGTCAGAACACACGTGACACTGAGCGATGAGGTTCGCTGTCTGTCGTGGGTGCAGTTCGTGGCTTCCCAGAGTGACTGCAGTAGGGATGTTAAGGCTCACCAATCCCAAACCTCCCTGACAAATGCAGTGATGACAAAAAAGTGTGACACGTCGTGAGAATTACCAGACAGAGCAGAGACACAGAGTCGGCTGAGGCGCCGGCCCAGCAGCGTCACGGACCCCCAGTCCGTGAAAATGCGGTGTCCAGGACGCCCAGGGGAGCAGACGTGCCCATGCGCGTGTCCTCTGCCGAATTTGGGGAGTTTTCAGTCCTTGTTTCTTTCAGCTGTGCCATCTTTCTCTTCTCCTATGATATAAAACGTAGACCTTTTATCATAGTGCTACAGGCCCATGAGGCTTGGCTCATCATTTCGTCCAGTCCATTTGCTCCCCATTGTTCAGATTGGGACAATTTCTGTTGTCCTCACCTCGAGTTCACTAAGTCTTTCCTCTGTTCTCTCCATCCTCCCGTCGATCTCATCCTGTTCTACAACTTTGCTAAATCCATTTCTCATTTATACGTAGTTTCCATAAGATTTTCCACGGTCATGCTGTCTGTGAATAAAGACAGGCTTTATCTATTCCTTTCCCATACGTACAGAGTTTCCTGTTCTGATCTTGTTTCACTGGCTAGAACCTCCAGTATAATGTCAAATAGAAAACGCGAAGGTGGACCTCCTTGCCTCATTCCTGAAATTGTTAAGAAAGCGTTCAGTCTTTTGCCATTGACTATACTTTGGCTGTAGGTTCGTCTGAGATGCCTTTTACCAGTCTGAGGAAGTTCCCTTCTATTCCTAGTTTGTTGAGAAATTTTATCATGTATGGATGTTGAATTTTGCCAGACGATCTTACTCCACCTCTTGGGATGATTATGTAATTTTTCCTCTTTAGACTATAACTATGATGTATTATATTGATTGACTTTTTAGTATTGGCCTCATCTGCAAAATACTCACTAGGTCATAATTTCTTATGTTTTGCACATGTTGCTGGATGTAGTAAGCTGATAAATTATTAGGAACATTTACATCTGTGCACATGAGGAAGTTACCTTGTGGTTTTCTTGTAAAGCCCACCTTTGATTTTGTTATTAGGATAATCCTAGTGTAAACATACAAGTTGGAAAAGTTTTCTTTTAATGAGAGTTTTGGTAGGACTGATGTAATATCTCCCTTAAATTTTATAAAATTCACCAGTGAAACTATTTGAGTGGGAAATTTTTTTTCCTAGTGGGAACGTTTGAAGTTATGAATCCTTTAGAAAGATCAATAAAATTGATAAATTCACAACTAATCAAATCATAGAAAGGGGGAAGATACACAAATTGCAATTTCCAAAATGACAATGTGATGTATCATCAAATATCTTGCAAACAAACAAAAATAATACAAGAAAATTTTGAAACCTGGGGACCAGTAAATTTGACAACTTAGAGGACCCGGACAGGTCCCATCACTGGGAGAAGGCTGAGGCCAGCGAGCCCAGCGGCCTATCAACTGTCTGCTCCGGGAGGTGCCACAATTCCCTCCTCTGAGTACCACATGACGCCTGGCTGCTTCTCCCAGGAGGCCCTTCAGGAACGAGGGTGCGTCCTTCATCTTGCCTGCAGAGAGCTGATGGCCAGGGTAGCGTTTGTCCCCTGTGCTCACTCCCTCCCTGACTATCATGCGGACAGTGGTGGGGCAGGTTAGAGGGAGCACAGGAGCACAAAACAGCATCTGTGACTCCACCCGTGGGAAGTTAACGCTAGTCATTCCCTGAAACATAACACGGTGACTTGGGCTCCTGTGTCCTGAACAGCAGAGGACAAGAAAAAGCCCGCCATCCGTTCCACATGATTTGACAAAGAAAATAAAAAGAACGATGCTAAGAACTCTGTATGGAGTGAGGGGTTTTCAGAAGATTCATATGAATCTATGGGACGTGGCTATTTACTAGGGCTGCGTGGCAAGTCACCACCAACATTGCAGAAACAACAGACATTCACCCCCTGCCAGTTTCGGGGGGCAGACACCCAAACTCTGGTGTAGCAGGGCTGTTTCCTGTGGAGCCCCTGGGGAGGACTGTCCAGGCCTCTGTCCTGTCAAGGGGCAGCCCTCGCACTTCTGTGGCCTGTTGCTGCAGCTTGCCAACCTCTTTCCACCATCACCATGCCTTTTCCTCAGTGTGCGTTTGTCCTAAATCTGTCACCTTTCCCGTGGAAGTCAATAAGTAACTGGATCGAGGGCCTACCCCGAGTCCAGGATGACCTCACACCAAATATCTAACTCAACTGCATCTTCAAAGACACCATTTTTAATAAGGTCACATATCTTCATGTGTCAGGACGTATATTGGTGGGGTGGATACTATTCGCTTTACAATTGAGGTTCTCCCAAGTACCCTGGTATTCCAGCCCGTCTGTGGAAACCGTGTCCCTGGGGTTTGCCTGGGCTGACGGAATGTGTGAGGAGGGGTCCGCCTGGAGCCTGGCTGCCGGCTGGCATGACCCCAGGCCACGTGGCCACGAGGCCCCTTCCAGGTTTGACTCCCGGGGGTCATTGAGGGTGCGGTGTCATTTCCCCACCTGTCAATTTACTTTTCTGACTTCTCCGAATTTTATAGTTTTATTTCCTACCTTTAGGGGCTAGGGTTTATTTTAAGTCATTTGTGTAGGGTGTGAAAAGAAAGTTTGGGGTCTATTTGTTGCTGTCTTTCCATAACCCTTTGTTGAAAAGATGATCCTTACCTTACTGAGTTACCTTGGCACTTTTGTCAAAAATCAGTTGACCATAGAAGTGTGGGTTTATCGCTGGATTTATTTTTCTGATCCATTAATCTATGTGTCTATCCTTAGGCAAATACAGATTTTCAATTACTTTATAGTACATTTTTAAAACAAAATGACAAATAGGCAGTTTGCCTATTTCATATATAGTAGTATTTCTGTGTAAATGTTAGAATTAGCTTGATAATTTCTACAAAAAAAAAAAACTCGACTGAAATTTATTTTGGATTTTGTTGACTATAGAGTCGATTCAGAGAACTGACATCTGGGTAAAACTGAGCCTCTTACCCATGAATTTACCTAGATTATCTTTAAGTTATTCTAGCAATGAGTGTAGTTATGAATGTAGAAACATTGTACCTATTTTGTTAAATGTATTTCTAATATTACATATATGTTTCTGGCACCAACTTGATAACAAGGTCCCCACAATTCACTAAAAAGACTCAGGACCCAAAAAAGCTGCTGTACCCACAGCATTGCTTATTACAGTGAAAGAGAACATTAAGGTCTGCAAAAGACAAAGGCACACGGGCCATGCCCAAGAAAGTATCCTGAATATAGTAATTATATGTATAATGTACAATATATGTGTAATAATGTGTATATATAATATACAATTATACAGTAATGTATAATTATGCAAATATGGTGTTTAAAATAAAATACATTTAATATATATTTAAATGCCATTCTGAATGCTACGTTAAATTATCCTTTCCAGTTTTCAGGTGGCACTATATAGGTGTAGAGTTGGTTTTTGTGTATATTTTTGGATCCTGCGACCTCGCTGTGCTCACTGATTCCAGTACTTTCTATAAATTCCTTAGAATACGGCTCCGCACACACAAAGGGAGTTTTGCCTCTTACCCCGTAATCCACGTGGGTTTTCTTCTCGCTTCGTTGCAGTGGCCAGGCCCCGGGACAGGACACAGAACAGAGGCGGGAGAGCACATCTTGCTGTATTTCCCATCGGGCAGAGCACACTCGGTTCCCCGTGTGAGGTTCAGTGCCCTCTGTCAGGTTGAAGGTATCTCCTTCCAAGTGTAGACAACTGACAAGTTTTATCCTAAGCGGCTTTGATCAGTTACGTGAATTTTCGGCTTCTACTGAGGTGACATGTGACTTTCTCATTTATTATGTGAATACGGTAAATGCCCCTGTTTATTTTGAAGTATACAACCAGCCTTACACTTCAAGGATAAATCCTATTTGGTCCTGGTGTGAGACATTTTAAATATTCCTGGATTTAATTTACTAATATTTTCTTAAGGATCTTGGCTTCTGTGCTCATGAGGAAAATCAATCTGCAGTTTCCTTTGCTTCTGCATTTCTCCGGGCCCTTTTTTTGTTGTTGTTGTTGTTGTTGTTGTTGTTTGTTTGTTTTTTGTGTGTGTGTTTTTTTTTTAATCGAGGCCATGATGGGTTCAAAAGATGAGTTGAGGAATGTGCAGGAAAGGGTTAACTCGAAGGACCAGGTCTGCTCAGCCCTGGATATTTCCAAGGAAGATACATCTCAGGACTCACCCGGGCCTGGTCTTCAGAGATAATCTCTTAAACCCCTGGAATATCCGGCCTGATAAGAGCAGTTCTCCTCAGAGGCCTTGGACCCCATCGTCCAGCCCGATAAGAGCGTGTGCCAACAGAGCGATTAGTGCAGAATACCTTGCTTTGCTCTGGGGCTGGAGGTTGAGGAGCCGCATTCGGCTGTGTGGGTGCTGCACAGGTGGGTGGTCATGGAGGCCAGGGGAGCCTGGTCGACAGCAGTTCACACAGGTTGTTGCCCTTCGGTGCTGGAAGGAATGAGCACACATGTGTGGCCCCACTGGGGGACAGCAGCTGAGAGCTTGCACCCGCTCCCTCCTGGACTTGGCCCATGCTCCCTTACTTTGCTGATTTTTAAAATCAAATGTATTGGGGTAACATTGGTTAATAACATTATGTCGGTTTCAAGTGTACAACAACATGTCATCGGGATATTGATTCGTGTGCTTACCACCCAAAGTTGCATTTCCTTTGGTCACCCTCTGTGTGACCCCCTCTCCCCTTATCTACCACCACACCCCTCTTTCCTCCTGGTCACCCCTAAACTGTTGTGTGTCCCTGAGCTTTTTTCGCTTGTTCATCTGCTGCTTTCTCTTTTATATCACACATGCGAGTGAAATATGGTTCTTGTGCTCTTCTAACTCATTTCACTTAGCATCATCATCTCAAGATCCATCCACGTTGTTGCAAATGGCCGCGCTTCATCTTTTCCGTGGCTAAGTCATATTCCATTGTACGTATGGACCACGTCTTCTTTATCCATCGTCCACTGAAGGACACTTCAGTGGTTTCCCTGTCTTGGCCACTGTGAATAATGCTGCAGTGACATTGGGGTGCATGTATCTTTATGAATACATGTTTTCAGGTTTTTTGGGTAGATTCCCAGAAGAGGGATCACTAGGTCATGTGATAATTCTATTCCTAACCTTTTGAGGACCCTCCACACTGTTACCAAAGCGGCTGCACCAGTTTGCATTCCCACCGGCAGCATGCGAGGGGTCCCTTCCCCCTCAGCCTCTCCCCCACAGTTGTGGCTTGCCCTGTTGGCGACAGCCATTCCGACAGGTGTGAGGCACTGTCTCACTGCGGTTGTGATTTGCATGTCCCTCGTCACTAGTAGAGCTGAGCATCTTTTCATAAGTCTGTGGGCCCTTTTTATGGATCTTAGCGTTTTCTTTCACTGTAATAAGCAAAGCTGAGTGGGGCAGCTTTTCCGAGTCCCGTGAGTTCTCAGTAAAGTGCCGGGTCCGAGGGGCGTCTATGAAGCTGGTCCTCAGGGAGAAGGGGCTCGCTGAAACGAGGTGGGAGCATGATTTGGGGCTTGGAATGCGTAACCCAGTACTGACGGGGTGACCACAGGGCCCCGCTGCAGTTCTGCTGGAGGTCAGGACAGGTGGGATGTCCTCCTGGACCCCAAGCTGGACTCTAAACAAACGTGCTCTATTTACTCTGATGTGGACACATTTTTAAAACTGGAAGCCAAAGATGACAATGAAAAACCTGACCGCAAATCCCCAGGGACACTAGTCCAAGGACATTAACCAGGGCGAGGATTAAGGAAGGACTCAAAGTCCGCTGACCCAACCCCACCTCGCGACCTAAGGCCATGCACACGTGTGGATAAGTGACCAGCAGGTAGAGAGGAAATCTCTCCTGGGCCCTTTGACAGTGCTCTGTGGTTCCAGAATCTATGGGTGACACGCTTAGGGGGACACTGAGTGACAGTGGGGAATTCAGCAGCTGATGGGATTCAGACGAACGTTTGAATGGAAATCGCGGTGTGGGGACAGACTCTGTGAGAAGTGGCTGTGCCCCCTCTACGTGACTCTGGTCAGGGCGGGTGCTATGCCCGGCTGGGGCAGTGCTCCATCCAGTGTGGTCATGCTCTTGTGTCGTGATGGTACCTAGCATCATGACACTGGTGTCGTAAGCCCGCCTTCTGTGCGCGTTACCTGCACACCCCGAGTGGCACCTACAGACACGTCCAAGCCCCCAGGCGGCATCAGACAGCCCCCTGGTGCACAGAAGCGGGCTGTCATTTTAACTGATGACATGTTAGCAGGTAGACAGCTGGCATCAAAGCCTTCTCTGTGCAGTAGCCCTGAGTGACTGTGTGACCCATGGGAAGGCGGGTGGCTCGTGGCCACTGAGGGACGGTTACAGCGGCCGAATGAAGCAGTTCCATGTGCAAAGCATCACGGTCCCTCGTAGGGCTTCCGCAGCCGGAGGGGACTAGCGTCAGCGATCGATCTGCTGGTGGCTTCCTTCTTCTCAGTCTCCGAAATGAGCCGACCGTCGTGTGCCTCCATGGAGGGATGCAGGGGCAGTTCACACCCATGGTATTGCCTGCAGGCTGTTCGAATTCTCCAGGTGTCATGTTTGGGTTAGAAAGGATTTGGGACACGAACCAGGTCTCTCGTGTGACAAGAAGCTACGTCAATGGGATCATGACCATATCGGAAACTGAAGAAAAGCTGCGACCGACTTAAATCCCATGGTGGCACGTGACTGACGCAGGCCAGCTGATAAACCCAGCACAGCTTCGAGGGTGACACTGTTGAGGGTGCTCTGGAAAGGAGCCACCTGTGACATTCCACAGTCAAAAAAACCGCTGTCACTGCCTGTCTCCCAGAGCTGAGCAGCGAGCACTGTGTTTGTGTTTTAGATAGCACATGTTGTTTTTTTTAATTAAATGTATTGGGTGACATTAGTTAATACAATTACATAGGTTTCAAGTGTACAATTCAATAATACGTCATCTGTGTGTTGCGTTGTGTGTTCACCAACCACAGTCAAATCTCTTTCTGTCCCTATCTGTCCCCTCTACACTCACCTACCTCCCCGGCCCCGCGTTCCTTCTAGTCACCAATAAACTTGTGTCTGTGTCTATGATTTTCTGTTTGTCTTATTCTGTCAGTTTGCTGCTCTCGGTTTTATACCTCGCATATGAGTAAAATTATGGTTCTCAATTTTTCCATCTGACTTATTTCACTTAGCATGATAATCTCAAGATCCAGCCACATTGTCACAAATGTCAATGTTTCATCCTTTTTAATGGCTGCGTAATATTCTGTCATATGTATGGACCACAGTTTCTTTAACCATCATCCATCGAAGGACACTCGGGTTGTTTCCATGTCTTGGCCACCATGAATTATGCTGCAGTGAACACAGGCGTGCATCTGTCTTTACGGATGTTTTCAGATTTTATGGGTAGATTCCCAGAAAAGAGGTTACTGGGATGTCACATATTCTAATCTGACGATATTGCCAGCTACTATCCATAAATTACCCCAAAGAAGGATGCATTTAAACGCAGGCCTGAACAGTGGGAGGCTGTGTCTGAATTGCAAAAAGTAGTGGCTTAATCCACACCTTTGGGCTCTTATGCTCCACACTCAGATAGCATTTTGGAAGTATTTGCAAATCACAGTTACGCGGACTGGGACTTACAGCATAACCTGCGGGCATCACTCAACAGTGATTGATGAAATTCTGAATCAGAAAAATGTCCAGACACATTGACACCTTAAAACCACCTGAGAGACAATTCCGAACTTGCTAGTGGGTGTCAATTGTGACTGCCTCATGACTGAAGGGCATAAAATAAGCTTGAAACCTGAAATACCCATAATATCCTTGCTGATGGCAACTTCCACTCTGTCTGCTTCCATGAGGTTATTTTTTTTTCTTTTATTAGGTCCCACACATAAGTGAGATCATACAGCACTTGTCTCTGACTGACTCACTTCACTTGCCCCTAAGGTCTTATCCACGTCACAAATGACAAGTTTCCATCTTCTTTATGGCTGAGTAATATTCCAATATGTCTACGGGTACCTCTTGCTTTTCAGAAGTTTGCAATGCGCCGCTTCACTTTTACAAAAGACCTACATCCGTACTTGTTTTCACTAACCGAAAAAAAAAATCCAAAGAGGATTTTCACTTTTATGAAAAAGGGCAGAAAGGGAAAACAGCGTCCGGCGTTTGTTTTGCAGTGAGGGGCACTGCCAGGCTCCTTCTGTCTCTCTGAATGTGACCGCGAGTGTCTGCCTCCATCTGAGCTTGTGTCGTGCATTCCTGACTTTACTACACGCTAGTGTCATTTTAGGTTTTACGAGTTATTTGCTGTGATCTGGTAGGTTATTCTGAGGATTTGGGAATGCTCCAATAGTTTTCCTATAAATCGATGGTAATTGCTTCTTCACTTTTTGCCATTTCTGTTTATCTGACCTCAGAAGTTTCGTAGGCGTGCCACACTCCCAGACCTCGAGTTAGAAACCCGTATGTGTGTGACACTCGGGCTGTTTCTGTGTCTGGGCAGCTGTGAATATTGCCTCTGGGAGCGTGGGGTGCTGCTGCTCCTCAAGATAGTGCTTTGGGTTTCTTCAGATGAATACCCAGAAGTGGAATTGCTGGACCACGTGGCAGCTCTGTTTTTAACTTTTTTTAACTGTTTTTCCGTAGTGGCCAAGCCACCACATGATCCCACTGACAATCTGTGAAGGTCCCACATCCCGCCTCGAGCGCTGGTGAGAGTGAGGAGTCTTTCTCTGCAGTTTTAATTTGCATTTTCCTGACGATTGCTGATGTCAGACACCTATTCACGTACCTGTTGGCCATTTCACTATCTTCCTTGGAAAAATGTCTGCTTAGGTCCTTTGCCCATTTTTTTAATATTAGACTGTGGGATTTTTTTTTTTTTATTGAATCGGATTAGGTTTTTATATACATTGGGTAGCAATCCCTTATCAGACAGATGGTTTGTAAATATTTTCTCTCGTTCTCTTTGTTGCCTTTTCAGTCCTAGTCCCATAAGTCTCTGTTTATTTTTTTAAATCTCTATTCCTGCTTAGGTAGTTTACTTTTTTTTAATATTTTAAATTTTTCTCATTTTCCACAGTATTTAACTCTCAGCCTGTCAGGTAAAAATTCCCCTTCAGTTACTGTACTTTCCAGCTCTACAAGTTTTCTTTTTTATGGTTTCATCTTTCACTTTGTTCTTATCATGTTCAAGTTTCCTTTGAGTACTTGGGCGTGTGTTTAAATTTTGTGTTTATTTGTCGTTTGCTCATTCCATTATCTCTGCCACTCTTGAGTCTTTTTATTTTAAGTGACTTTTCTCCTGGTTATGAGACTCGTCTTCCCACTTCTGTGCATATCTGGAGGGTTTTATGCATGTTGAAAATTGTGATTTTTACATTGTTGCTTATCTGGATTTTTTTGCCTTTTAAAGAATGTCAAGGTTGTTTGGAAAGGCAGCTGAAATCTGTATGAATTGGTGCAATCCTTCTGAGGCTCGGTCAGTCTTTGTTTGGACAGGTGTGGAGTGTCCTATACTCTAGGGGTGGCTGATTGCTGTACCTAACACCTGCGTCTGCTGGTGGGTCCACCGGCTGTCCTGTGCTCCACGGACCCTTCACTCTGCCCCCACCCCGAACTGTTGGTTCACGTGTTTTTACCAGTTTTCTAGTTTTCAAAGGGAAGGTCATGCCCAAAATCACAAACATGGCCTGGGCACCTACAGAATCTGTGACGATAATTTATGAGTAAAGTCAAAAAAAAAAAAGTAAAGAAAAAAAACCACAGCGGAACATCACGAATCACAAGGGAAACACAAATTGAGCTTCCAACGAGATGCCATGCACACTAAGATGGCTGCCATCAAAAAAGAACAGGAAGTAACAGTGTCGAGAAGGACATGGAGAAATTAGGACCCTGTGCG
Source organism: Eidolon dupreanum (assembly GCA_028627145.1). Taxonomy (NCBI): domain Eukaryota; kingdom Metazoa; phylum Chordata; class Mammalia; order Chiroptera; family Pteropodidae; genus Eidolon; species Eidolon dupreanum. The sequence goes on along the minus strand of CM053516.1, from coordinate 19,421,383 downwards.
TCCTGCTGGCAAGAAGCAGGACAGCCACTCTTGAAAAAGGTTATGGCAATTCCTCAGCGAATCACAAGCAGGACTGCCATACCGCCCAGCAGTTTTTCCCCTGGGAGTATGCCCCGCAGAGCCGAAAGCCGGGCCGTGGAGAGAGATTTGGGGTTTTTAAAATAATTTTTCACTTTTCAGTGACAGTTGGAATACGATATTATATTAGCTTCAGGTGTACAGCATGGCGATTAGACACTTATGTAACTTATGAAGTGACCACCCCGGTAAACCCAGCGCCCATCTGACACCATGCATAGTTATTGCGGTATTACCGACTGTATTCTTTGTGCTGTACTGTCTATCCCCACGATTACTTCATCTCTCCTGATTGGTGCCTCCTAATCCTTTCACCTTTTTCACCTACCCCACCACCCCGGCCCACTAGCAGCCATCTGTTTGTTCTCTTTGAGTCTGTTCCTGTTTTGTTCATCTATTTTGTTCTTTAGAGTCCACATGTAAGGGAAATCATGTGACATTTGTCTTTCTCTGACTTAGCATAATACCTTCTAGGTCCATCCATGTTGTAAATGGAAGTTCCTCAAAAATTAAAAATAGAATGGCCATGCAACCCAGCAATTCCACTTCTGGGTGTTTATCTGAAGAAATCCAAAAACACTAATTAGAAAAGATACATGCACCCCTGTGTTCATCGAAGCATTATTTACAATAGCTGAGCTGCAGAGGCCCATCAATCGACGATTGGGCAAAGGAGCAGTGGCACATACACACCATGGAATGTTACTCCGCCGTTGGAAAGAACGAAATCTGGCCTCGCTCTTCTAGAGCACCTGAACTGAAGGTGCGGGCTGCTGACTGGGGGTGTTGGAATCTGAGACACTAGAGGTGAACAGTGATTGGGAGTAAAAGGTAACATTAGAGGTGGACAGTGATTGGTTGGAAGTAAAACATAACACTAGAGGTGGTTGGTTGGGAACACTAGAGGTGCACAGTGGTGGGTTGGGAGTAAAACAAAACTAGAGGCATATGGTAATTGGGAGTGAAACAACACTAAAGGTGTAGGGTAATTGGTTGGGAGTGAAACCACAGTAGAGGAGTAAGGCGATTGGCTGGGAGTAAGACGTAACACTAGAGGCGCACGCTGATTGGTTGGGAGTAAGATGTAAGCCTCCTTTCATGCTGACATCTCCATCCCGCTCCCCAGGCAGTGGGGTCGTCAGTCCCTGGTGGTGGTGGCCCTTTGCTCACGGGTATGGAGGGCTCTGAGAGACAGGAAGCAGGGCAGTGCTGTCCCTGTGTGATGGCCGAGGAGCCGTGTAGCCTCCACATGTTTCCCTGGGTGCTCGTTTCCTGCCAGTGGCTGTCACCAGCGTCTCAGGCGGTGTCGCAGAGGCAGACAGGGTCTCGCGCTTGTCTCCCACCGGGCGCCCGTTTCTCCACGCACTGTGCACTGCATGTTTGATGAGAGCCACTTTTTTGATGTCATTCTGAAGAGGCTGGCCTAAGCCTTACCCAAGAACTCTGCCACCTACTGATCCTGCGTGTAATTGCAGGTTCTCAGGGTTTGTTAATAGCTAAGTGTGATTCCTGATGTGTGTGTGTAACACACAGAATGACAAGGCTTGTAGGAATGACGATGAGTGGGTTAAGAGCTTGGCAGGAGGCATCAAAAAGCCCGAGGGAAGGGAACAGGTAGCGTCGCCTTACCCACGTAGAGGTGTGCCTTGGTCACCTGGCTGCATTCCTTGTAGCCGGGGTTCCAGGGCAGGATGCAGATGTGGCATCAGGCATGCGGCCAGGTAGAAGGCCTACAGGTGTGAAGTCAGGCCTGTCAGAGGGAAGGCTGGCCGATGGCACATTTTGTGCAGGTATTGGTGCTGAAGACACAGGTGTCAGCCAGCTGGGAAGGGAAGTCTGCAGATAGGAGAGCAGAGCCTTCTAGAAGTGCTCACGTCCTCCATCTCTTAGCCCACTGCAGGGAGGGGTGAGGCCCAAGTCGTGGGGGACGTAGGCCTATTTTTGTCCTCTCCCCTCACCTGCCCCATCTGCCTCCCTCTCGCTTTGGGGTTTAGACAGGCAGAGTCTGTGGTGTGTCACCGCAGAGCAGCTTGGACTTGGTCTGCTATGGACCCACTCGGTTTTGCCGAGGTAGCAGATTTCATGTGCTCACGGGTGCTGACCCCACGTGGGGCGACTGGGCCTGCTGGAGGGGACATGTCAGCGACCATGTGCAACGGGACGCGGGAAGGAGCCCGTGAGATCTCCAGGCAGCAGTGGCACAGGGGGCTGGGCCAGGGTCAGAACAGGACGGGCAGCAGCGGGCTCGGGACGGTCGCCTCCATTTGAGCAGTGCCCCTGCCCCTCTGCTAGCTTCGCTGCATCCCGCATACAAGGAATGGTGTGGGGTTCAGGGGCTCCCCGCGTGAATCGGGGCGCTGCGATGGCCACGCGCGCGGGGCGTAGGGTGGAGAGAGCGAGAGTGTGTGTGAGTGTATGTGTGTGTGTGTGTGCGCGCGTGTGTGAGCGGCAGCTGCCTGCAGGTGTGGGGTGCGGCGTACGGACGGGGACAGCGGGAGGCGTGTGTGCGTCGCAGCTCTGCACGCTGGCTTTGTGTACCGAGGGTCGTCTTTGTGCCTGCGTGCTTGTCCTCTCCCAGCAGGGCGCCCCGCTGAGGGAGGGGGGGTGAGGGGGTGCGCGCCGCCCTGCGCCTCCGTCCCAGACCTGCCGCCTGTTCTTCTCCCTGGGCGCAAGTGCACTAATCACCCACTTTATATTCTGTACCTGTCCCAACGCCAGCCGCCTGCACTCCAGTTGCCTTAACGTTCCCGTCGGCTCAGCAGTGTCCAAAGGGACCTCTGGTTTCCAGGCGGAGCAAAGTGTTAGCGGAAACCATGATTGCCCCTGGACTCAGGCAGAGAAGCAATTAAACCTGGGCGGGTCATTGTGATTAGGGGTGTGGGGGAGGCAGGGGTCGTAGTGAACCCTGACGGAATAACCAGGGAAGCTCCGGGTGGCCCCCCAAAGCTTTCCCAAACCCCGACAGCCACCGCCGTCACCCTGCCTGTCCGAAACCCCTCATTCGTTGTGGCTGACAGGCTAGGGGGGTGCACTTCAGAAGTGACAAGCGGGGTGCTGGAGATCAGGGGTCTCTCAGGAACTCTGCAGGTCTGTCTGCGAGGGCTTTGTTTCTCAGAACAAATGTGTGGACAGACAGCTGGGAAGGAGGGGGCGCTGGAGGAGGGGCGAGTGGCGGGCCCTCCCGGGGAGAGGAGGGGGCTTCCGGCCTTGCCGTCGCTTTGATGCCTGGCAAGTCCTCCATTGTGCGTGTGCTTCCTTCAGGGTCACAGCAGAAGCAGGGTGGGGACCCAAGTGATGCAGAGGGCCGACCCTTCGAGCCCGCCGCCCTTTCCTTGGGGCTGACAGTCTATTCCTAGGAAGACAGCCTTCAGTGGCTCCAAATAAATCGCCTGTCTGCCCACCTGCCCCCGTCCCAAGGCAGCTGAGGGTGTGGCCATTTGGGATGGAAGCCCGGGGGTCCTCAATTCAGGTGTGGACAAATGGAGATGCCTCGAGCATCTGTGGTTTAAGATGTGGAATTAAAAGGCAAAAGGAACCGCGGCGAGAGGTGAGTCAACAGCTTCGCAGAGCCACGGGTGACTTCGAGAGCAACTCAACCGAAAAGAATAAATTAGAAAGCCATAGCCTTCGGAGGCCACGATGTCAGGCGCGCGCGAGCCTCGGGCCACGCTGCCTCTGGTGCGCGAGCGTGCCTGGCTCAGGGCCGCACGGGCTGCCGAGGCCGTTCTACCTGCTTACCCCAGGGGGGGCCACGGCAGGCTGAGTTTGGGTCACCCCAGCGGCCTGTCTGGGTAGGGCTTTCTTGTTTGTCTTTTGCACGGGGAAGGCGACTAGTCTGCTGGAAGGGACAGTGTTTTAAACATCGGCTGTCTTCTTCCGTCCAGGGCAGCTGGGAAGTTTGGAATCGGGGCTCTTGGCTGAGAGCTGATTTCAGGCCCATCATCAGCAAGAGGCTGTTTCTGAGCACAAAGCCCCTGTGAACCACTGTGTTCCCGCAGCAGCGCGGGAGGGAGGGGGCCGTGCCTCTGGGTGCCGGGAGGGGTCGCCGGGAGCCTGCGCACTCCTCGCTCTGCATTGCAGGGTCTTGTCTGCACCTGCGCCGAGCTGGGCTCTGGGAAAGGGTGTTTGTGCAGAAGAGGGCGGCGTCTGTGCACTTGTCATTGTCTCCCTGACCCCCTCCCTGTCCTCCCTCCCTCCTGGTGGCGTCAGGATTATTAATAAAGCATCTCCCACTTCTCCCTGCAGATGTAAACACTCCAGCAGAATCGCGCAACTCTCGCGCGGGTCGCCGGGTTCACGTAGCCTGGTGGGGTCTGAGGTCTCAGACTTGGGCCTAAAATAAGTTTAAAATAGAGTGATCTTCTGGGAACATGACATGGGATAGAAGGACCACTGATGCTTCACCAGACGTAATGAGGGCTCGACGGCCCCGCCTCTGGACCCCACTGCCGCTAACCCTGGCCCCCCGCCGCGGCGGCCCCGGGGCAGGACTGGGGCGCCGAGCGCCTGCCGAGCTGCCCCTTTGGGCCTCTTTACTAAATGCGGGGGCACCCGATGCAGGGTTTGGGGTACACAGTGTGGGCTTGTGAGCATGAACTGCCCACCTCTCTTGTAACTGATTTCCAAATATTTCCAATCAAAACTGACCAGGGCAACAGTGCCTTCACCGCTGCGGGCCTCGGCCTGCCGGTGTGGGTGTGCGCGAGGTGGCCTGGTGCAGCCTACGGGCTTCGACAGACGCGGTGTCCTTTATCCGCTACCACTGCGCCGCAGAGGACACTGGTTTCTGCCCTAGAACGTGTCCCCTCCCTCCCCCCTGCCCACCGCGGGTGGCACCTGTGCTGTCGTCCAGTCTCCCGAATCCCCGGCACCAATGATCCATTTACTGTCTGGGCTTCGCCCCTCCCAGGATGTCAGACGGATGGAGGCCCCCGGCGGCAGGCGCGGCGGACGGGATCCAGGCTCCGCGGTGTCTCGGGGCGCCCGGAGCGCGGTCCTCGCTCCCCCGGATGGGCCCGGACGCCGTCGGTCTGCGCGCCGGGACTTGGACGCAGGTCGTTAGCGCGCTCACCTGCTGTAGGACATTTTGGTGGCCGCTCCCTCCACCAAATGATTTGGAGAAAAGCTTGTGTGAACATCGCATTCGGGGGTTTTCGAGTCCATTGGTACCAAGCGTAGGCATGTGATGGCTGCATGGTGGCACCAGCGCCACCTCGTGAGACACCAGCAAACTGTCACCCAAGTGGCGGTGTCATTTCGCTTCATGCAGACAGTGGACCCGCGTCTCTGTGGCCCCGAGTCTTCCCCCACGCGCCATTCCTTGGTGGTTTGGGATTTGGCCATCGTAATGGATGTAACGGTATCTCGTCGCTGTTTTAATTTGCATTTCCCTAGTGACAAATGACATGAGCAGTTTTACATCTGTGCGTCTTTTATGATGGGGTGTCTGTCACCTTTTGCCTATTTTTAATTGGATTATTTGATTTCTTGTTGAATTTTAAGAGACTTTTGCATATTTTGGATATAAGTACTTTATCTGATATGTGTTTTGCAGATTTTCTACCAATATAAGGTTTGACTTTTCATTCTCTTAATAGTGTCTCTCACTAAGCTGTTTTTCATCTTGTTAATAAATTTATTTAAGTTAGTTTCAAGTATACAGTACATTGGTTAGACATCTATAATGTTCATAAAACGATCCCCCCAATTGCTCCCTCCCTCCCCCGGCCCTCCACTTAGCCATCATATTAATGCTGACTGCATTCCCTCTGCCATGCTTCCAGTACCCAACTATCAACCACTAATTTGTACTTCTTTAACCCTTCACCCCATTCTCCCAGCCCCCAATCCCCCTCCCCTCTGTCCATCACCAAATTTGTGAGTCTGTTTTATACAATGGAATATTACTCAGCCATTAAACAAACAAACAAACAAACAAACAAACAAAATGAAATCCTACTATTTGCAATGACATGGATGGACCTAGAGGTTATTATGCTGATGAAATAAGTCAGAAAGAGAAAGATAAATACTATATGATTTTACTTATACGCAGTATCTAAGGAACAAAAAGAACAAACTTAACCCAGAATAGACTCACAAATATAGTGTTTTTCATTTTAATATAGTCCGATTCATCAATGTTTTATTTCATGAAGCATGCCTTTGCTATTTTGTTTAAAAACTCATGACCAAACCGTAAGTCACCTAGATTTTCTCCTATGTATTATTCTGGAGTTTTTGTTGTTTTTTTTTTTTATAATTTTGCAATAGGCCTGTGATACATTTTTAGTTAATTTTTGTATAAGGCGTTCTGTCTCCCTGATGAATGTCTAGTTTTTGCCAATCCCACACTGTCTTGAGTGCTGTACCTTAGTATGAAGTTTTGAACCTGGCAGTGAGTCCTGTAGCCTCCTCCTCCTCCTCCAGTTTCATGTCGGCTCTTCCAGGTCGGTGTTTTCATAGGCGTTTTAGGCTCAGTGGGTGGATCTCTACAAAGTGCCTTCCTGGAATCTCGATTGAGATGTCCCTGAGTCTGTGGATCAAGTCGGGAGGAAGTGACCTGTAGCAACACCGAGCCTTCCAGGCCCTTACAGCGAATGACCCCCGTGTGGTTAGAGCTGACTTCCGTCATCACTGTCATGCCCAGAGACCCTTTCTCCATATTTATACCTAAGTACTTCATTTTTTGGTACAATCGTAGACAGTATTATTTTTATTTTTTATTCTATTTTTTATTAGATTTATTGGGGTGACATTGGTTGCAAGTGTATGGTTTAATAGTAAGTCGTGTATACTGCATTGTGTGTTCACCACCCAAAGTCACTTCTCCTTCCGTCACCATCTATGTGACCCCCTTTACCCTTATCTACTGCCCTCTCGCCCCCCTTCCCTCCAGTAACTACTCAACTGTTGTCCGTGTCCATTAACTTTAAGTTCCAATAGTTAATTTTTGATTTAATAGAAAGAATATGTATCTTGCAAGTTTTTTTTTTGCTTGCATATTAGTCCCAGAAGCTTTCTTGTAAATTCTCTGAGGATTTCTACGTAGGCAACCATGTCACCTGTCAATACGGACACCTTTATTTCTTCCTTTCCAATCTGTATGCCATTTATTTCTCTTTGTCTAGTGAGGACATGCACTGCAGTGGTGAATAAGAGTAGACAAGACTTGCCTTCTTCCTGATCGTAAAGAGAAGGCAGTCAATCTTCCACCATCATGATGTCAGATTCAGATTTAGATTTAGTTTTTAGATGTACAGTGTTTCATATATAGCCTTTATTAGATTAAGAAAATTCCCATCTATTCCTACTTTTTGTGGAGTCTTTATGATTAGATATTGAATATTGTCAAATACTTTTTATTGATGTGATCATGTGTTTTTTCCTTATGCAGCCTGGTAATATGATGAATTACACTGATAGAGTTACAAATGTCGAACCCGTCTTGCCTTCTGAATTTAATCTACACTGATTGTTCTGCTGTAACTCTTTCTTTGTGTATTGTTAGAAAATGTTTTATTAAGGATATTTATGTCTATATTCATGAGAAATATTGGCCTTTAGTTTTCCTTCCTTGCAATGACTGGTTTTGGTATTAGTGAAATGCTGGCCTCATAAAATCAACTTCTACTTTGGGGAAGATGTAAAAAAATGGTATTGTTTTTTCTTTAAATGTTCATTAGAATCCACCACTACACCTTTCTGGTCCTGATGCTCTCTTTTGGGAGGTTTTGATGATCAAGTCAGTGTATTTAATAGACTTAGGACTAATCAAGTTGCCCGTCTCTCCCTGAGCTTCCGTAGTGTGTCCTTCAAGGAATTCATTCATTTGATCTAAGTTATAAAATTTGCAGACACGGAATTCTTCACAGTGTGTCCTTCATATCCTGTCACTGTCCATGGGTCAGCGGTGATCCGCTGTTTCATTTCCGATACCATTTTTTTTTTTTTGCCTTTTTTTTATTGGATACAATGAGTAGAGGTTTTCAAAGAACCATATTGGTTGTTTCCTACTTTAATAATTCTTATCCTTGTTCTTTTATAGGGAAGGATTTTTTTTGCTTCCAATATTTATTCTTCTCCATTCTCTCTGGTTCTTCTGGTAACCCTTTTGGGTATTGTCACCCAGTTCTGGAATACTCTGTTCTGTTTTCTTCCTTGCTGTCATTCATTCTTTTTTCTCTTTGTTTTTAAGTAGGAGGGTCTCTATTAACTTACCTTCCTTCAGCACGTCAAAAGTTTTTTCGTTACTATGTTAACTGTTTCTGTTATTTACTTTTGATTCCTTTCTTAGTTGTCACACCTCTGCTTACATTGCTCGTCTCCTCTTGCATGTTGTCTAATTTCTCCATTAGGGCCCTTCATGCATGAATCATGAGGATTTTAAATTCCTCGTCTGATAGTTCCCACATCTGTGTGGTATCTGAGTCTGGTTGGGATGCTTGCATCCACTGTGTGGTCTGTGTTTTTCCTTGTCATTCAGTGTGGAATTTTTCTCTCTGAAATTTAAACATGTTACGTTATATAACAGGAGCAGAAGCACCCAGGACTCCACTGAGGGGATTTGTGTTAATTTGGCCAGAAGTTGTGTTTTGTTTGTTTGTTGTAGCTATAGGTACCAGAAGCTTCGCATTCCTTCAGTGACCTTGTTTTTGTCTCTTTTAGTGGTAGGAATTCCCTGCGTCTCACTGCTCAAGACTGGTTCGTGTCTTGCAGCTGCCTCAGCTGTAATCCACACTGGGGTCTGGCCTTGGTGTGGCCGGCTGGTCCAAAAGGGGTGGGGGTACTCCAACCTTCAGAATCAATGCTAGGACTCTATTGTGTGCATGTCTGGGGGAGCAGGGCCTTCGTGGGGTGCTCACAGGGGAGCAGGGCCTTCATGAGCTGCTTACAGGGGATAAAGGCCTTTTTGGGGTGCTTACAGGGGAGAAGGGCCTTTGTAGGGTGCTTATGGGGGAGCAGGGCCTTCGTGGGTGCTTAAAGGGGATCGGGGCTTTGTGAGGTGCTTATAGGGGAGCGGGACCTTCATGGGGTGCTTACAGGGGAGCGGGACCTTCATGGGGTGCTTACAGGGGAGCGGGGCCTTCGTGGGGTGCTCATGCTCTTCCACCGGGAACCCCCTTCCACCCCAGCTGGGCTCCTGCCTCCTGCTCTGGCTACATTTTGAGCATTCTCCCTCAAATCCCTGTTGACTGTGGTTTTATTTAGATCTGTTTTTTTCCTTAGGTGAGACAGAGAGGCAGGAGGAGGCTGGAGCAGAGCAGTTTCTCTCTCCTCGAGTAAGGAACAGTGTCAGGGTGCGTGGAGAGCAGCCACCCTGCCCATGGTGGCCGCATTCCTCACCCCCAATGGGGCCGAGTGCGAGTCCTTCTGAGGCACTCGCTCAGAGGACCTGTGGAGTTCTTGTGTTTACTCTCCGCCTTATTTCTGCTTCTGGTTTCAAGAAAGTCTGCCGAGTGAACATAAATGAAGTACTAGAGAGTTTCAGTATGCATCAACCCATAGCAGGCAAGGAAAAAAAAAAAATACACACACACACACACACACACACACACACACACACACATATCTTTACTCCCACCAACTTACACCATATATAATAAACAATTTGAAATGAGTGTGAAATAATTTGAAATGAGTGAAAGGTAAAACAATTAAACTTTTGAAATAATAAAGACCAGGAAAATAGCTCCATGACATCGGGTAGGAAAAGATTTATTGAGCAATACTATTAAAGCAGAAATTAAGTTTTGAAAACATAATATGGACTTCATTAAAATTAAGAACTTCTTATCTCCAAAGGACTTATAGCCACAATTTATTTAAAACACACACACACACACACACACATAACATCAAATCAATAAGAAGCCAGTCACATTGAAAATGTGCAAAAAATGTGCTTGATCGTACACTTCAAAAAGATGACATTGAAATAACCAACAAGCATGTGAAAAAGTGTCCAACACTTGGAGGAACATGAATGAAAATGGAGATATCAGTACGTGCCCACCCGAATAACTAAAATGAAAAGGCAATACCGACTGTGGGAAAATGAGCTCTTACGTACTGCAAGTAGGAGCAAAAAGCGGTACAAACACTTTGAGAAAATGGTTGGCTGTATCTAGAAAAACTTAATACCCAGGCACCTCATGAGAACAAATCCCATCCTCAGTATCCAAGAGAAATGATTGTTTATGTCCATCACAAGACATTCAAAATCATAGAGCGATTTAATATGTAATGGCCCCAAACTGAAAACAATCTTAATGTGTGAGTATGATACATGATAATAAATCATGACATATTTACACAGTGGAGTACTACACAGCAACGAAAATGAAAATACACGTAATCACAAGGATTAACATAAAGGTGAATAAAAAGGACCTCGTGCTGTACGATTTCACATATGGGAAGCTCAAAAACATTCAAACCACATCTATAGTGACAGACAACAGACTAATGCTTAGCCCAAGAGGGCCAGTAGCTAGACACAGAAGTAATTTTTCAAGGCGTCGGAAATCTCTGTAATTGGTTTGGGTGGCTGATCACATACTTGGGTGAAACCTCATGAAGCTGTATATTTAAGATTTGTGCCTTTACTGAATATACACTTCTGTTTGAAGAAGGAATAAAAATTAACCTGAGACTGGGGTTCCGCAGCTGTGAGCCCTTTCCCGCAAGAACCAAGCCTGAGCAGCATGTCGTGGTGGACGGCCGTCGGCGTCCCTCTGGTCTAGAAGTTTAGTGTGTCAGGGACCCTCTACCCCGCCTGGCCCAGGTCCCCTGTACCCTGCACGCTAAGTGGCCAGTCTGCCTGCAACTTCTCTGCCTGTGCTCCTCTGAGCTCGCGGGCGTTGGAGGTGTCACCAAAGTGACAATCATGAAAGTGACTTCTCACAAATAAGTCTCTCCTGCCAGAAGGACATGGAACCATGGGATAGGGTAGCTTGGCACAGGCCATGGGGACTCCAGTTTAGGGACAGAAAACATTTTTAAGCCCTGGCATTCTGCGAACTTGATTTAGAATGCAGGGGGAGTTCCTGCCATTTGAAGCCCGGGGTTTTAATGTCTGTTGGGGTGACGAGGGAAACCTGACTGAGGGGAGAAGGGAGAAGAGGGAAAACCAAGGTCAGAAATGTAGGCTCAGCTCAGATAGCGAGTCACGGGGTCCACCTCACAGCCTGTGGAAAACGACGGGGGAGACGTCTGTCTGTTCAGGGCCTCGCCCCACTTTTGAGTTGGATCGTTTGTCTTGCTGGTGTTGAGTTGTATGCACGCCTTACGTGTTCTGATCATTAACCTCTTGTCAGCTGTTTCGTGGGCAGCCACCTTCTCTGGTTCAGCAGGTGGTCTTTTCCTTTCGTTGATGGATTCCTTTGCTTTGCAAAAGCTTTTAGTTTGATGGAGCCTCATTTGATCACTTTGTAAGTTATGCAAATGTCTAACCACTATGCAGTATGCCCGAAACTAACACCATATTGAACATCGACTGTAACTGAAACATTTTTTTAAGTTTAAACAAAATCATGCTTTCAAAGGATTTTAAAAATGATGTCGAATGGTGGGACAGGTGTGCTTAGAGAAAGGTTGGTTCAAGTCCCGAACCGATGGAATCAAATGAAAAAAGCCCTTTGGGGGGGACCGAGGCCTTTCTGGGGGGCACTGAGGCCCTTCTGGGGAACCCAGGCCCTTCCAGGGGCCCCCGGCCTCGTCAGGGGGACCCAGGCCCTTCTGTAAGCCCGGGCTGCCACCCACACCTTTGCTTCTGAGCCGAGGGCGCAGCACGCGCCACTCGCCCGAGCCCGAGGCAGCACCATCGTCAGCGACCGGATGGGGTCCCCGGTGCTCCAAGCCGTTGCTCTGGAGAGGAGCTGGTCCCCAAGGGCCCCTGGCTTGGCAGACGCGAGCTGTTTGCAGCCCGAGACGACACCCCGCAGCCCCGGCCGGGTTGCTGCAGTGAGGGCGCGCGGCCCGGGGAGGCCCGAGGCACCGACCTGCCGCCGACTCCCCGAGCCCCTTGCGGGCAGAGGGGCAGGGACGGAGGGGCAGGGACGAGGCTGGCCGCTGGCCGCTCGCGTCGGGTGTCGCGCCGGCATGCGGAGACTCTGCAATCGGAGCCCCTCGCCGCGGGGGCGTGTGCGGGGCTCTGAGAGCCGGGGGTGGACGGTTCGCTTGGGCAGGAGACCGCGGCCGGGCCGGGCCGGGCCGGGCTGGGCCGGGCGGGGCGGGTCTCCCCGGCACCTGCCGCTCCCCGAGCGTCGCAGAGCCATCCTCCTGACGGCGCGGTGAAAGGAGGCGCCCTCCACACGGGGTTTTCCGGGAGCACCCCCTCGCCGCGTGCCCGCCTTCACTCGCTGAAGGTGGGAAGGGAGGCAATGATCTCTTTGCTTTAGATTTAAAGATGAAATGCAAAGAGAGGACAGACCCCTCCCACACCCCGGACCCCCGTTTCCCCGTTGTCAACATGATAAATGACTGTCGGGCCTGTGTCACAACCAACGAGGTGACACCAGCGCTTCACCGAGACTTCCTCCCTCTGCACCAGGTGCCTCTCCTCTGTCCCGCGATCCCACCCCGGACACCACGTGGCAGGGCGCGGTCACATCCGGGAGGCTCCTCTCGGCTGTGGCGGTTTCCAGGTATTCGGCGACCTCCACAGTTTGTGGGGTGCCCGCCGGGCGATCAGTAGCACGTTCCTCTCTCGATAGTCACCTGCGCTTCTCCTGATGCTGAGTCGGGGATTACTGGTCTGCAGGAGAGTGACCACCGAGGAAGCGCCCCGTGTCCGCCACGCACGCCGAGGACATGTGCTGTCAGCGATTTATCACTGTTGGTGTTGACCGTAGTCACCTGGTCATCGTGACGTCGTTTCTCCACTGCGACGTGACTCTTGCGAGCCCCTTTCCATGCCGTAATCACTGGACGTGGCTTCGGACAGCCTACGCTCGGTGGCGGTGCACCTTCACGTGTGATTTGGAAGTCTGCTACACACAGTCCTCGTTTGAACCCTCTGATCCCCAGAACCCCCGAGAGATAGGCTGTCAGGTGTTCGCCGGTGACAATCAAGGTGTGTAATTGGAGGTCTTGTGCTTGTAACTCGGTGTCTGGCTTATGTTTGTCAAAGGTGTCACTTTAACTCCTGAGGAAGAAAGTTGGTAGCAGGTATTTGGGAGAGGATTCAGAGAGCTGGGCGGGGGCATGGCCTTCCCAGACCACATACTCCACCCGTGGGCACAGCAGGCGTATCCCAAGTGCCTGGAACCTGCACGAGGCCAGGGGAGGTTGTGCACACCCCGACTTCTTCTTCTGAGATTAAAAATCAAACAAAGCTGTGGCTCATGCAGAGTCCCGGGTGTCTGAAACGCAAGCTCCATAACCAACGAGGTAACGATTCTTTTTTTCAAATTTTGTGTCCGAGAGCAAAGCTGAAGGAATGACGTGCATGGCACTTATAATAGTTGGCTTTCACTGTGGCACTGCAGAATCAAATGCCCCCCAAATTTCACTCACTAACAGTCACAGACATGTGCCTCTTGCTCACGGATGTGTCAACGAGATCTACATAACTGCTGTATGTGACTTCGGAAATCATGGCAGAAAACGCATTCTTACAGCAGAAGGCAAAGGAACCACACGGCCTTGGACGGGTCTTCAGGCATCCAGTGGACATGGCATTCACCAGCTCAGCTCCCACGCCAAAGGTGGGCTCACAGCCAAGTCCGATGGCTGCAGACACGAAGCACAGCCTGTCTCTGGGGAGGGCGGAGGAGCGATCGGGAACAGCAGCGGGGTCTAACACAATCCAAACAACATTAGGGGCCCAAGGACGACTCTAATTCTCAAAAAGCCACAGGCCATTCTGACACCGGCCAGGCCTGCTGGTGGGTGCGGGTCCCGGAAGCCTAGTTAACTTTCGTTCCGTGCGACCCCAGCGTGCCAGCAGCTGTCCCCAGAGCTCTGTCTAGTGCATGCTCCATTTGTCACTTAAAGTAATCAGAGGTAAACTGACGTCACCAGCGGTGATCAGGCTTCTGAGAGTCACACCCTTAGGCATTTTCTATTTCCTGAGACATTTTAAACCAATCAAATTGTGGTCTGAATTTCCCTTTAATCAATTCAAAGGCCGTAACTAAGTCTGGGGGTCCAGGCTCTTGGTCTCACATTTCCTCTAACTGAGTTTTAATCCTCGTTTCTCTATTTCACCTTTGTGTGGACAGGATGAGCAAGTCCATCTTTAAACCGCGCTGTCCCGTTCACGGGTTACTTTCTGAAATCCCCTCTCTCCTCGTACCTTTTCTAGAGTAGCGCACGCCAGCTAAGCCATGCTAGTTACCTCCCATTCCTCCATCTCCTTGCTTAAATCCATATGCTCTTTCCACGTTATCACACGGAACCCTTTTAGCAAATGTTTTATCAAGGAAAACACGGGTCACTTTGTTTTTAGGTGTCGATAATGGCTTTGTAACCACCTGTCATCTGGACCTAACATGAGTATTTTTCTTCTGTGTTCTGGTGGTGCCTCAGAACTGGTGCCAATTTCTTTCTTCATTAGTTTTCAGTAAATCATTACTGGGGTTAGAGATGACCTCAGAAGCTCAAGAATTCATAATTATAAACATTATTTTCTTGTTCACATAAATAGTGGCTGTGCGTCTGGTGGGGGCCAAGGGCAGTTCTCCACATGTCTTTTTTATTCTAGCATCCAAATGGAAGGATATGGCATTCTGGTGACAGAAGGAACAAAAGCAATCACAGACGCATGCGATGACTCTTAGGCTTATGCTTGGTGTGTGACATTCATCATTTCTGCTCACATTCCGTTGCCAAAAGCGAGTCACGTGTCTAGGCATTAGATGAGACGAAAAATATCCTAATGAGCAAGTGCGCGTCACTAACTGGTAGCGGCTACAGTGTCTGTGCCCAGGAGAGAGAGATAAGCAGCCCGAGGTTGAGATATCCTCACAGAAGCCACACGATGTTGTTTGTAATAAACAGGTTTCTCTATACCTGTGTCTCCTACTTGTTTTACATTTTTTTGGTAGAGGAAAGGGGGAGAAAGTGGGCTGGGAAAAAAACAGAAAAAAGGAAGGGGCATCTCACTCCGGTGCTGGAACCCATACATCCTCTTAGACCTTTTCCTATCCTGTTGCTATGGAGACGGGACAACATCCGACTCAACATTTACTCACTGTTACCACCTGTTTCCCTGCCGACGGGCCCAGTAGCCACCGGCCTCCAAAGGGACTACGCTGATCCCTGACAAAGGTGCACGAAAACAGTGACCATCAGTGGTCTAAAATAACTTGACGAAACATGGAATTGTATCAGGAACAAGTTAAGAGCCGAGAAAAATAAGGTGGCGTGGGCAGGTCCTGGTGGGTGCGAGGGCCACACCCGGTGGAGCGGCCCGTCCTGCGCGCAGCCGTGTCGCGCCAGTCTCGCGCCAGTCTCGCTCCTCACGCCACCTGCTCGATCCTAGAAGCATCTTCCCGCGACGGGATGCGGCAGCTGCTGAGCACACGAACTGCGGGTCACGCTTTCCGCGCCAAAACGCGGCAAATGGGGCCAGGGGTTTTCAGATGCAGTTTTTCCCGCAAAGTAACATTCAGGTCGATTGGTCCAAAGTTCGGACACAGACGCGTGGGAGGGGACGTCCCGGGAAGGGACGGGCGAGGTGACGGCTGTGACCGCCGTTGGCGATGGGGACGTTCAGGTCGCGTCTCTCCAGAAGGACAGGTGTGACTATCCCCAGGGCGGGCTGGCCGGCCCTTTTCTCTCGGCCGAAGGTTATTATCGCATAAAGCTTATTTTAAACTGTCAACTGGGAGACAGACACATTGATATCTTGAATTTACCCATTCTGACATCTTTTTTGTATGATTTTTCAGAACAATGAAAAGATTACAAAAGCATGTTATTCTCCATATTTACTCACATACTACACTTTATTTCTTAGCCAGAGCTGTGTAAAGGCCATTTGCTGGTATTTTGAAATATACATATGTATGTGAGAGAGAGGCAGAGAGAGAGAGAGGGGGAGGGAGGGAAGGGGAGAGAGAGAAAAAAATACAACTTACACCATTTTCCATAAAATTATTTCGAATATTATTGACATACTTCATGGTTAAAATTTTGAAATGATTAACACCTTAAATTAAAACTTTTCTGTACCGTGTATTTTAAATTGAAAAAAAAAAAAAAACACTCCACGGGTGTTAAACTGGCAGATGGACACTCTCAGCTCTAATTTTGATTAATATGTGTATGAAGATAGAGAAAAACAAAAAGATGAAAAGAGAACTTTTTAAATGTGAAGAATGCATAAAATACTCAAAGTATAAAAATAAAAGTAGTTAAAACCATGAACTCCACATACAGTATAACTATGAGTGATTGAACTATAGGACCAATAGCAAATATATGAAAATAATTATAAAGGATAAATAATTGGAAACTTATATTGGAAGCATCTGGAACATAGTGAAAATACCTAACACAGTTGGAATTAGAATCTTGAAATCAGAAGAGAGAGAACTAGGGATTAAAGCAATATTTGAAGAAATAATGCTTGATAATTTCCTAAAATTAATATCAATCAGCATATTAAAGAAATCCAGCGAAAATGAGGCAGGATAAACACAAAGAAAACCACACCTATGGCATGTATCGTGAAAACACTGAATATCAAATCAACAAGAAAATACTGAAAGAAGCCAGAGAAAAACAGAAGCATTATGTTTAAAGGAGCAACATTCAAACATCAATTTCTAAACAGAAATAAGTGAAGACAGGAAACAGTGTTACTTCTCTAAAGTAACAAGAAAATAACTGCTGACCAAGAATTCTATGTTCAGTGGAAATATCTTTTTAAAGTAAAGTAAATATGTCTTCAGAGAAAAGTTTCCAGCATACCTGCCCCAAAAAGAATAAACAAAAGGACATGTTCGGGCAGAATAATTCCTAAGAGAAACACTGAAAGAACAGGAAGAAATGAAGGATATGAGACAAGCTTACTGTGTGGTTGGATATAAATAGATATTGGTGTGCGAAACAACAATGCTGAGATCTTATGGGATTCAAAATATAAGTAGAATTAAAATGCAAGACAGCAATAATGCAAAATGGATTTCTATCATTACTGAGAACATGACAAAAATAGGCATTTACATTAGAATTTATTAAGTTAAAAGAACATATTGCAATCCATCAGATGGCCAATAAAAATAATAGAATGATCTGCAAATAATAATTTTAGAGGTTAAAAAATGAATGACTAAAATATCTGATTGATTTAAAAGTAAGTCCATAAAGGAGAGAAGAAATGTAAACCAACTGAAACTCAACTATAGTAATTACATTAAATAGAAATTACGTTAAATATAAATCGACGACTCAAAACACAAAGATTGAAATCCAAATTTATGTTTCCATGAGGATGTAGTGCTTGCATCACTCACGTCCTTAAAATAATAAAAAAAGACACCTTCATGATATTTTGGGGGTTGCAATTGAGTGTGAAGTTTGCAAAACAAACGAGCCAACATTCTAAAGAGACACAGTGCCTACAGGGAGATACGAGACACAGCCACACCCTCAGCTAGGGGAAACGTAACCAAAACCAGTAAGAATAATTCAGAATAGTTGGCAAAGTTGCAAGGCCATTTACAATAGCATTAAAAAAACCAAATGACTAGGATCTATTCTTAACAAAAATATGTCGGACCTCGTAACAAAACTGTAAAATACTGTTTATATAAATTATAGATGTGAAGAAAGGATGACCACATGTGGCCTTGAATCGGAAGGATCCATATTAAATATTTCAGTTCACCCTGGCTCGACTCCACATTCAGTGCAATCCTAATAAAAATGTTAGCACGTGTTCAGAAATTGACAAGATGATTCTAAAATTGATGTAGAAACACAAAGGACGCATAAAGACCCAAAGTAACTTGAAGACAAGGCACAAACTTAGAGGACTTGCGCCACCACATGCCAGGGTTGGCGCAGTGCTCCTTGCAGGGTGGTCTCAAGCTTCCTAGTCGATGAGGAGAACACAGACGACACATGCAGTCCCACACACAAGGCCACCTGCGTCACGACGCTGGGGCACCACACAGCGGTGAAAAAATAATCGTCTGCTCAAAAATGTTACCAGGAGCGTGCATGTATGTGTTGGTCCCGACCGTTATCCAAAATAATCAAGTATTGAGGGCTTTCAGATCTAAATAAGAATGGCAGGGCAGAACAACTTTTCCAAAAGAAAACATGAGCATAACTTCATGCTTTTGCAATCAGCAAACATTTCTTAACTAGGACGTGTGACACCCTGCAGGGTGTCTCCAGCTTTGCACGAGGAACAAGATCTGAGAAGAGGGGACTTCAGCCCTTACTTTCTTCGGTGATCTGAATTCCAACTATCCTGGTCTCTCCGTCCAGTTTACACAAGGCTTCTCGCCAGCCAGCTCATCAGAATCACTGAAATAATGGACGTCAGGGTGAGGAACGGGGAGAGGGGCGAATCCCCACTCCCGTTTCTGAGTTTAGGTCTGAGAATCCTGACTTTCTGTCCACGCTGCTTATGCACAACAGCAAACACCTGGAAACAGGTGCCCAGGCGTTGGTGTGCAGTGGAATACTATGCAGCAGGGAAAAAGGTTGAACTGCTGACATATACAGTAACATGGGAAAACCTCAAAAACATGCCGATGAATAATCTAAAATAGTGCATATACTGTTTGTTGAAGATATTTATATGATTTTCAGTAACAGATAAAATAATCTATTCTTATGAAAATCAGACCAGGGTTTGTAGTGACTTGAGCGAGAAGAAGCGTAAGTCAATTTTGTGCATTGGTGGTCATTTTCTACATTGTGATAGGGTTTTGAGCAGGGGAGGGGGGAAGGGAGGCAAGGGAAGAGTGAACAAATTAAATATTTAAGGCTAAAATTGTGTACAGAATCCACCTTTTAAATCTTTTAACTGTTCTTTGAACTATTAAACGAGGAAATCATCTTGTTTTTCTTTATACCACTGTAGCTGGATATGTTTCTATTCTCTACAGCTGGAGAATGAAATGGGCAACTCTTACGATTTTGTCGCACCAATATTTAGTAATAGAGTCAAAATTATCATAAATCAAGGCAACTTACCTGTTAAAGTTTTTCCTGTAAAAGCATTTACTTTGTGAAAGTTACTGTGAGGCAAAAATTAGAGGATCTTTGAAAATATCAAAGCCAAAACAGTGTTTAACATTTTGCTACCAGAAATGCAACTGAGAATATATCCAGTTTTGTTCATTCTGCTTGGCCCGTCGGTTGTCTGGCTGATCAGTCAGTCGGTCGGTCGGTTCGTTGAAGACAGATCGGTGAGCCGCATCGACCATCGCAGCGTGGGCTTGGGAAGGAGGAGGCCAGCAGACGATGCCTGGGACGTGAGGAGTCTTTCTGGGGGTCGACACGATGCTCTTTGTCGTATCTGTGACCCCGGCTGTACTGACTGCCATGGGGGATTTGGGGAGCTGAAGGCATTATAGACCCATGAGTGGGAGGCTGGAGGCGCTCTGTCGGCTTCACCCCCAAATACCTTTGTCCCCTGTCTTCCCACCCACCCCCTGCCCTTTCTTCTCCCACTCTTTGTGACTGAGGTGTTCCTGCGGCCCACTCTTGGGTCGTTTGGTGTGAAAATTGTTACCCGTGTCCTCGCAGTTTATGACTTCGGTGCAGGATTTAAGCTGCCTGCTGTGTCACGTGGCTGTGAGGTCTCACAGGGAGACAGTCCCATTTTCCCCTCGGGCTGGCACAGCCCTGAGGAAACCGTTCCTTTGGGGTGCTGCCGTCTGGCCTTCAGCATTTTGCGACGAGTCCCTACTGGGCCTGAGCGCGTTGACCTGTGGCATCAGACCTCCTTCTCGTCCTGTACCTGGACACCGCCAGGGTCTGGCGGGGGGGCGGCTTGTGAACAGTGACAGCTCTTAGTAGGTCCTGGCACGTCCATGACAGTTCTGAGATGCACAGGTGGTAGGGCAGGTGGTGCTGGCAGGTGGCGGGGTCCAGGTGGGGTGCAGGAGGGTCACGGGCGGGCATCAGCACGCAGCCTGCCAGGTGACAGCGCCTTTCCTCCGCAGACTCAGCCCGGTCCCTCCAGCGTATCCATTTCGACCTCTGCCTTTCCCACGGATCGCAGCATGGGGTCAAGAGGTCGCCGCTCCTCTTTCTACCTGCTTCTTCACCTCGACGGCCCCCTCCCCTCGCGCCCCCAAAGCTCCTGGTTTCTGGGGGACTTTTTGTTGTGCATCTGCTTGTTAACATTGACGGGGTTGCCCGGTGAACCCCAGAAAGGGCCCGCCCCGTCTTTCTGCCTCAAGCCTTCGTGTCCCACAGACGTCGGGGACTGAAGAGCAAGCGAGACATGGGGAGGACACACTGTGCGCTGGGCCTGCGGGAAGGCCAGGGTTAGACACGTTTTCTGTGCAGAGACCTTTGGGATTCGCATCCCCAGGGTTTCACATTTCATTCCTGAAAATAGGGGTCATTGTGGACCCCTCTGGGGGCGTGAGGTTCAAGAGCCACACACCAGGATGGCTTCCCGGGGCGCCCACACTGGATTTACACGCAGAGAGGTGGGCGTGCACGCAGGGAGGCTGTCTTCATGCCCAGCACACGTGGAGGGCAGGTTTGGGGAGCTGGAGAAGCCGGGGAGCCTGTCTGACCGTTCACCCCTCAGACACATTTTTCTCGTGACACGCTCTGTCACCTGGCTCCGTGTAATCACCCAGTTCCACTTCTCCGCCCGTGCGTACGCGGTTGTGACGACCTCGTTCTCAGAGAAGGCGTGAAGGGGAAATTAAACTCTGTTGGCTTCCAGTTTAAGACACGAGATAAGCAAGCGAATCCGGCTTTATGACGGAAAGCTGAGCGCTCGATGGATTAGCGTTTTCATAAACCAAGGGCAGACGGTGCATGCGTTAGAGTTCCTCACTGTCTGCGGAGAGGGACCGGACACAGCAACGGCCCAGGGGCTGTGAGCTCACGCAGCACCCAGGGCTCAGATTCTAGAAGCTACTCCCCTGCCAAGGAGCCAGGGCTCTGGGCGATGCTGGGGCTGGGGTGGAAGAAGGCAGGGCGGACCTGAAGCGTTAGACGGTGCCAGAAAGTAAGGAAGCGAAAGAAAGATAAAGGTGGACACGTGTCCCAGGGACGCAGGACTAGAGCAAAAGAGCTTTAAACAGCCTCGGGACGATTTGAGAAACGAATTAAGGATAGTTTCTGATCGTAACCAAAATAATAAAATCAATGCCTCTGAGTCCTCACTGATGTCTGGAAATAAATATCTCACAAATAAAGAGTGAAGAAAGGACAAATCTTTCCACGAGAATTACAAAACAGAACTGTAGGCATTTCCTCCACCAGGAGATGGAGCCTACTCCTCCTCTCTCAAACGCAGGCTCAGGGAGCTGGCCTCTGACAAGGCCGGAAAGTGAAAAATGGCAACTCCGCTGGGGAGAAAATTGGCCGGCACCATCCTGAGCAAGTCGTCAAGGTTGCCGCCACAGGTCACGGGTCCCGCGGGTCCCGTGAGCCCCCGTGTGACCTGACGAGGGGTGTGCCTGCCTTCTGCGGCACCCATCTCCAAAACTCACAACCACGGTGAACAATCAACTCGCGTCGAAGGACATTCTGCAAAATACCTCATCAGCAGTCTTCAAAGTGTCAAGGTTGTGAAAAAACAAAAACAAAACAACAACGACAAAAAAACTGAGAGACTGCCACCCACTGGAGGAGGCTAAGGAGGCATGACGTCTCAGCAGGACACGAGGACCAGAAAAACTGCATCAGAGCAACAGCTCGCGAACTCCAAATAAAGCCCGATTCAGTTAATCATGTGCTCATGCTGACGTCTGAGTTTTCCAGCTTTCTTGCTCTATAATTGATAAATAAAATTGTATATGTTTAAGGCGCACGACATGACGTTTAATATAATACACACTGTGAAGTGGTCACCACAGTCAAGCTAATTAACACATCCGTCGCCTCGCATGTCACTTGTTCTGTGTGTCTTTGTGACACCTAAGATCTGCTCTCTTAGAAAGCTTCAAGTATATAATGCACCGTTATTAACTGTGCTTGCCGTGCTGTTTATTCGATCCCATGGATTTACTCATCGCAGCTGGAACTTTGCACACTTCGACCAGCATCTCTAATCTCCCTCACACTCCAGCCCCCGGCAGCCACCGTGCTAATCCCTGCTTGTCTGAGTTTGAATATTTTAGATTCCACGTGTGAGGTGATACGGTATGTAGCTTTTTGTGTCTGGCTTTTTGCTCTTAGCTCAGTGTCTTCCAGCTTCATCCATGTTGTCACATAGGGCATGAGATTCTTTTTTTTTAAAGCTACTATTCCATTGTGTATATGTATGCATACAGGTAAGTAGGTACGTAGGTAGATAGATAGATGGATGGATGGATGGATGGATAGATAGATAGATAGATGATAGAGAGATAGATGATGATGATGATGATGATAGATAGATAGATAGATAGATAGATAGATAGATAGATAGATAGATAGATAGAAATAGATAAATGATAGGTAGGTGTACAGATATGCATAATGGAATATCATTCAGGCTTTAAGAGGAAATCTTGCCATTTGTGACAACATGGATGAACCAACCGAATAGCCTAAGCATCAAGCAGTCTAAGTGTCTGTCAGTCAATCCGAGTGTCTAAAACAACAGCGCTAAGTGTCGAAGTGCCTAGACACTAAGACTGTTTCCATGTCACGGCCCCTGTGACTAATGCTGCAGTGAGCACGGGAGTGCGGGCGTCTGTTCAAGACACTGATTCCGTTTCCTCTGGGTTTACACCCAGAAGTCAGATCACTGGATAATGTAGTTTTCCACATTCAGTTTTTGAGAAACCTCCGTACTGGTGCATAATGACTGCACCAACAGTGTGCAAGGATCCTTCTTTGCCTCAGCCACGCTGACACCCGTTCTCACTTGTCTTTTTGGTAGTAAACAGTCTGACAGGTGTGGGATGGCATCTCATTGTGGTTTTAATCCACATTTCCCTGATGATTAGTGATGTGGAGCAACTTTTCATGTGCCTGTTAGTCTGTTCTTTGAGGAGACAACAGAGTGAAGAAACACTTCATGGAATAGGGAGAGAACATTTGCAAATCATTTTTATGATAAGAGGTTAATATCCAAAACATATAAGGAACTCAAAAACAATAGCGAAAAAAATGTAAAAATGGGGATTCACTGTACCATTTTTGCAATCATTCCATAAATCTAAAATTATTTTAAATTTCAACATTTTCAAAGAAAATAGAAAGCCATATAGCACTACACAGGAACAAAGGGAACAACCCATCGATACACACGTCATAGATGGACCTGAAAATCCTTATGCTGAGCAAAGATGCCAGAAAGAAAGAAGACAGGCTGTATGACTGCGTGTATATAAAATTCCAAAAAGTGAAAACTCACTTACTGTGAAATAAGGCACACCAGTGGCTGCCTGCTGAAAGAATTGGAGAGAGGAGGGCGCGATTATAAAGGGTCACAAAAATTTGGGGGAAGGATGGTGAAAACATTTGTTATGTTGACTGTGGTAATTGTTTCATAGATGTATAGATCTGAATACTCATCAAATATATGCGGTTTTTAGATTTTACCTCTATAAAGATATAGATCGATGGAGGTATAAATACATAAATATATAACAGTAGATAGGTGATGGGTGGATGGATGGATGCATGGATGGGTGGATGGATGGATGGATGGATGATGGATGGATGGATGGATGGATGATGGATGGATGGATGGATGGGTGGGTGGGTGGATGGATGGTTGACGGATGAATGGATGGATGGATGGATGGATGATGGATGGATGGATGATGGATGGATGGATGGATGATGGATGGGTGGATGGGTGGGTGGATGGGTGTATGGAGGGGTGGGTGGATGGATTATGGATGGATGGATGGATGGATGATGGATG
>CM053516.1:19334054-19397186 GCA_028627145.1 Eidolon dupreanum | reverse complement strand
TTCTATCCCTAGGCAGTAACCACGGGAGGAGGAACACAGGTGGGAAGTCAGCGTTCCCACACCCCATGTAATACCTGATTCCGGCAGGGTCATCTCTCCAGGCTAACGTCGCCAGGTGAAGGGCATTGGTACAGGTTAGTCCTGCTGTCTAAAAGCGTCACCTCACGCATAATGTGTCCACCCCGAAGGGGAGAAGCATCCTTGTCCCAGTGGGGACCGCTGAGTGAATGGCCACCGAACCTGAGTCTAGTCCTGAGAGAAAATCAGGCAACATCAAGAGGCAGAACATTTTACAGGACAACTGACCAGATTCCTGAAAAATAATGTCATAAAAAAATACATATGTGTTGGTGGAGCGAGGTGACCGTCACAGATTAAAACAGACAAAACGACCCAAGGCAATGCGTGGACGTGGCCTGCATTCTGGACACAAAACAGTGGAAAAAAAGCTGTAAGAGACATTTGGGGAAAAGCTGAGAAAATTTCAGCACGGACTCCATGAACTGATCGTAATTTTCTCAGATGTGACAAGATCATCAGAATTCTGCAGCAGTGACATGAGGACGATGGACATGCGAACACGAGACACGTCGGTGGGGTCGCAGGCCACGGAGGCCGCTGTGCCCGAGCGTAAACAATGGTGAATTTGGGGGAGGACGCTACAGAGCTTTGTTCAACTTTTCTGTGGGTTTGAAATTTTTCAAAATAAACAACTGGGGGGACAGGAGAAGGTGGTGGCGAAGGAGCAGCCTCGTTCTGTCCCTCGCTGCCCAGCCCTTGCTCCCTCTCTGTCCCGCTCGTCACTGTCCGGGCCAGGGAGCCTCAGAAGCCCCTTCCGGTGAGGCGCAGGGAGTGGGTGCCGTGGAGTCGCCATACTGTCACCAGGTGTTTGAGAAGCAGGCGTTTTTGTGGGAAAGGTGGCGTTTCCAGGGCCTTAGGGGAGGCAGCATGGAGCGGGGACAGTTGTCATGGAGTCCTGTGGGGCCATCTTCATGGGCTTGACGCGGGTTTGCGTCCTGGGGGACCACGGGGGTGGAGGGGAGAGGAAGAGAAGGACAGGGCTTAACTCGCAGCGACGGCTCGGCCCGCCCACGGGGCTCATTATCCCTGATTGCCTGTTTTCGACTTTCTGTTGCCATGGAGACGGGCTAAACCGTGACTCCCCTCAGATTTACGCACTTTGCTCGCCTGACGCCTGTCCCCACTTACCTGCTGGGGCTCTGCCCGCCGATGGCGCCTGGGCGACAGAGTGATTAACTGGGGGACTGGGGCGGGGGCAGCCACATCCTCAGGGGCCCAGGACAGCACAGCTGCTGTCACCCTCGTCCCCCAGGTGGGCTGCTAGGTCTGAGAAATGTTTTCAAGGCTGGGGACAGCACGCTGTGTACTGAGGACACGCTGTGTTCATGGTCCCTACGGGCACTTTCCCGAATGCGGGACCGGGCCCCCCGGGTGGGGACAGCGTGAGGCTCACAGACACAGGCCTGTCCCTCGCCACAGGTCATGGTGGCAGCCCCCTTGGAGGGACTGGAGCAGGCAGGGCCGTGCTGAGGACCGTGGCCCCGGACGCCACAGTCTTCCTGGCCATGGAGCTCCCCGGGGATGCGCGCTTCCTTAAGCGCTGGGGATAAAGCTGGCGTCCAGCATCTGTAAGAGAACAGGCTAAGGGAGGCACCCCAGAGTGCCGAGAGGTCTGTTCCGGAAGCTGGTGGCACGTGACGAGTGGACACCCCATCACTGGTGCAGGGGACACATGGGGGCGTCACAGGCGTGGACAGTGGGAGAGACGCGCCTTCGTTTGGCGGCCCCACAAACTCCATGCCCAGACATGAGGACAGGCTTCTGAGGGTTCTACAGGCTGGAGGGGTCCCCCGTTTAGACATGGGTGTCACCTACCAGTCAGAGGCTAGAGAACTGTAAGGGCTGAGCTTCAAGGTGGGTGTTCAAGCAGAGAAGCTGAATCCTAGGAGCTTCTGCCCAGATCTGAGAAGTGTGGACAGTGTCCCATCTCGGGCACAGTTTATTGAGCTGTAACGGACAGACAGAGCACTGTATGCGTTTGGGGATACAGCGTGATGATTTGACACACACACCCGTCGTGAAGCGGTCACCAGAATAAGTTTGGTTGCCGCCTCCATCAACGTTGTCGTTAGGTCTGCCGCTTAGCACCTTCCACGGACACAGCATGGTGTCCGAAGCCACCATCGCATGCCCTAGATGACCTCTCCAGGACGTGTCACCTCGTCTCAGGACGTTTTCACACTTTGCCCGACATCTCCCCCTCCCTAAACGCCCCAGGCCCCGGCAACCAGCCTTCTGCTCCCGTGACCGTGAGTCCGGCTCTTCTGGAGTCTGCATTGTGCGAGATCATGCAGCGTTTGGCTCCCTCTGTCTGAGGCCTGTTGCTCATCACCCATGTTGTTGGAAACAGCAGGATTTCCTTCTTTTCTGTGGCCAGATGATATTGCGTTATGTACATACACCAACCTTTCTTCATCTGTCCACCCGCTGGTGGACACTTCGGCTGCTTCTTATGAATGGCGCAGCCATGAACGTAGGGGATGCGGGTCTCTCTCCGAGTTGGTGATCGCATTTCCTTCAGATAAATACCCAAGAGTGGGCTTCCCGGGTCAGATGGGGGCCCTATTTGTCGTTTTTAGAGGAAACGCCACACTGTCTCCCGATGTCACTGTACCTGTTTATAATCTTGCCAACAGTTACAAAATCCCCTCTTCTCCAGATTCTTCCCTGTCCTTTTTTGTATCTCTCTAGGGGTCAGGACTCCATTAATTTCTTTGTGCCCCAACTCAGCGTAATTATCACAATGCATGCTAGTGTCACCGAACTGTCTGCCTTGGGAAGCAGACGTGCAAGAGCAAGAGTTTTCTAGGGGTAACAAGACCCAAGCCGAGAAAACATGTCCCTTTGCCTGCTGGGCCACGTCCTCCGTTTAAGGATCTGGGGGTGAGTTGCACTTCCTTGCCCAGTGGTCAGTGACCTGGCTTTTTTTGCTGCCAGGTAGACAGGGCTCAGGTAGTTATGAGAATGACTAGCTGGGCAGCGGCTCATCTTGTGAAGCCAAAACTGTATTTGTCATCATCGATCATGTTCCCATTCTTCTGTGTGGGAGAGATCGCAGACTCCTATCGTTGTCATTATTTAAAAATGCAAAGCCTCAGGTGAGACTCTCTCAGCCTGTGACCCGCCCATCCTTCCCCAGACCCCCGAATGTCTCCCCGTTCCTTTTGTGTGTTCCTGGTAGAGGAAAACAAGGAGAAACTAGCGCAAATTTGATATTCAAACTTATCAAGTCAAAGGTTATATTTAAATTGCCTCAGTGAATAAAACCTCAGGCTCAACAGTGTAAGTGCTTGTAAAACTGATTTAGAAAAAGAAAAGTGACCAGAAGCTGATGACATTATTGTTAAAGTGATGCTTTTTAACTTCTAAAGAGATTCCAAAGGTTTTAATCAAGCCCGGTGGACTTCTCTGGTCTGTCTTCTCATCATCACTGGAAAAAAGAGTCATCGGTCTAGAAATTACAAGTCTTGTCGTTGGTATGTGTGTGTTCTGATAACCTAAATAAAAACGTTTCATATTTCTGCATTTCCTGAAATGGCCTTCCTTTCTGGAGTATTCTTCTGGCAGGACATGGTAAGGGGTATTTATTGTGTCTTGGTGGGAGAAGAGAATGAAAACTACGCCCAGTGTCTTCGGTTTTTTCTTTTTTTTTTATTCCATTTATTTTTAATTTATTTTTTTCTATATTCCCATTCCCCACTCCTGTCCCCCTTGGCAACCATCAGCTCGTTCTCTGTATCTGTGTGTATGTTTTGGTTTTGTTCATTCACTTGTTTTGCTTTTTAGATTCCACATATAATTGAGCTCACATGGTATCTGTCTTTCTCATGACTGCATTCTTTTTCATGACTGTGTAATATTCCATTGTAGATATGCAGCATCTCTTTTTTATCCAGTTCTCTGTCGATGGGCATTTATGTTGCTTCCATATCTTGGCTATTGTAAATAATGCTGCAATGAATATAGGGGTGCATATATCTTTTCTAATTAGTGTTTTGGGTTTCTTCAGATCAATACCCAGAAGCGGAATGGCTGGGTCTTAAGGTAGTTCTTTTTTTAATTTTTTTGAGGAACCTCCAAACTATTTTCCACAGTGGCTGCACCAATTTTCAATCCCACCAACAGCGCACAAGGGCTCCCTTTTCTCCACTTCCTCACCAACACTGGTTTGTTGATTTATTGATGATGGTCGTTTTGACAGGCGTGAAGTGATATCTCATTGTGGTTTTAATTTGCATTTCTCTATTGATTTTTGACATCGAACATCTTTTCATATGCCCGTTGGCCATCTATATGTCCTCTTTAGAGTAATGTCTATTCAGGTGCTCTGCCCATTTTTTAATTGGATTGTTTAGTTTTGTGTGTGTGTGTGTGTGTGTGTGTGTGTGTGTGTGTGTGTTAAGCTGTATGGATTCCTTGTGTATTTTCAATATTAACCTCTTATCAGATGTATCATTGGCAAATCTCTTCTGCCATACGATGGGCTGTCTTTTCATTTTGTAGATGGTTCACTTTGCTGTGCAAAAACTTTTTAGTTTGGTGTAGTCCCATTTATTTATTTTTTCCTTTGTTCCCTTTGTCTGCGGAGATATATCAGAAAATATTACCAAGAGCAGTGTCACAGAATTTACTGCCTATGTTTTCTTCTAGGATTTTTATGGTTTCAGGTCTTATGTTTAAGTCTTTAATCGATTTTGAGTGTATTATTGTATATGGTATAAGAAGGTGGTCCAATTTCTTTTTCTTTCTTTCTTTCTTTCTTTCTTTCTTTCTTTCTTTCTTTCTTTCTTTCTTTCCTTTCCTTTCCTTTCCTTTCTTTTCTTTTCTTTTCTTTTCTTTTTTCTTTTCTTTTCTTTTCTTTTCTTTTCTTTTCTTTTCTTTTCTTTTCTTTTGCCTGTATCTATTCAGTTTTCCTGACACCATTTATTGAAGAGACTGTCTTTACCCCATTTTATATTCTTGCTTCCTTTGTTACAGATTAATCAACTGCATCAGCAGGCGTTTATTTCTGGGCTTTCTATTCCATAGATCTGTGTCTGCCTTCTTTCTTGCCAGTGCCGTGTTGTTTTGACTAGGATAGCTTTGCGGTATAGTTTGATATTGAGGCGCATGATACCTCCTTCTTTGTTCTTTCTCAAGATTTCTTTGCCCATTCATGGTCTTTCGCGGTTCCATATAAATATTAGGAGTCAGTGTTCTAATTCTGTGGTGCGCCCACACGCAACCTGGGGCTCCTGAGCAGGGCCCTGGAGGTGGCTCAACGGTGGCACGGTAAAGAGGACACTAGACCACATGCGGAGGGGGCCGCAGCCGCTCGTCAGCAGTGCGCCCAGGTCCCGCCTGCGGACAGGGCACCAAAGGGTGTCTGCAGCGCGCGGCCGTCCAGAGGAAACCGGGTCCGAGGGGGCCTGCCCTCCGGCCAGCCCAGCCTCCCGGCGGCCTCCGACCCCGCGACCCGCCGTGTCTCAGAGGCTGCCGTGGCCTCGTGACCCCCGGTTACATGTTCCCACGGGGCGGGGGACGGGACGAGCTGGTGTAACGCAGGCGAAGGGGGCGTGGCCCGCAGGGAAAAGGCCACAGATCGTTCTGACGACAGGGCCACCCCCGGTGTCTGCTCCGTGTCCCGGGGCCTCAGAGACCCTCCGCACCCGCATTCTCGCCGTTTCCCAAAAGAAGGGAGGACGGGGCCACTCAGGGTCTTGGGGACAGAGGCCGCCACCCCGTCGGGGGCTCACAGCCCCCCGCCGCTTTGAGGGCTGCACCAGCAGCTCGCCTCCCTGCCGTGAGCGCAGTGGCTTCTGGGCCCGGGATGACGGCCACCCCTCGGCTAAGGCCGGGCGCTGTCACCCGTGGCTGGGAAGAGGGGCCGGAGCCCTCGCAGTGCTGGGGAGCCGCGGGATTCCAAGTGGAGGCGTCTCAGGAAGGGGGTTCTATTTGGGGGGGTATCAGGAAGGGGATTCTATTTGGGGGGTCTCAGGAAGGGGGTTCTATTTGGGGGGGTCTCAGGAAGGGGGTTCTATTTGGGGGGTCTCAGGAAGGGTGTTCTATTTGGGGGGTCTCAGGAAGGGGGTTCTATTTGTTACTCCTGCAGCACCTGGTCTTCCCAGGTGGTCTCCCATCCAAGTACTCACCAGGCCCGACCCCGCTTAGCTTCTGAGATCAGATGAGATCGGGTGGGTTCAGGGCGGCATGGCCTGGGGGGGATTGTTACTTTATCCCCATACATTCGTTGGTCTCACGTGGCTTCCCATCAGCGACGTTAGGTCCCTTTTCAGCGTAACTCACGGAAATCTCTCTCCAGTTCCCTGGCTCCGCTCCACCGACCTGCGGCGTGGTTCAGAAACACTTATTTTAATAAGCGTGTATTTCTCATTTCAGTGTCTTTGGACAGTGGCATCTGAGAACTGGGTCGTTATTTAATCAACTGCCTTTCCCTCCCCCCCTCAATGCTGCGTTAAATAATGGTGCAATTGAAACCAGTGACGTCGTAGATTTAATGAACTACATATTCGAGATTCGGGGTGTGGGGTGGAATATAAGGGTGAACGGAAAAGACAAATTCAGGATGTTGGTGTTTTAAGATATGGCATAAAAGGGGGGGTCTGAGGAAAGGCGAGAGACGAGATGCGCGGAGCCCACGCCCGTGCGAAGACGCGGCGGCGGCGCCTGGATCCGGGGAGCGGCGGCTCTGTGACCCGGAGCCTGGCCCCCGCATCTCCGGTGTCCGGCGGCCCTTGGGCGAGGCTCCAGCCACCGTGCCTGCAGACACGTGCGACGTCACCACGCCTGTCCGAGGCCGGTGACATTGAGTTTCCGAGAGAATGAGGTATCGGGGCTCTGTCTCTGTAGACTCTCTCCTTGGGAAGGCGACGCTGAATGGTAGCGGGATTTGGGGGTGCTACTTCCCCCATTAGTACTTGGGGGGCCGCATGCAGCGCGAGCGCGTCCCTGGGGCCTCGCACCCCACCGTGACTTCTGCGTGTCGGGAGAAGGCGGGGCGGGGGTGCCGGGCAGAGGGGGTCCCCAGCGGCCTTGCCCTTCCCCCTCTGGGCAGGTCATGGGTCCTCGGGGGCCTTTTCCTTTGTGGGACCAGAATAAGATGAGGCCCAGTGGGAACGCCTGCGCGCTGGGACCGGGGTTCGCCCCCAGGGATGCGTCTCAGCCCTGGGCCGGGGACCCCAGACAGACATCTGCGATTTGCCAGGAAACGAACAATCGGTCTCCATCAAAGATAAAGTCAGGGTCGGGCAGTCCTTGAACTTCTGGGGCGCCCGCGAGCAGGCGGCGGCAGCCCCGGGCGGCTGTCAGCCCACGGGACGCGCATCCTGAGCCCGAGGACGCGGTGGCCTCGCCTGTCCCCGGTGCACGGCGCTGGAGTCCTTGTTGGGGATGGACAGAGGGCGGACCACGGACGGGACACGCGTGGGCGGCTGGCACAAACCGGCGCCTTCGCATGCACACCAGCTCGTGTAAACCGGGGCCTCTGATCAAAACTGGTTTTCAAGTCTGGGCAGGTGCTGCGCTGAGGACGGAGCCCCAGGCGGCAGGCGAGGGAGCGGGGTGCTGCAGCTGGGGGCGCAGGGGGGGTCTCCTCACTCCAGGGGGGCCCGGTGCCACCCAAGCTGGGCCCCCTCAACCAAGGACAGTGCATAAGGATGGGGTCTGGCTTCCTCCACATGGTAGTTGGGCAAAGACAGATAAATCAATGAAAAAAAAAATAAGCTAAAGAATAAGAGGTATGCATATAAAAGGAAATTAGTTTTTAAAGATCCACGGGGGAAAGATGGATTTTTCAAGGAATTTTCTAATAGACTGAGTCGTCATGAAGGAAAATAAAACCTGGCATTTGACCTCGCATGACACAGAAAGCGAATTCCATGTGACTCATAGTCCTAAACTATACAAACAATTTAATGCAGCATCAAGAAAGTGATTTAGGAAAATAGCTTCGTGATATTGGGGATGCGTCAGATTTCTTAAACTAGACATAGACGGTATTTATCATAAAAAAGAAAGACATTCTGACGTGGCTGATGAAAATGTGGAGACCGAATGAGTCAAGCGCGAGATTCTTCCGATCTCCTAGGTGTTTGGCTCAGGTTCAGAATTGGAACTTGAGGTGACAGTGGTGCGTGTCCCTTGAGATGTGAAGATCGAATGAGCTAATGAGACTAATCCACGTCCGTGTGAAACAGCAGGTCAATATCTGCTACTACTGGCCACTCCTTCTAAGGAATTGCAAAATGGATTTGCACTAATTGTGGGATGCATCATTATTGTATGTTTCAAGGGAAGAATAGAGCCACTGACAAACTATGACACAAATATTTCTTTTTTTTTAATATTTTTTTTATTTTTCAGTTCTGGTTGGCATTCAATATTATATTAGTTTCAAGTGTATAACAAAGCGATTAGACACTTACATAACTTAGGTGACACCCCAATAAATGTAGTGCCCATCAGACACTACACATAGCTATTACAATATTACTGACTCTATTCCTTATGTTGTGCTCTACATCCCTGTGACGATTTTGCAACTGCCAATTTGTCTGTGAGTTTGTCCACTTCCTCTAGATCATCAGGTCACCTAATTTCCTGGCATGTTATTCCTAGTGTCCCCTTATAACTCCCCTTTATTCATGGAGGGCTGGTAAGACTGCCCCCTTTTTCTGTGGTTTGATTTTACTAACCTGAGTCCGCATCCTCTCCCCCTCTCTGTCTTAGCTTTATCAGTTTAGCTTCTGTTTTCAAAGGACCATTTCTTGGTTGTATTAACTTTTCTCCATTGTTTTTCAATTTTCTATTTTATTCATTTCTGCTCGATCTGGATATAATTTATTGCTCTATTTTATTTCCTTGAAATAAAAGTTTAGCCTTTCAGTTTGAGGTGTTTTCTATTGTAACATGATTTTTCTCTAAGCACCGTTTTAACTGTATCTCTTAAACTTTGATATAACATGTTTTTGTCTTCATTCATCTCAAACTATGGTCTAATTTTTCTTTCACTGTTTCTACCTTTATTAAAATATAATAGACATAACTTTGTAAGCTTAAGGTGTGCAAGTATGATGATTCAATACATATTTACATTGGGAAACAGTTACTGAGATAAGGTTATATTTTCTTGTGATTTTTTTTCCTGCCACATTGATTATCTAAGCACGGGCGGCTTAATTTCCGCAGATTTGTGAATTTCCATATATTATTGACTTATTCTGTTATGGTCAGATAGCATTCTTTGTTTGATTTCAGCTTTTATGCATTTATCGAGACATGTTTCATAGCCTAACAGGTGGGCTGTCCTGCACAAAATCTCATGCACACATTCGTGAAGCAGAATGTGTGTTCTTCCCTTATTATGTGAAGGGTTCGACAGTTGTCTCTTAGATTCAGCTGAACTGTTGTGTCATTCGAATCTTTAATTTCCCCGTTAATCTTCTTCCTAGTTTTTCTAGCCATTCTTGAAAGTGGGTTATTGAAGTCTCCAACTAGTATTGTTTAATTGTCTATTTCTCCCATAAGTTATGTCACTTTTGCTTCATGTGCTTTGGGTTCTGTTGTTAGATGCACGTGAGTTTAAAAGTACGTCTTCTTGGTAGGCTGCTCATTTTATCGTCTCAAAATGTCCTTCTTTCTCTTCAGTGACAATTTTTCTTTTCTTAAAATCTATTTTTGTCTGATATTCATATAGCTCTTCAGTCTTCCTTTGGATAATGTTTTCATAGTGTGTATTTTTCATCATTTTACTTTAATTGTGTCTTTGTTTCTAAAGTGTCTCCGTTATGGAAAACATATTCAAATCATGTTTTCTTATCAGTTCTGACAATCTCTGCCTATTGGTGGGATTTTATATCTATTTACCTTTAATGCAATTACTGTTGATAAAAGATTTGTGTCTTACATTTTCTTCTTCATTTCTGATATGTCAGTTCAGTTTTGTTCCACGCTTAACCAACATTGCCTCCTTCTGTCTTTTCCAACGAACCCTTTTAATTCACTAGCTGTTTTTTGGAATTATTTTCACATCAGTTGTCATGGTGATCACAATTAACATGTTAAGTTGAAACCATCTAATTAACATTAATATAAATGTAATTTCATCACTGTAATTTAAAAAAAAGTTCCAGTGTAACTCTGTTCCTTCTTCACTCCTTCATACTATTATTTTTATATAAATTATGGCTTTATTCATTGCAAGCCCATCACAGTTTTAAAATTAATGATTGAGAAAGTTGTGTATTAAATCATATAGATGAAGAAAAAGTTACGAACAGAATACTTACCCACATGACTGTCTTTACTTGTGCTCTTGATTTATTTGTGTAGATTCAAGTTACTGTTCGGTGTCTTATCATTTCTTCCCAATGACTCGCTCTGCTATTTCTTGTAAAGCCCAACAATTAAGGACAAAGTCTCCCCGTTTGATTTATCTGAGAGTATTTCTTTCTCAGTGTTGGATAGTAGCCCTGTAGATGTAGAATTCTTATTTGACATTATTTTTCTTTCAGAGTTTTGAATATTTCCTCCACTTCCTTCTGGATTTGTGATTTCTGATAATAAATCAACCGTTGATTATTTGAGGGTTGCTTGTTTGGATCTCTAGCTTTAAATATTCCATTTTTATCTCTGATTTTTGACGGTTTGACTCGACTTACTATACCTTGATGTCAATTGCTAAATTTATTCTATTTGGACTTTATTTGACTTCTTGAATGTGTAGTGATTTTCATCATATTTGGAGAGTTTCCAGCTATTATTCCTTAAAATATTATTTTTGCTATTTTATCTCTTCTCTTTCTAGAAATTCTATTATGCATATATTGGTACACTCTGTGGTATCCCAAAGGTGTTTAAGGCTCTGTTCATTTTTCTTCATTCCTTTTTCTTTCTCTAGCTCGATATGAATAATCTCAGTAGTCCTTTATTCAAGTTTGTTGATTCTTTTTTCTGTCACTTTAAATTGGCTCTTGGCTCCTCAAGTGGATTCCTCAGTTATTGTGTTTTTCAACTCCGTGATTTTCATTTTTAAAACAATTGTTTTCATTGACCTTCTCCAAGTATGGTCTTGACGATTGCTCATTCTCGCACATCATACCTGCCAGTAGGGACTGAGGTAAATGCAACTTCGGCGTGAGGATGTGCTCATCTGGCTGGGAGTTGGGTTGTGTTTCGTGTGTGTTGTAGCTGTAGGTACCAGAAGCTTCTCTAGTGGCCTTCTCCTCGCTCCTAGCTTTGAGGATTCTTTATAAACTAAGAGTTCATAGAGAGAATCGGTGTCTAGCTGGGGTGGCCTCTGTGCTCTGGTGCATGGTACCAAAGCCAGCAGGGTGTGCCAAGAGGCTCTGTGGGGTGTGGGGCATCACAGGTAAATCTCAGAGCTTTAGTTCGCTGCGTCTCGGGGCTGTGGTGTTTAGGGACACTTCGTCCCTCTTCCAGAGCTGAGGGTGAGATGCTTGCCCTTTGCTCCCCTGCCAGCTCCCCACTCAGCACCGCCTGAAGCATCCCAAACCTTTCCCCTGTCTTCAGTACACTCTTGAACTGTCCCCCACAGGTGAGACTGGAAGGCTGGTGCTTAAGCACTAGAGGGACATCTCCTCCAACTGCCCGGGGACAAGGTTTCCAAATCGTCCTCTGGCAAAATCATCCCAGCCCACAAAGGACTGTCTCTGTAATGGAGAAGGTTCAGGACATAGGTAGCGAGGTTACTCTCCTCGTCCCCTGCCACTAGTCCTTCCTCGGGTCCTGACCTGGCGGGGACCCCATAGTGAAGGCCCACGAAAGTGCCGAGGCTTCCTGAGACCCGGCTCCCATGCGTCTCTCACTAGTGCTCGTTCACAGTCAGCCTTCATCCGCCATCAGAATTACAGTGAAGCGCCCCGAGCTGTCTGCGGTCCCATCCCCTTCCGCTTCTGCTAAGACTCAGGTGGCCTCTCTCTCCTCCCGTGTCTGTGTCGCCTCACGTTGGAGCGCAGGCTCGCCCTGGGGCCTCAGCTCTCGGGTGGGAGGGTGTCCGGGGACGTCATTCGCTTTCAGTTCGGCCACTGTTTCTCATCACAAAGATGCAGGTGACAGATTCAAATCGCTGACACGCCAGCACTGAGACTGGAAACACCGGACACGTGAGCTTGGGAAGAATCCCACAGAGGCCAAGCGCCACGGTCGCCCCCATCGCATGAGGGCCTGCGGCGCGAACACGCTTTCTCTGCTGACGTTTGACTCGGCCACTTGGCTAGGACGATGTCTGCCGGATCGGTTCTCTGTGGCGTTTCTGATTTTCCTCTTCCATCATCTATTACCAGAAACTCACAGAGCCTAGCCCACACTCAGCAGGTGGAGTGAATCGTCAAGGAATTTAATAGATACATGGTAAAGATGCCACAATAATTAAAAATATTTGGGGGAAGGTACCCGGAGTCCTGCAAATACCCCATTTTTCCTCAGTGTCCCAACTAACTTTGGCATTGATCAGCGTCTCGTCTGCGAGAATTACAATGGTTTTGTTGTAATGGTGATTTTCCGCTTTCTTTATTCCTTTTAAATTATTTGGAATTCTTCTATAAAGAAATCTTGTCTCTTCATATTTATGTATTCAATTATTTATATCAATATGGACTTATGAATTTTTCCGGCCATAGGTATAGTGGAAAGAAGGTCCTAGAAATGTGTGGGTCACTGGGGGCAATCCCCTGCAGCTGCCATTTGAAGTGGGACATTAAAGTCCCCTGGAGGTGAGGAGGGAAGGGTCAGATGCCAGATGCCTGAGGCCGGCCTGTGGCTGGAAGGCCTTCACCAAGTGCCCGGCTCCCTGTGCCCTGGAGGTCTAGGCTCTGTCTCCCCATGGCCCAGAGTACCCTTAGGGGGTTGGGCTTATGAGGGTGCAAACGTCAGACTTAGTGAGCGAGGGTGTACACCCCCTACCCCCTTCTTCCAGCCTACTCTTTCCTCTATCTAAGCTTCTGCAGCTCCTGCCCAGCCAAGGAGAACATTACGAACGCCCACCATCTGCCTGTCCAGAAAGAACTGGATGGGCCTCGGGTTCTGTCCGGCTAACTCAACTTCAGTGAGGAAGGCGGGATTTCATGTTTTATTATTTAGGAAGTAAATAGAAAGCCTGCATTTTCAAAAGCCTAGAGGGTATAAGCATCCCAAAAACCACAATGAGGAAAAGGTCGCATCTCCCATCACCTGAGAAAAATGAGCAACAATTTTTATATACCGTATTGCATAGTTTCCTTACTCTCCCCAGACCACTTGCAGACAGACCTGTTATGGAGAGAGTGTCCCGCTTGTTCCCGGGACGCCTCAACCACAGGTAACTCAGTTGCCTGTTGCCACGTGACAAACCGTGCCACACTTCACAGCATTAGCAAGACCATCTCATCGTAGTCACGGTTCCGTGACGTAGTAGGAAAAACTTCTCTATGATTCACAATGCCCGGGCCTCAAATTGGAAAACACAATGGGCCGGGGACTGATTCATTCAACTGGGGGCCGGAAGAATCTAGAGGCGCCGTCACGCGTGCGCCTGGTCCCCCGGCAGGGGCGCCCCGAAGCGGGGCGCGGCGGAGACGGACAGTGCACCTCTCTCTGCGGCCGTGCGCGTCTCGCGGACGTGCCCGTGGAAACCCGATGCCCAAAGCAGCTTAGGAACCACGGCTCCGGGCTTTCGGTGGGCACGGCGCCCTTCCGTGACCCCGACCCAGAAGCCGCACGCACGGCCCCGGGCATCACCGCCACCCCTTGGTGGGACCAGCGTCGACGCGCCTGTGGCGACTCTTCACGGCCACCGCAGGCCCAGGAGGAGATCTGTGTTTTTCTAGTAAAACTGTTAAGTGGAAGGAAAACCCCGATCACTCCTGTTTAAGATGCTGCCTCTGGTTGCGCGTGGATTTTTTGCCCAAGTTCTTTAACTAAATCCTTGGAAGAAAGGGGCTGATTCGGGGACGCCGAAATGAATGTCGCTGCCCCGGTTCGGGCCCTGTCGCCGGCACTTCTGGACTTGGTGACCCGATCCTCGAAGGCATTTCTGGCGGGAGAGGGGCGAGAGCAGGGTCGCGGCTCAGGTCGGGGCGTAGAGGGTGAAAGGTGGCGTCCTGAGGGGTCGGGTCCCTGCGCGCGTGTGGGGAAGGTGCCGGCGCCCGCACCCGGCCCGCGCCGCGTGACCTCGGTCGTTGCGCCCGCTCGTTGTCACCGTGCGCGACGCCGTCCCGGGCCCTGGGTACAGAGCTGCGCGCGTCGCCCTGCCCTCGCCTGCCTCCCCAGTGTCTGGCCGTGTCTGCAGACGGTGGCTCTGAAACTCAAAACCCTTGACCTTTATCGCTCGCCTGTCCCTATACATTTTGAAATACATTTTGGACCGAATTTGATTTTTTTTTAAGTGGCCTATTTTGTTGACCAGACCTTGAAGCAGAATAAAGTGAGGCCCTCGGGAAGGCTGCGTGGTGACGGTGCGTGAGCTAAGAGCCCAACAGAATAACAGGCCACACGGAGGTCACAGCGCCCGCAGCCCAGTCCCCGAGGGGTACGTGGCGGGTGACGAGCTGCCGCGGTGATCACCTGCGGGGCTGGGGGAGAAGCATGTCATCACGGGATAGCGCAGGGCCAGCCCTGAGGTTGCTCACAACAGCCGAAGCTGTGAGGATGGGTCCCTGAGGGGGAAGCGGTCATCTGCCTTTTGCAGTGGCAAAATACGGGGTCCCCTGCTGCCTTCACGGGGTTGGGAGGTGAGCCGTGTGCTTCTGAGCCAGCGGCTGGGGGGGCCCGGGAGACAGACCCCTAGTTTCTGGGGTCGGCAGCCTTCACCTACGACTGGTAAACGTGGTAAGAAAGACAGCAGCTGAGAACAGATCAGTGCGAAAGGGGAGCAGGGGGCTGGGGAGAGGAATTATATTTTAAATAATTTTAAACACTCGAGCCAGCGAAATCCAGCTGCTTGTTATCATGCTCCATCCCATGCTGCTCCGGGTGCATGGACGGGGCCTTGCCCCCTACCTTGGGTGGGACAAGAAAGGGAAGGGGACAGGAACGCAAGGAAATGGCGAACAGGCAGTGGGTGTGTGGCCTTAGCCGTCTGGCTCCATTCTCTTACACACGGCTATCCGGTTTCCTTGATACCATTTATGGAAGAGACTTCCTTTCCATTGCACGCTCTTGGCTCCTTTGTCATAAATTAGTTGTCCACACACGTTCGGGTTTACTTCTGGGCTCTGTTGCACTGGTTTGGGTGTCTGCATTTCTGCCCTTACCGTACCATTTTGATCACTGTCACTGTGCAGTATAGTTAAAACTTGGCTGAAAATGCAAAAGGTGTAGAGTTGCCATGATTTAAAAAACAAACAAAAAAAAAACACTGTCTGATTTTAAGCTACTGCAAAGCTTCACTCACTAATCATGGAAGTGTTATTTGAGGATAAACATGTGACTCAATGGAGTAGCATGGAAAGTTGAAAAATAGATTCATACACATATGGCCAACTGGTTTTCAACAATGGTGAAAGATAATTCGGTTAGGAACAGACAACCTTTTCAAAGAGTGCTAGAACAAATGTTTATCCATATAAAATGAACCTAGATCTTTATATCACATTATAGGAAAAAATTATGTTGACATGGACCACAGAACTAAAATAAAAGCTAAAATTATAAAGCATCTAAAAGAAAAAAGTAGAGAATATCCATGAGCTTGAGTTAGACAAAGATTTATAGTTTGAAGCACAAACCATAAATTGAAACAATAATTTTCACTTCACCAAAAATTTGTGCTCTTCAAAATACATATTTAATGCAATGACAAGCCACAGACTGTAATATTTACAATGAATAAATCTAGCAATGGATTTATATCTCACTTACAAGGAATTCTTAGAACTCAATAGTAAGGTAAACAATACAATAAATAAAAATGAGAAAAATATTTGATCAGACACTTCACCAAGAAGATGTATTAATGGCTAGTTCAACCTAGAAGGATGCTCAGTATAACTAGTCATCGAGGAAACGTAAATTAAAAACACAGTGAAATGCCACAGCCTCCCCACTAGAATGGCTAAAATTTAAAAGACACATGGGGGACAGCTGAAGTTCTTACATAGTGTCGTGGGGACCACAGAATGGTACAGCCAATTTGGAATATAGTTTGGCAATTTCTTATAAAGGTCGACATACAGTTACCATATGATCTAGCAATCCTAATCCAAGATATTTACCCAAAGGGAATAAAAACATATGTCTACACAATGACTTTTACAGAAATATACATAGCAGCTTTATTCACAGTAGCCCTAAACCGTAGAAACAACCCGAATTTCTATCAACAATTGAGTGACTAAGAATATCATGTTACATCCGTAAAATGGAATAGTACTCACCTACGAAAAGGAAGAATATTAAATCACAAAAATAGCATGCTAAGTAAAAAAAAAAAAAAAAGAAAGAAAAAAGAAAAGCAGGCACAAGAGAACAGACTGCATGAGTGATACGTATGAAGATCTGAAACTCATTCTTCATGGCAAAAATCATATCTGTATTTGGCTAAGACTGAGGGCTGGGAGGACTGAAATCAAGGAAGAAAAGGGCACTTTTGAAGGTGATGAAAATGTCTTTATCTTGATTGCTATGGCAGTTACGTGAGTGTAATCAATTTTTCTAAGCTTGTTGAACTGCATACTTAAAATGAGTTAACTTTATTGTATATAAACTATGACAGTGAAGTTGATTTTTATCAGGAGGTTGATGAATATCGTTGCCCTATGCGCCCACAATCCCTCATCAGCGTTGTGTTGATTTGTTTTATCGCTGGCTTAGAAGTAGCTCCCCAATTAGAAATAGCCCCCCAAGAAATGAAACACCTTGCTCTGCCTACCCGCGACATGTCTGTAAAAAAGCATGATGCGGGAGATGGGCACACGGCAGTCCGTCACTTAGGGGTCACTTAGGGACGTGAGGTCAGGACCAGCCTGATTCTCCACGCTGCATGATGAAAGGTGAGAGGGTCGTGAGCCACGACCGTGGTGGGTGGAACAAGGGCGTCACCGGACCGCCCGAAGGGGATAGCGATGCTCTGTGGTACCCTCGGTCGTCGGGTGTAAGTGCTGGGCGCCCCCAACCGCATTTCTGTATGGAAGTCTCTGGTCCTCGGCAGCCGCTTTGCTGGCCAGGCCGGGATGGGGTGCGGCGTACACGAGCACAGCTTCGCCGTGCGGTGTGTAGGGTTCGCGACAGGAGCTTCGGGCCTGCGAGTGCATGTTCTCTTGGCGGCAGCAAAGCCAGTTTCAGGTTTTGGGGGCGGGAGCCCAGGGGACAGGCAGCGGCCAGCCGGGCACGCGGTCCCAGGGTTCCACGCAGCAGTGTGGACCTTCAGGCGCCCGAAGCCGCACCAGGTGGTGGGGAGAGCGGGCCTGGAGGTCCGGCTCCCTGCCCCGGCCCATTCCTCCCTCCAGCGGACCCTGTTCTTACCTGAAAGTACAGGATTCAGTTCATTGTCGTTTCATTTACGCAGCCCACGTGACACGCTAGTTATCTCTGCGGATGTCGCGACCTGCCGTTGCTATTTTACAGGGTTGTTGGCTACTATTATTTTCATTGACCAGGGTGCATCTTTCCTGGATCGGGTTCCAGAGTTAACTTCGGTGTCTGTATGGCTTAAAAAGTCGGTGGCGGAGAGCCTGGAATGCGGCAGGGGGTGAGCGAAGGCCCTGGCAGTGAGTTGTGGCTTCATGAAGATGAGATTGAGAAAACAGATGTATCTGAGGAAGCTTTGCCCAGATCTGAGAAACAGGAGCTGCTGTCCCCGCCCACGCTGGGACAGCACAGACGACGAGTTAATGGAACTCCCTGGAAACAGTCTCTGGCCACCAGAAGCTCCAGGTGACACCATCGGATGTATGGGGGGGGGGGGCTCCTAAAGTAGATGTGGAGTGACCAGCTTATAATACAGCGTGTTAACCAGATGACACCTCAGTGTCACATGATTTTTAGGATGACTCGGAGGCAGGAAAATATGATGACATTTCTGTGAGTCCTGCCCCAGACCCTCGAATCTTCGTTCATGGTTTGACATAAGTTAGAAGTCGCAGGGAGTCATGACAATATGACTCCGGGAGATGGGCGGGGGGTCATGGTGTTCCGTAGGCTGCTAGCAAGGCCAGATGTCTCGGGACCTTCCTGGCGAACCCTGCGGGACCGGAAGCCATGCTGCTCACTGGCCCTCCGTCTCCACCTGTCGGGTCACCCCTCAGTCAGATCAGAACGTGGCTTTGCATCAGGCTCCTCTCCTCTCTACTGTCCCGTGGTGCCCCTTGGCCCAGAGGGCACCCATGCTGGAAGGCTCCCTGAGGGAAGGCTCCGGCCGAGTAGAAAACAAAACATGTCGCGCTTGTGATGAAAGATGCTTAATAAAGGGGGTGAGACACCACGAGAGCATAAGGCATCGAGGAAACAAAATCCCTGCTAAACGAAATTCTTCTAAAAGTTTTCCACAACTTCAGCCTGGGATGGAATCGATGCTGAGTTTTCCTGAGGGGTGAGGTCAGCACTTGGCTGGTCTGATGCTTTCTGGAGGCTTAATGGAAAGAACAGCCATCTCGACGGGGGAAAATAACGTGAAACAGATCGTGTTTCCTTCCGGCTGCTGTCCTCCGGCCAGGCCCCGCTCCCCGATGGCGCTTCTGCCTAAGCCGCGAATCTTTTTGTTTATCAAAACAGATATTTTCTGTTTTTGACAAAGGACAGTCACGTGAGCCTGCGGTTTCGTTCCTGGACCACAGTGGGGGAAGGAGGTGTGTGGAGGCGAGTGGCGGCCTCCTCAGGGGAGCACTGTGTGGGGAGCCCAGCCTTGCTGCGGGGCCCCGTCCAGGGTTCTGTCTCAACCGGGTCCCCTGTAGAGGGCTGCAGGGCAAGTCGGGATCCCGGCTTTCTAAGCCTTAGTGCTTCTTCCCCTCCTCCCCAACCTCCACTCCAAAACTCTCGCTGTGCAAAAATCCCCTTTCCTGCCAGCTCTGTGTAGTGGGAAGTCCAGCCACGTGTCCAAGAAGTTTACTGCGCCGTCTCCCTAATACACTTACCCTGGTGGGAACTTCGGGTCGGTCCCTAGGTTCTGCCTGGCGCATTGCAAGCAAACCAGCTCCGGTTCTGCCTCAGGCCAAGGCCAAGTGTGTCCCACTGGACCGACCTTCCTGCAGATGGCAAAACCTAAATAAGTGTATTTAGTTTTAAATATTCAAATACAAATATCTGTAAAATGTTTCACATATTTCTTATTAATTACATATGACTATATTATCTTAATGCAAATGTTGCATTGATAATATAGTACTAATATTGCATTATAATAAATATTAAAATACTTTTAAATGTACCCCTAAAAATTTTTAATGCATTTTATTTTTTAGCATCTTATTTTTAATTACATTTATTGGGGTGACATTGGTTAATAAAATTACATAGGTTTCAAGTGTACAATTTAATAATATGTCATATGTATGTTGTAAAGTGTGTTCACCACCCAAAGTTAGATATCCTTCCGTCACCATCTATTTGACCACCTTGACCCTTATCTGCCTGCCCCCTCATTTAAGCATATAAATGTAATTGGTATACAGTCTTAATTGATTATATCAGTCTCAGGAGTACAATACAGCGATTTGACATTTCTATACCTTACAATGTGCTCACCCCACTAATTCTAGTGGTCTTCTGTCACCGTGAAAACTAATTTTAAATCAATCTGAAATTAATCTGAAATCATTAGAAAGCAATTGGAAGCAGGCAGATGCTGAGGGGAGGTGACAGTTATTAGGGTCTGGTGCTGGGTGAGTACCCTACTGTTTTAATGTTTTTACCCCGAGGGCAATTTCAAGTTTCTGTCCACGAAGGGCCCATAAAATTTCCATGGAAAACCAACCCGGCAGTTTTCTCAGCAAGAAAAAGCAGAGGATAGAGTCAGAGGCAGTCACATGCAACAGAAAATAAGGAGGGGGTCTCAGAAAGAAGAGATGGCGAGGGCAGGGGACCACATCCCACTTCCACTCTGCCAAGCTCTGTAGGTGACCCCTGAGGTGGGCACACAGGGCAGACTCCAAGCTGAGGCTTCAGTCTTCACCAGAAGAAGGAGATCGAGTGTGTAGTT
Organism: Eidolon dupreanum; assembly: GCA_028627145.1. NCBI lineage: Eukaryota > Metazoa > Chordata > Mammalia > Chiroptera > Pteropodidae > Eidolon > Eidolon dupreanum. Next base: position 19,376,977 of record CM053516.1, on the reverse strand, counting down.
GTTGTTCCACAAATTAACTTTTTGATTTAGACACACACACACACACACACACACACACACACACGCACGAATTATTCAGAAAAACATCACAATCAAGATCGCTTATAATGGATCATTCACAATGTCCAGTACCCAACCCCAAATTATTCAACATATGAAGGGACAGGAAAATGTGATACACTCAGGAGCAAAGACAAGACACAGACACCCAGTAACCCTTACTGAAGGTATATGATCGTTCAGACAGCAAGGGGGCCAATTGTGACAGTAATAAGCAAGACAGAACCAACAGCTTCAAGCTACCTGACAGACCTCAGATGTGGGGATTTGGGTGCAGCAGCGAGCTTTGCTGTGGTCAGCCACGTGTCTCGTTAAGGCTTCCGATCACCAGGTGCCTTGCCCAGCTGGGGCTCTGGTGGGACATAGTACTGCAGGAAATGGCCAGATAGAAACCAGGGTGTTCTGAAGTGAGGCTGTCTGAAAAAATGGTGCCCAGTCCCTGGTGACAGAGGAGAGTGAGGGTGTGTGGCCAGTGGCAGGCGGGCTGAGGGGGTGCCTGGAAACAGCTCTCCGTGCTGGGGGGCCCCTGGTCAATCATGCTTTCTCTTGACACAGAATTGAAAGTGTTATTTCTCCCTCCTGATGTCTGGGGTGAGGCAGTCGGGGTGATGGGGCACCTCTGTGTGTGTGTGTGTGTGTGTGTGTGTGTGTGTGTGTGTGTCTTGGCTGGCCCACCCCTCTGCCTAAAGTTCTCAGCTCATGAGTAAGTTTTGTTTGTCCGTTTCTTATTTTGTTGTTTTGGTTTTTGTTGGTGCATTCGATTTGGGTGTTCTTTTTAAGAAAACTACAGATAATCGCACTGTCTGTGCATCAGCTTCATCATTTTTCACAAGGTGACCACAGAAAAACATGGCCAGCATCTCAGAAATATCGTTCTGGCCCCTTCCTGTCATCCCTCCGCAATCATGCCACTGTCCTGCCATTAAGTGCTTATCTCATGCGCAGAAACGGACCTTGCTATAGCCAGAGAGGAACTGTTCCCTGGTCATTAAGTGGACCCGACAATCACAGAAAGCAAAGGCGGCTGCCCCTGTCCTAAGAGCCCTTTAAGACGGATGGAGGGAGCATTCTGGAAGGCGGAATTAACAACAGCAAAAAAAAAAAAAAAAAAAATCCAATCTCTGCCCCTGATCATCTCCATCCCTCTCTGCCCAGTGCCCCAAAGTAACCGGGACCCGGACAGCTGGACGGGGACGGGGTGGGAGAAACCGCGGGCGGGCGTCAAACTCGGTCTCATTGCATCCGTCTGAGGAGACCTGGCGTCCAGAGCCCTTTCCTGCGCCCCCCGCCCCTTCGGTAAGCGCACGGCCGGCTGGGGAGCAACGGTTGCCAAGGGAGCGAGGGTACCAGGCCCCGCCCCCGGCGCCGCGAGCGGCCGCCGAGCATGCGCAGTCGCCGTGGTGCACTGCAGGCCGCGCTCTGCGCCTGCGCCTGCGGCTGCACTGGCCGGGAGGGAGTGGGGCTCCGGAGCCGGCTTGTCGCGTCTGCTGTTCCGTCGTCGCCTTCCCCTGACCCCCGCCCCTGAGCTCATGGTGGCTCATTCATTTTCTGGTTCTTAAGGTCAGCAGACAAAAAGTGGCCCGCGCGCCCGTGAAAAAGCCCGCGCAGTGGAGGGAGCTGAGTTAGGCTTGCACGTGGGCCCAGCGGGGTCCCGGGGTGGGGGGCTCGCAGGGCATCCCCGAGGCGCATCGCTCCTTACTCGGGAGAAGAGAAAGCTTGGGTTTGACAAGGGGGAACGATGAGCTCAGAGGAGAATGTGACTTCATGCAGGGCACATTAAAAAAAACAAACAAACAAACAAACCAGCAGAGCCTTGAGGAGTTCCGGGGGAGGAGACTGAAAAGGGCCTGGCCAGGCGGCCCCAGGCCAGGCCAGGTCCCCGGCGCGTGCAGGGCTGTGGGCGGAGAGCAGGTCAGGTCCCGCGAGCGGTGACACGTCGCTCTCAGATGTACCAACAGCGAGGTCAGCGGAGACCTTTGCCAGGGCAGAAACCCTTTCGAAGCGAACTGGAAAGTAAACGCTCTGTGACCCCATAGCGATCCCCTTTCTCTGTGACCCCATCTCCCCCCGCCCCCCGGAACATGGCTGCCAACTCGGCCTCCTGGACCCATTCCCAGCGACCCTGGGGCAGCACACTGGTATCCTCTGAAATATTTTGTCACTTTAGAAAGACATGCCGTCTCAGGTTGTATCCTCGTCCTGGCCGCGGGCCCAGAGTGGGCTTGATGGATGGGTAGGTCTGGTCGGGAGCCTAGAGCAGCGGCAAGCCACGCAGGTAGCTGGCTCTATGGGCAGGTGACATGCAGGCACGAGAGGACACGTGCAGCTGATGACGTGATGACCCTCAAACTCACTTTTACAATATTTGGCCAAGAATTCATTGCTGACGGTCAGCATAAAACTGTTTCATGTTAGAAAAAAAGGCGTCACCGTCTTTCCTGTTGAAGATGAGGAATGTATCATGTGTTCTGAAAACTGTGACAGAAAATTGTGGTAAACATGTTTAATTCTATCCCGTATTGCTGTACCTTGAATTTTCGTGTAATTTGCCCATTTTCCAATGGCCTTCTTAGCCTTTTAATAACTTATAGAAAATCCTTTATATGATCAAGTTATAAAAATTGCAAATATATCTACTAAGCTTATGGTTTATCTTTTCCCTTTTTTGCACTATCTTCTGCTGATTTTAGACCCCTGGAATTTATTTTTATAAATGATTTATAATAGGAATTTAGCTATACTTTTTCAAGTGTATGAGACAAATGTTGCAACACAATATTTTTAATGTTTCAACTTTATCCAACTTGGAATGCTCAAACTAATTAGTTTGAATAAGTTTCTACATACACTTAAATGTAAATTTAAATGATTTTTATTTTAATTCATCATACATATTTATAATCTCTCCAGAAGCGATCAACTTAAAAGAAACTCTATATTGAGGATTTTGCAGGTACCAGCAGTCAAAAGTTCTCCCAAAGAACCACTGAAGGCAGATTTTTCTTCCCATAGCATTAAAGCTAAATGAAGGATAATTAAAGTCAGGGGGACTATTTTTCTAATTGATCATTCTTATCAGTTAAAGTCTATTATTTCAAGAGCCTTTTCTGTTTGTTTTACTTTTATTTTATTTTATTTTATTTTTTGCAGAGGGAGAAGGGGGTGCAAAGTTTGTCAATAAACATCTCTTGGGCTTTCCCTTTTTGCTTATTTCTTTAGATTCCAACCCAACAAGTCCCCAAGTGTTTACCAGGTGGGATCCTGGATATGACAGATTTTCAGCCTGGGGTGGGAGGCGGGGTCTCCAATCATCCTCCTCACCCAAACTCACAAATGTCTGCCTTTGAACCAAGATACCAGCACCCGTGGAGAAGGGCGCTGCTTTAAAACCATCTCCAGGTGTCTGTGTCGGGGTGGCCTCCAGCCATCGGGTCATAGCGCCATCTGGCATTCAAAACTGGGCAAGAGGCAAAGTGCTTCAACGCACCCTCCTCCACCCCCCCCCGCCCCGCCCCGCCCCGCCAGGAACTGAGGGGAAAATGGTGCTGAATTGAGGGGAGGGGTCAGAACAGACTCAGAAAAGGTGCAGAGGGGCTGAGAACGGGGCGGTGAAGGATGTCAGTCGAGCAGGAATTTTAAAATAAAAATAATTCCTAGTTGCTGCAAACACGAATTATTAAATTGTGCAGTCGAGGTGTTGGGGGCGAGGAGAACGCATTTCGTGCCCCAAGGCACATCTGTTTTGTCCGGGGTGGGGGTGGGGGGAGGGAGTGGGGGGAGTACCCTGGGTGAGCTTTCTCGGGAGGGTCCCCGAGGCAGGAAGGGAAGAGCAGCGTGGGGAGGCACCTCTGTCCCTGTGCCCCTATGGGCTTGGCGCTTCCTGCCACCCTCTGGGCGCTGGTATTATCGTCGCCAAGGGGGCTTGGGAAACTGGTGAGGAGCCCAGGGGTTGAGCTTGGCCATTTTTGTCTCTTGTTGTTTTCCTCCCACTCACCCCGTGGTTTCTCTTACTCCTGAGATCTAAATACTCATTTATCTAATAAATATTTATTGGCACCATTCCATACAGTGAGCACTGTCCTAGGGGCTTGAGATACATTAGCATACACAGTAAAGCTCCCTGCTCTCATAAGTTTATAATTATAATGTATTTCACATATTTACATATTATGCATATTAAATTATATAGTAACAAGAAGGTGGAGAGTGCGGTGGGCAAAAATAAAAAGACAAACGTATCCGAGTAAAGGGGATAGAGAGTTCTCGTTTGGGGCCTTGCGAGTTTCAAAACCGAATATGGGGGTTGGGACGGGGCTGGGTTGAGGTGACTTTTGAGCTGAGATTTGCAGGAAGTGAAAGAGTTAATTGGGCAGAGCAGAGCTGGGGGTGTCCCAGGCGGGGAGCAAAGGCCAGACCAGAGGGCTCATGCGTCAAGGGAATAACAAGGGGCCCAGCTGCAGTGTAGCTGGAGTCTGGGAGGGGTCACTCAGAGCCACCGGTAGCATTCCAGGAATGGCTTCCACCGAGTACAATGGGTGACCGATGGGGGAGGGGCGGGGGAAGGAACAGGAAGACATCAGGGGCTAGTACAGCCACCCCTTGGTGGCAGACGGCGGGGCTCTGACCAGGTTTCCCGTCATGTGTGTTTCTGTCTACCTGTCCTTCGTTCCAATGGCACTGTGAGGTCATGAGCCCCTGATGGAGTGAGGGGCGATGGAGGGTGTAATGTCTGAGGAAGAACAAAGCACTGTCCCCGACGAAGTGTTAAAACAGGGCGAGAAATGAAGAATTTTGCTGCGCTGTCCCTCAGCGCGCTGCCCCAAAACGACTTGCGTGGCCACGTGCTGCGTCAGGGCCTGGTGGTCTGTAAGACGGCCACTGTGACACCAGGACCCCGAAGTGTGAGCCGATGGTCCTTAGCGTGACAACAAAGGCACAGCGAAGGGAAGGGCAGGGCAGGGCGACAGCGGCGGTCAGGCGTGGGGGAGGGGCCGGGGGACAAGCCCTGACCTCCGCCCTCCGTCCTTCCGGCCCTGGCCCCGGCTCCCCGTGCGGCAGAGCAACTAGGCCCACTGCCCGGCCACCCCCGCGGCTTCCCGCACCTGGACCCGCACCTGGAGGAAGCCCCGCACCTCACGTGTGCAGGTGGCGGGCTGTCCACAGTTACCGGCCACGACAAGCCGCAGGAACCGCACAGAGGTCAGGGGCAGGCTCCTTGTGCGCCACGCGAAAGCCGCGAGGGCGCGGAGTTTGGAGACGCGGGGGAGGGTTAAGAATGGCAGTGTCGGCCCGATGCCAGGGACCTGACCTCGGCCCCCCATTACCCTAACGGCCCTGTCCTATACTGTTGGCTTGGGGACGGGGACAGGTGCCTGGGCCATGTCGCAGTAACAGACGCCGTCTGTGACGCATCTGCATGGGGAGGCCGCCCGAAGAGCGGCACCTGGCAGCCCCGGATCCCACAGGCCACGTCCAGGGCCCGTCACCTGGCAGGGCAGGTGGGCGGGGGCGGGTGGGGCCCAGCTCGGCCCTGCAGGGGGCGGGGCCCGCGCGCCTGCGCACCGCGGCCCGCACTGCGGGGTCCGCACCTCCGGGAAGGGGTTCCCCGCGCATGCGGCCTCCCGCTGCACTGCGGCCCAGCGTGCGGGGAGGGGGCTCCCCGCGCGTGCGCCCTCTGCCTACAGCACTGCGGACCCTGCTCTGAGGCTGCGCGGGTTTGGCACCTTCCAGAAACTCGAGGGCCGGGCGGGCGGGGGCGCCGTGAGGGGGCTCGCGGTCGTCACTGTCCCCTCCAGCTCCGCCCCCTGCTGGAGCGCGCGGCCCCTGAGCGTCCGTCTCCCAACACGGCCCTGCCCGGGAGGACCGCAGCCGAGCCGCACGGGTGGCCCCTTTCTCCCCTCGCTGCTGGGACGTGCGGTGGCCCGCGCGGGTCGCCAGAGCGGGTCCGGGGCAAATAACAAACCCTCATTGTGGGAAGGGCGGCCGCGTGGAGCAGTTTGGGCGGAGTGACGGGCGGGAGGCGGAAGGCCCGACGAAGCCTCACCTCGGCCTCGGAGCCCGGGTCCCTGCCAGCGCCTGCCCCTGCAGCCGGTGGCCCGGAGTGTCCTGCAGACCAGCGACGGCGGCAGCGCTGCTGCAGGCGTCTTAGAAACACGGGGCCCCAGCCCATCCCGGTCCGGTCGGGCTGCAACTCGAAGTGGGGCCACCAAGGTTCACGCAGGCCTCGGCGTGGCTTTGACACACGTCCTGAGCTAGGCGGAGGGCCGGGGTGCTGTGAGCTCGTGGTGGCAGCAGCCCACGGGAAGCTGGGGCCGTGTCGTGACCCCCCCCCCTCGGAAGCTGACCTGGAAGGGGCGCCCTACTTGCGCCAGCCTCGCTGGCCTCTGGGACAGACGGGGACAGGGCTGCCACCTGGTGACCTGGAGTGCGTCCTCCGGGAGCCGCTGTGTGATCGGAGCACTGTGGCGGCCTCGCTGTGCCGCGTGTCCCTCGTGGCTGTGTCCAAGGGGAGAATCCGGGGGCAGGTTTTAAAGGAGGGACGACAATTCCTTAAGGCCTCTGGCTGAGTCCCCACTGTCGCCGCTGAGCCGCCGGGGCGAATCACCATTCGCTGGCAGTCTGGCAGAGAAAGCGGCTCGGAGACCAGCATGCGCTGTCTCTGCTCGCAGCCCAGACACCTGCTGGAACATTCTGGTGGGGCGCAGGGGAGCCCGAGGTTAACTTCGGGACAGGAAATATGCAGCGATGAGCCGGATGGACTCGCTCTCCGGGCTCGCGGGAGTGCGGTGGCGGGGACCGTCGGGCTCCCTTCCCAAGTCTGCGGCGTCCCCTCGCGTGCAGGCGACAGTGGGAGCCATAGGGTTTTCCTCCTCCTGGGCGGTGTGGTGCTTGCGGGCTTGTCCTGGGAACCGCGTGTGCAGACCCGTGTCCGTGCCAGCGGGCCCTGGCGCGTGTGTGTCAGCGACAAGCAGTCCCGCGGTCGGGTGCAGTCGCGCGGTCAGCACTGCTGCGTTCTGTCCCCTTCGGTCACCCACGCCTGTGCTGTGCCCTCGTGTCAGAATGACGTGAGTGCTGCTTTCTGTGTGCCCGTCAAGGCTCATATCAACACAGACGGGCGTCACGGCGACGCATCTTGGTTCCCATGGACCTCAGATGCAGCGGCAGCTGCCCGCCCCGACGTCCGCTCTGACATCCCCTCCACCGCTGGCCCTACGACGGTGGCCATCTCAGGTGGGCAGACAGGACCGCGAGCCCACGTGACCCTGGGTCCAGGTCCGAGGGTGTTTTGCGCTCCATCTTGATTTCTTCCCTCAGCCCACGAGGCTCTCTTTCTGGTCCGGTGGATGGAACAGCGTAACACTCCCCCTCCCCCACTCTGACGGACGGACCTTGCTGACGGGTCATTGCTGTCCCCCACGTGGGCTCCGAAAGTGGGAGCCGGGCAGCGTGCCGCGTGTCAGAGCTCCGAGCCCTGCTGAAGCTGTCACTTGTTTAATAAGCAGAGATGTCACTATCCCCTTGAATGGAGAAAGGGAAGGGAAAACAAGAGGATGAATAAAATAGATTATATCCCAAAACATTTTCCTGTGATCGGTAGGTTTTTGGAGCAGTCCAGGCAAGACATAAATGTACACAGATTTGAGTTACGTATCTCAGGATGGATAGATGGACCTTGACACAGGACCGTGGGCAGAGGGAGTGAGTCCCCAAGAAATATGGACAGTGGCCTAAGTGTTCAGCCTAAGCAGCAGCTGATTGTAAGGACAATGCCACTTACTGAGATGCAGAACAGTGGAATAAACGTAGGGATCAGGCAGGAAAATAGGGAGTTCAATTTCTGACTTTTGTATGTGGAAGAAATCTATGACAATTCACGTGACCTCCAGGACCTGTGCAGGTGTGGTTCCCAGGCAGCCTGGGTGACAGGTGACAGCTCGGAGTTCCGCCTGCCCCTGTGGCGATCCATACCATGGGGCAGCAGTCGTTTACACTGTGCCGAAACGTCGTGTCCTCAAACAGGAGCCACTGACGGCTTCGCTTCTCCGTGCTTGCTCGAGATCATGACCCGGAAGTGGTTCAATCTCCCAGCCCACCCCTCACACGTTCTGGTGCCTCCGTCTCCCCGAAATTTCGCTTATGTACTGGGCAATTCATCCCTGAGCTCAGCGATGTCTTTTCTCGTAGCTTCTCAGCCCGCACTGAGAGGAGCCAGTGGGCTCGCTGAGCGCTGTCCCTGGTGATCACCGTGCCGGGCTGCACGGGGTCATCCCGTGCAGCGTCCAGTTCGCCGCTGGTGACAGTGTTTCCTCTGTCCTGCTGCGTCTTGGCACGGACCGCCGTTTTCCCAGCCTGGATAGATGGCTTTTCCTGGCCGTGTCTCCAGCCTCCGTGCCCAGAAGGTTCACCTACCCTCATCCAGTTTCCCCAAAAGCTGCTTCGCTGTGTTTTCCGCCCGTGCGTGCTGTTCCCTTCCAAACCCAGAGCCACCAGCTTCGTTTCTGTCTCAGTGTCACCGCACTTCTAGGTCCCCATGTGTGCATCGAACTCTCCCCCAGAAGCTGTGGCTGAAAGCTCATTATTTCTGTTGATTCTGTGGGTCAGCTCCATGGTTCTCCTGACCCATGCCAGGCCGGACCGCCTAGGATGGCCTCACACATGCACAGTTTGGCTTGGTGACAGGTTAGGTGACCGGCATCACTTGGCAAGATGCCACTCATCCTCAAGCCAGCTAGCCCAGCCTCCTCCCCAGAGTGATGACACAGTCAAGGGGAGCAGGGGAAGGCGGGCCCCAACGAGCGCTTTTCTCTGCATCTCCGCTTGTGTCACATTTGCAATTGTCCCATCACCGAAAGCAATGCACATTGCCAGACCTAGAGTATGTGCAGATGGGGACTGCCCTGTGGCTTGGATGCAGGGAGTGAAATTATCGCAGCCCATCCCTGACACGTGGAAATAGATAATATGGAGAAGCTCCTGCTGTGGCTAAGGATGCCATGGACAGGGGAACGGGGACTAGTCAATGGGACAGAGTTACACTGGTCAGAAAGTCCAGTGGACAACAAAGAGGACGGAGGCATGGGAACAGAGAGGGGCCAATTTAAAAGGAGGCAGCTCATCGAAGCTGACTGCTGATGAGAGGGAAGATAAGGGGAACAGTGGGGAGTTCCGCCGGACGGACGTGGGAGCCTGAGGCTCCAGCGATGTTGGAAAGATTCGATTTGCTGGGGAAGGGGCGGTTAACCCACCCTGAGCAGGACAGAGGTTCAGACGTGCATAGTTCCGTCTGTGGACTAAGCCACTGTTGTTGGCTGTGTGATGGCCTTTTGTGTAGGGCAAGGAATTTTTAAAATTCTAACTTGCAGTCACTCTACATGTTACCAGCCACATGGAAGATGATCACATATCCGCTCTTGGCTCATGACAGAGAGAGGGCACGTGGCACTCTCCGATGCGTGTCTACGGCTTTAAAATACACACCAGGCTCTATTCCTGTCCCGGCCAGAATCCTGGCAGGGCCGTTGGTGGATGGATGGGTCCAGCTCTCAGCGCCATCATCAAGCACTGGGACCGGAGGTCTACGTTTAGAGTGGGGACACCACAAATAGTATGATAACCCTTCAAAGTGTTTCTTGAGGTTTCGTTCAAGATTGAGAGATTGAGAAGAGAAAGTGAAAATCATAAATAAAAATGAAGATCGTGCATTTCTTCCTTTCAGTTGAAAATCGGAATTTATCATATTCCGAGAATGCTCTAACATTCTGACTCCGTGGAGTCATTTTCTGTTTCACAGAGATTTCAAGGGACACAGCAGGAGCTGGCCAGCCACACGAGTTAATGGCAGAAGTAATGTCACCTGTCACGTGTGCGACTCCTTGAGTGTTCCCTTCAAAACGTTTGTGGTTTTATAAAACAGAAACATTCTCAAAATGCATATAAAACACTTAGACATAGGGGGAAAAAGTAATAATTTATACCCACATATGGATGTACATGAATACATCACTTTACTCACTCTATTCCAGAAATTCAGCCGGTCCTTTTCTGGAGAGTGGCCGTAGCCACCATGTGTGATATTGAAACTTAACATATTTGCTCTCCTGTTACCAATCTAGAAAATACCTGTTTCCCCACTCCACTGACCATGCCATGTAAGTTCACTTTGAGTGAGTTGCCATTTCAATAGGTGACAATTAGTGCATTTTTTCTTTCTTGATTTCTCTGTAAGATTAAGGAACTTTTTATATGTTTCTTGGTAATTTGTATTTTATATTCTACGAACTTTCCGTTGGCTATAAATAGCTCATTTTCCCCATTGAGTGGGTAATCTGTTCATCTTAATTATTTTAGAAATCATTTATCTATTCTAGAGGCCAAATCTTTGTCAACTACAAGTGTTCCAAATAATTCTTCCTGTTAATGGATTACCTCACTATTTTTTTTGAAAGTAATTCTATGTTAATTTAAATTCACCTTTGGCAATATCATGATAAAGAAACTTAACTTTTTTTCCTAGATGAACAATACAGTAAATTATGCCAAAATTATTATTGTAACTTTTTTAGATTTAATTTTAAACTTAAATTTGCAAGAATCGACAGAGGACTCCCATATTCTCTTTACCTAGATTCATCAGCTGTTTACATTTTGCTCCTATTTGATTTATCATTCCTGTCATTCTCAGTAGATATAGACATAGGTAGATATAGACACAAGCTATTTATTTCCAAACCATTTGAAAATAAGAGCGATAAAGCACATTCTTTCAAACCCAAGTACAGTGGACTAAATACATTTCCAACGACACCGACTTTCTCTCGCATAGCCACAATTCAGGAAAGTTAGGATTGATTAAATGCTATCATTTGACCCACAATCTATATTCAAATTTTGTCAATTGTGCCAATTAATATTGAGGAAAAAGATTAAAATTACACATGAATAATTAAATATTACTTTACAACTGGTATTTTAGGATCACATATGCTTAACTTTCAAGTCTTTTTAGTCTCCTTTTATCGGAGTCATTTCTCGGTGTTCCTTCTCGATTCTTGATTTTTATGTTTTTGAAGCATACAAGTCCGTTAATTCATAAACTGCCTCTTTGTTTGTGTTTGCCAGATTCTGCCGGGTGGTTAGATTTCTGTTATGCATTTCTGTTATTGATCTGGGTCCTTCTCAACGCACCTTTCAGAAGACATTTGATATTGTTTCATACCAGTTTTGGTGACACTAACTTGGATTACTTGGTTAAGATAAGAAGTTATGTTTTTCTGTGATTAACATTTTCCCTTTTAATTATAAAAATAATTTGTGGGGAGAGACTTTGGGATTGTGTAAGCATTCTGTTCCTATATCACTCATTGTCTTAGCACGATCTGATGACTTTCTAATTCCTTCTTTATCATCCCTTCTTTAGGCATCAGTGAGTGACCTGATGTCAGGATGATTTTTTCCTTCAGCCCGTCCATTCATTTATCATTTATGTCAGTGTAGACTCATGATTCTCGTTTTACTCATCATGTTTGAATCTATTTCTGCCTTCATTTATTTTTTAAAACTACTTTTAAATTTATAGGTAAACTCTGTAGTACAGAGAGTTACCATATTCTTATTCAGAGTTCCTACCGAAGATAATATAGCATTAAGTATGGTACATGTGTTATAAATAATGAACCAATATTTTCATTAACCAAAAGTCATACTTTACTCATGTTTCCTTGGTGGCCACCGAATGTATTTTATCTGTTCCAGAATCCCACATTACATGGACTTGTCACGTTTCTGTAGTCTCCCTAGCCCTGTGACAGTTTCTCAGAATTTTCTTATTTTTGATGACTCAGCCATTTTCGGGGACTGCTGAGCAAGTGTTTTGTAGACTGTCCCTCAGCTGGATTTACTGGATGCTTTTCTCGTGGTCAAACTGGGTCTGTGGATGTTGGGGGGAGGCTCGCCGAGAGGAAGTACTGTTTTAATCATGTATCAACAGCGCATACTATCAGTATGACTGTCAATATTGACCTTGAACTGTTGGCTGAGGCAGTGCTTGTTGGTTTCTAGACTGTGAAGTTACTTCTGTCCCATTTTCCATACTGTGCTCTTTGGAAATAAGTTGCCTTGTGCAGCCCACACTTGGGGAGTGGGGAGCTATGCTTTACCAGCCGTGTGTGTGGAGGTGTGTCTACACAAATTTTTCAGGATTCTTCTGCATGGGTTGCCCCATTTCCCCTTTTATTTGTTTGTTTGTTTGTTTGTTTATTGAGTTTATTTATGTAAGTATGGACTCGTGGATATTTATGTTACATTTTGGGATAAAACCCAACTCTACTTTATTTATTTTGACGCATGAATTTTCCCAATGCTGCTTCCTTCACCGTGACTTCTGTATCTTTTTTTTTTTCAAGCACTTCCTTCCTCTCACATTTTTCTTCAAAAATGAACTCTTCAGTCCTTGCTTTTCTGATCTGAAATATCTTATTTATAATATATAAATTTCCCATACACACACAGGTTATGTTCAGTTTAATAATATTTTTTCCATGATCCCTTCTTCACCAGCACTGTGGACCATCCAGAAGTGACAAAGGCCACCGCAAAATCATGAGGCAAGGGCTTTTCTGTAAGCCCATAAGCCCTCGAAAAGATCTTAAAATGAAGTGACTTAGGCAGGATTTTGTTCATAGCTTAAAAACGGCTCGGCTTAGGAAATTTACTTTGGCTCCCCAATGTCTTTGTTGGTTATGGACTTTTTCAAGTCTTTTACTTTGTTTCGTTGCTTTTGTTTTATGAACTTGCAAGTGTCCGGTACCTCTCCCACTGCCTCATATGGTCTTTTTCTGCATATTCCAAGCAAGATGTGCACGTGTGTGCGCGCACACACACACACACTCCCAGAATCACTGTTCATTAAATTAATGTTCCCGGGGTCTGGAGTTTGAGAGGTATCCTGAGCCCAGACAAAACATTGGATTGTAAGGGAACCCACCCGAGTCCCGCCCCGTGAGTGGTCACAAGAGAGTTTATTTTGCAGCCTTTTCTCCGCACATGGAGAGAACCTTCTGCGCCCCTGTTGCCGAAGCCCCGAAATTTGCCTGCGAAAATCAAAGTCAGTATCCGGCCTCCAAGAACCTGTCCGCCCTGAGAAGATTTTCCCGGTGAACGCTGACCTCACACGTGAGGTGCAGGTGTTAGAATTGCAGGCAACTTCCAAAAAGCCGTGTTACAGCGCCATCTATCATCGGAAAACGGAAGTGTGGGAGCGAAACATTAACCGCGGAGAACCCGGGCTTGCAGCAGCGGCCAGAGGGCGTGGCTGTTGGAAGTAGATCAGCGTCCGGAGAAAACCAGAGTCCGGGGACCGCGATGGATTTTGGTGAAGACAGGAGTAGGATACCTTGTAAGTTACACAATTAAGAGAAGCTGACTTCGACTATTTTTTTTTTTTAATTACAGAAGTTTACAAGTTAAAAGATTCATCTACAGTATTTCTTTTTTCTATTTCATTCCATACTGCCTGTTAAACTTGTGTATACAGTTTCGGTCACACCACCCTGAACAAGCCCGATCCCTTCTGATCTCAGAAGCTAAGCAGGGTCAGGCCTGGTTAGTACTTGGATAGGAGACCACATAGGAAGAGCAGGTGCTGTAGGCGTAAAAAATAAATAAATAGATAGATAGATAGATAGATAAGGGATAGTAAGCTGACAAGGTCCTTGCAACCTGTGAGGTTAACCAACGGTTGCCTCGCCTAAAAAAAATAATAATAAAAATAAAAAAGAAACTTATGTATATATTCATGTTTTTCAGGATGTTTACAAATATATTAGAATCTATATCTATACCTATATATAGATTAGGATGCAGATTAGATGGAAACATAGGTATCAGATTTTTCATGACATTTTCAAATATATTCAACTGAATACACGTTTCTATATATTTCTATATACTTAATATGTAGAAATAAATAGAATACATCTGTAATATTCACATTTTCCAAATTGATTTTTATGTGGTGTTTTTATATATATTGATTTTTACTTACAGTGTTTTTCTGTCATTAAATATACAGCTACATTATTTTTCTTAGCATTTTGTATTTCAAATTATGTACACCCTTGATTTTGTCTATGCCCCATTGATAAATGTTTACTTTCTTATTTTTCACTTTTGCAGAAAATGCCACAGAGGACTAAAGTTTACCCTTTAGTAAAAATAAAAGTGGAGGGTCAAAAAGAGGCTACAGCAAGATATATCTTACCTTAAAACGTGTAAGTACCAAATATGCAGTTGTCAAACCTGAATATTGGTAAATTCATCTTTTCCTCATCAGGCTAGCATGGCTTTTTCACTACTTTATCTTTTGGAAACGACCCCCTCATACGATTTAATGTGTTTAAAATTAGGTTGCTTTTGTTTTTATTAATTTGGAGTCAGTCTGTATTCTGAGTATTACACTAAATACTACACTACAGATGTCATATTTTCTAAATGCTTGACTATTTGTAGTCTTATTCAAGCTATTTTACCTAAACTTATAGAAAAAATCTTTATTATTTTTAGATTTCATGCCTCTATATAAAAATATTTTGTTTTCATTTAAAACACTTTTATTACACCTGGGATTTATGTACATACAATAGCAAAGATGGAGAATCTAAGATTTTATGAATGAATGGCTGATCACGCAAATTTTTTAAAATTATCCATCCACTGGAGGTTGTGGATTTTAATTAAAGTCCGTTTGTATTAAGGCAAGTTCTATACTGTATAGAAATACATTCAGTTGTGGGGCTGTGTTACTTTTCCCATTTTGGAGCATTTGCTTTCGTTGGTTCTGGGACATCTGATTAAGTACTTTAAGGCACATGCTACTTTGGACCTTCTTGATGTGTCAGATGCAGCATTTAAGAAATGACCTGTAAGAACCTGTACAGAACCTACAGACTGTAGGGCTCGACAAAGCGTCCTGAAACGCTGCGTCCCCAGCGCAGCGGAAACAGTTCGCTTTGCGCTCTGACACTTGTCGCGCAGCGCGCTGTGGAGCGGGGAGGATGTGCAGCCGATGGGGCGGGGCGGAAACGGCCTTCCGGAAGCGTTTTGTTTTTTTCCCCCCCTTGACTTAGAACAGCCCCGGCTGCACGCGGCGGAGCTCGGGTCTCCGGCGCCCGCGCACGCCCGCCCCGCAGACCGGCGCCGCGCTGTGCGCCTGGGGCCTGCGCTCCGTTCCCGGCGCGGGCCGGGCCACGTGACAGGCGGCGTCGGCGGGCGGGACTCGGCGCCGCGTCCTGGTCCTTCCGGGCTTCCGTCCGCGCGGCTTCCGGCCGGTCCGCCCGCGTTTGAGGCCCCCGCGCAGCCGGGCCCGCGGCTGTTCGTTCCGCGCGGACCGGACGCCGCCGAGTCGGTCCGGGGGCCTGTCGGCCGCGGGGCTTTGGGGTTCGCGTCTCGGCGTTTAGCGGAATCGGCTTTTTCTAGACAATGCGGAAGTGTGGTTTCATATCCATCGACGTTTACGTCTGCCCACAAGTCCGAAGTCGTCCAAAGTCTTCCTTTTTGGTGTTAGTGCTGTTTTTCGTGCTTCAGCTTGGTTCCGTTCGTCAGGACTTCGCGGCCGTTTGCAGTGACTCTGGCGTTGAGCCTCGTGTGGCGTTTGCCCGGATGCCCCGTTAATTGAGGCCTTTGGAGGCTTTGAGTGTTTCTCACTCTCTCATCCACCGCGCCAGCTCCGGGAACAAAATTTCTCCCAGAATTTAACGCATTATCTGAAAAATCCTGTGATGATTGCCAGCGTAAAGCCTGGCTTCCGCATTAAAACCTCTGATTTACCCCAGGCTTCTACATTCAATGTTAGTTTAACTTAATGTTGTTTGATGAGTTTCAAAACGGCTTCTCTCTGACCCTTTTGAACCCCTCCTGTTGGCGACCCCTCCTGCTTGTGACCTCTGCCCCTTGACCTCACAATGCACCTCCTGGACTAAGGACCTTTGTCTCACATGGAGCCCCTGCGCCCCCTATGCTCAGGCATCTGTCTGCGCGGACACCTCTCCACTAGTGTATCACACAAACTAAGCAAGGTCTGCTCTCCTTTGGACGCATCTTAAATTATTTGGAACTTACCTCTGGTCTTCTGCACTCTAAAAGTTATTATAGAAGTTTATTAACAAAGATAAAGGGGAGCAGAAGCGGGGGGACATCCAATAACGTGACATTCCTGATGTAACATTTAGTATGTTTGTTCAACTCTCAACCCTATAATATTCCTTTATGGACTATTCAGCAGTGTATATGTTATTATGTTGCTGTTTCTAACTTTTTTTACTTTGTTAAATAGATTTTATTTTTAGAGCAGTTCTAGGTTCCCAGCAATATTGAACAGAAAGTACAGATTCCCACGTACCTCCTGCACCCACACATGCACAGCCTCCCCCATTATCAACGCCCCCCCCCACCAGAGTGCTACATGAGGTACAACTGATGAGCTTACATTGACACATAGTTTATTGTCCAAAATCGGTAGTTTACATTAAGGTTCACCTTCGGCGTGGTGTGTGCATGAGTTTGGACCAGCTTACCGTGACACGTGTCCCCCATCACGGTATCACAGTAGTTGACGCCCTCCAGTCCCTGCTCTGCCTATTCGTCCCTCCCCCATAATGCCTGGCAGCCTCTGAACTTCTTGTCTACACAGCTTTGCCTTTTCCAGAATGTCTAGTTGGTATCATACAGTATGTAGCCTTTTCAGATTGGCTTCTTCCACTAAGTCATATGCATTTAAGTTTTCTCCATCTTTTCATGGCTGGATAGCTCATTCCTTTAGTGCTGAACAATATTCCATTTTCTGGGTGGATCAGTTTATCCATTCAGCAACTGAAGGTCAACTTGGTTGCTTGCCAGTTTTTACAGTTATAAATAACACTGCAATGAACATCCGTGTGTAGGTTTTTGTGCGAACACATTTTCAAGTCCTTTATGTACGTACCAAGGAACCTGAGAATCAGATCACATGGGAGAAGAATGTTTAGTTTTACAGGAAACTGCCACACTGTGTCCCAGTGTGGCCACACCATTCGGCATTGCCACCAGCAACAATGAGAGTCCCTGTGACTCCACATACTCGCCGGCGTTTGGTGCCATCAGCATCCTGGGTTTCCTCCATTCTCCTTAAAATAAATTTTATTTTTCAAGTACAGTTGAAAGATAATATTAGTTTCAGCTGTACAGCATGGTGGTTAGACATTTATATATCTTATGAAGGAGTCTCCCTGATAAGTCTACGCCCCACCTGGCACCGTACACAGCAATTACAATATCATTGACTGTATTTCCTGAGCTGTACTTTATATCCTTGTGACTATTCTGTAACTGCCAATTTGTCCTTTTTAATCCTTTTACCTTTCTCGCCCAGTCCCCCACCAGCCTCCCATCTGGTGACTATCAGATTATTCTCAGTGCCTCTCTGTGTCTGTTTCTATGTGTTAGGCAGGGCTGCTATGCGTCCCAGTCTTAGTAGAGTGGCCTTATGTAGTAAGTGTCCTGTGGAGACCAATGGCACAGTCTGGTCACCTGAGCCGGGTGCTCCAGGTGTGTCCCTTGTGTGGGTTTTGTGTGTCCTCCTGCTAGTTGAGCCTTGGTTGCTGTTGGCACGTCAGTGGGAGGGGTGATGGTCATGAGGACTGGCCGTGACCGTGAGGTGTCGTGCAGGGCTGACCCTAACGGAGCAGGACTCGCTGTAGCTGGGCTCTGGTGCCTGCCCAGTCCGCCCTTTGGGTGTGTCATCCTCAGTGGTGACTTTGGGTGGTGCTCCAGCTCGGTCTGAAGCCAGCCACTGGGCGTGCAAGCTGGGGTCTCCCAGGAAGGGCCCGGCCACAGGCCACGTTCAGCTGTGGCCTGTGCCCTGCCCAGGGCCACCTGGCATGAGCCACCAAGCACTCTGCAGACGGCTGCCACCCACGCTGGGCTTGGAAGTGCCTCGAGAGGCCAAGCTATAAAGTGAGGCCTCTGCCACTAGTGTCGGGCTGGGCGCTGCTCAGCAAAAGGTGCGGGGCACATGGAGGCCAGATGCTGCTTGTTTGGGGTTTATGGGCCTTTGAGAGATTTTAGGAAAGTCCGCAGCATGAGCCAAGACAGGCTTTTTGTATGAAAACGCCACTGGATAAGGCTTGGGGGCTGCAGGTGCGAGGGGTGGGTCTCAGGGAATCACCTGTGCAGGGAGCATGGCATCAGCAAGGTTGATGGAGACTCAGATATGGTGCCCACCTGTGCACGCAGGCTGTGTGTGGGAGGAGGCTCAACAAAGGAGTAACGGCCTCTCCCAAAGTTCTTTCTGGGAGAAAGCCACCCCTCCAGCTCTCACCCTGAAGCCGGACAGCTCAGCTCCTCCTCGCGTGTCCCCGGTGCCTTCCGAGCTGCTGCCCCGGAGCTGGAGCTCGGGGTGAGTGAGTCCGTCAGCGGTGAGTGCACGGCGGCCCTTTAAGAGGTCGCCTGAGACTCCAGCTGCCCTCCTTCCCACTTGGCTGCCATCCCCGCTGGTTTTCCCAGCCAGAAGCGGTGGGGACTTCTCTTCCTGGCACTGGAACCCTGGGCGGGGGAGCCTGGTGTGGGGCTGGGACCCCACGCTCCTCCAGGGAGACGGCCACAGTCGAGACATTTTCCCCCGGTCTTTAACCGCCACAGTGGATGCGGGACCAGCCCATCCTGCATCTCCGCCCTCCTGCAAGTCTCCACGTGGCTGCTTCTGTGTGTCCCTAGTTGTAGGACTTCTGTTTAGCGGGACTTAGGTGCTTCTCAACGACGGTCGCTCTGTTGTTGTAATTTTGAGGTGGCTGTGGGAGGACAATAAGCACAGCGTTCACCTGCTCTGCTGTCTTGACCAGAAGCCACTGTGTTCCTAATTTTTGAAGGAAGAATTTTGTTGATAAAAATTCGAGGTATCCATAGACAAAAGTTACATAATGCAAGACCATCATCTGTCTTCTGACTCTTGCACTGTGTAACCACCAACACTGATACTTCCATGATAATTTTCAGACCTTCAGACCTATGCTTGTGAAACACACAGATGTTTTATTCTGTAGATGTTTTCGTTTTTATGCCTACACATAAAACCATAAAATGATAATCGTTTTATTTTCAGCTGGATATTCTGTATTGTAGTATTGCCACACATTACCAGTGTCCTTATATTTAGTTGGAACATTATTACTCAGAAAAATACCTGGTTGTATTACCGTTATACCCGCTTCACAGGTGAGGACACTGAGTGTGAGGTAGGTAGTGTAACTAGTGGAAGGTTACATAGGTGTTATGTGACACAGTCAGATGCTGTCACCTGCATTCTCTCTACACCACCATCCTCTTCTCCGCCGAGTAGGCATAAACGCCTTCTCGTTATCCTGCTCTCCTGTGCTCTGGGTGTATTAAAAATTGAGTAATTAATCGAGTCTCAAATGTTTGCGTAGTAATCTGTTGTAAAAATGTGCCATAATTAGTTTACCCAATCAACCATTATTCTCTGATAGGTCTATGTAGTATTCAGTACGTTTTCCCTTTGCTGCCAAAATACACATATCCTGTACATTTATCTGTGCTAGAGGCCTGTTTTATATATGTTTATACAATTTTTAAGGCCCAGGTAAAAGTATGTGCCTCTCTGTAATCTTAATACATGATTACAAATCCTTCTCCAAGTTATATCATTTTCAATTATGTACATGAGCAGTGCTACATGTGACAATATAAGAAGCATTTTTCATATTGAAAAAGTGGGTATCTCATTTTCAAATTAGAGTACATAATTCTTTCATTTTAATGGCTATGTCGATACTGTCTGTTGCCTTTAGCTAAACCTTTCTCACTGTTTTAATGAAGTTTGTTAGGGAGTGACATATTAGGTGGACTGATCACAATAAACCAGAAAATAGGGCAAGAGAAAGTGAAGCACAAAGATGCTGTTTAGGGATAACCACTGAGCAAGGCCCTCTGGGAAGCTTGTGTGTGTGTGTGTGTGTGTGTGTGTGTGTGTGTGTGTGTGAAGAAGGAGTTGTGTAAGCTGTGACCAGATGCAATGGAACCTAGCTGACCCTGCTTTAAGATTTCTGGTGTTAAAGAAAAACCTTACTTTGTTTTTTTATATATGCAATCAGTATTTATTTTTATCTCATCAAGCTTCAAGTTCCGGTAAGCAAATGTGGACCGTTAGGAAAGCTCAGGAATGTCCCATTAGTCTCGACCTCATTCTCGTTTTCTTTCCTTCCATCCTCAATACACAGGTTTTTATACTCCTCCAATTCTGGGAAAAGAGATGAGGACGGCGGTGGGGACTACTGTGACATCTCTGGACAGATGGCTTCTGTGTGGATCGTATGTCCTGTTGGCAAACATACCTGCGCCACCCCCCTTCCTGCAGGTGGAGTTGTGGGTTTAGTGCAGGGGCTTAGCATTTTCTTGTGGAGCAAGAGATACGGCATACCATCTGCAAAATACTTTCATTTCTTCTTTTCCTGCCTGTACGAGTTTTGTTTAATTTCTCTTTGCTCAATTGCTTTAGCTAAAGCACCTAGGACTATGCTGAAGAATTATTGAGTGTGGACTTCTTTGCCTTGTTTCAATGAAAAAACATCAATCTTGTACAATTAAGTATATCAGTTGTAGGTTTTATAAATGTTTTGTTTTGTTTTTTTTATCAAGTTGAGGACATTATTTGGGCTTAGGGCTGTTCCTACTTTTCTGATAGATTTGATCCACAGTGGACATTAGAGTTTGTATGCCTTGAATCTTTCTAAAGTTATTTAGACTTATTTTGTCCCAGAATATGGTCTATTGTGGTAAATGTTCCACGTGCACTTAAAATGAGTATATATTTTTCTGCCATTGGGTGAAGCTTATAAATGTATAAATGTCAACTAGATCATTAGTTGATAGTGTTCAAATAGTGTATATCTTTACTGGTATTTTTTCTCTATTTGTTCTAGCAAATATTGAGGGGTAGTAGGATTTCCAACTATAAATTTGGATTTGTCTATTTCTCCTTGAGTTTCTGTCAGTTTTTTCTAGTTGGCATGCATTTTGAGGATTTTTTATTTGGTGCATAAAGGATTAAGATTACTATGTATTCTTGATAAATTGACATATAGTATTATGAAATAGCCACCTTTATCCCTGATACTATTTTTAGTGTCAGATTTACCTTGAATGATATTCTATGGCTGTTAAAGCTTCGTTCTGATTTTTGATAGAATTGTATATTTTTTATCCTTTTACTTTCCCCTATGTGTGCCTCGATATTTAAACTACGTTTCTGCAGGCAGCAGATTGCCAGCTCTTACTTGTACGTCCAACCTGACGATCTGTTTTTGAGTTTCCGTATTTAGACCCTTGACATAGAAAATTATCATTAGTTTAAGTTTAAATGTAATTTTTCCACTTGTCACACACATTATTTGGTCCTCTTTTCTTCTTTTCTGCCTTGTTTGGAATAATATGTTACATAATGCTTCCATTTTTGTCTCCTTTAGTGGCTTATCTATAACTTTTTATTAGTATTGTGGTTGATTTCGGGTTATTGCCTACATTTTTAACTTTTCAAGTTTACCTGCACATGACATTCTACCACTTCATGTACTTAGTAAAAGCCTTAAAATTGTATCGTTCCGTTTTTCTCTTTAAAACTTTGTGAAATTGTTGTAATATAGTTTACATTTATGCTAGCAACCCCACAGGACATTATAATTATTTTCGTCTAATAAGTACATTATGTGTTAATGATATTTAAATGATAAGGCAATATGTCTTCTATATTTGCCCACGGAGTTCCAAGCCCCATGCTCTTCACTCACCATGTAGACATGGATGTCCATCTGGTGTTGTGTCCCTTCTGGATGAAATTAAGCAGTCCTTGTCGTGAGTGTCCATGAGTCATCAATTCTCTCATCTTACATATACATGAAAATGTCTTTATTCTCCTTTGTTTTTGAAAGGTGTCTTTATCTTGTACACAATTCTAGATGGACAATTTTTTTGCTTTTAGTATTTTAGCAATATCCGCATACTCTCATCCTGCTTGTCTTCTTTCTCCTGAGAAATCTGTCATCCTCACCTCTGTCCCTACACAGGTTGTTCTCTTGCCACTTTCTTTCAGGCCAGGTTAATAAAAACATGGGATGGATGCCACTAGGCTAACAGGGATTGCGGTAGACTCTGAAGAAATAAATATGCTCTAAAATTGGTAAAATATACTAATAATAAGGAGTTGGAAATATTTATTGGAGCTATGGTAACAGAGCTCTCAGTGACCAAGATTTTACTTGATGTCAGAGTGCTAATTTCCCAGAAGAAAGAGGAGGCGCAGAGGAGGTGAGAAGCATCCAGGTCGTTAGGGGGACTTAAAACAGTGGTTTGAAAGTGGGGAGGCTGGAAAGAGGCTGAGGTGGAAGTCAGGGTTCACATCCTGTCGTGAGATCAGAAGAAATGAAACATGTTAAACTTCAAGTTAAGATCCTCTCCGGATTAAATGGAAGTTGGGGTTTATGGGGAAGTAGGCAAGAATATGGGTGAAGACAAAGGGTCAGCCATCCATTGTTTTGTGCAATTTAACATGGAGGAGGTGAGGAGAAAAATGCGCTTGCCGATGGTTTGCGGGGGGCGGGGACCAGCCACCTTCGGGTTCCAACCCCGTTCGCATTGGCAGAAATCAGAGGTTATGAGAAGGTGACATGACTGGAGGGCAGGCATGCGGAGACCGAAGTCACCGCATTTGCCCGTGAGCCCCGATAAGAGAACCGTCTGTGTCGCCCCGTGTCCAGCACGTGAGGGGTCACAGAGGGGTGACACGGGTGACGTGTCCCAGGTCTCAGAGCACCTGGGAAACTGACGTGCGGGTGCAGAGCTGCGCTTGGGCGCCCGGTGACAGGACTCGGGGAGCGGAGGGGACGCGCGGCATGGCCCGTGGGGACACGTGAGGATGCTCGGGGTCCGCGGGCAGGGCGCGAGCCAGCCGGGTGGGCGGGGCGTGTGGGGGGCCGGTGCGGCAGAGGGGACCCTGGGCGTGGTGACTCGGGGACTGGGGCGCACGACCCAGGGGCGGGGCACCCGGGAGTGGCGGCAGTGCGCGCGGGCCGTGGGGTCCCGGGTGTCTGGGTCTCGTTCCGCGCGTCGTCACCGCCCGTGGGGTCCGTGGACTGGGAGGACAGAGCGGTGGGGACGCGTCCGTCCGCCGGGGAAGTGGCCGGAGGTGGCCGGCGGGGCCGGGCGTGCGGGGCAGCACGGCCGCAGGGCCGTGAGGGCGCCGGGTCGTCGCGTGTGGGTCCCTCCGGCCCCCGCCGAGCGTGGGCTCGCATCCCTGTGCGCGCGGGGGGCGCGCGCGGCCGCAGCCCCGGCCGGGGCGCAGCGCCCCCTGGCGCCCGCGCGCCCCGCTGTGCGGAGAGGGGACCCTTCGGTCCCATCGCAGAGGCTGGGGCGTCCTCTGGGGCATTAAATCGCTCGTGCCCTCCGTTTAGTACCTCCGGCGCCTAGTCTGTAACGGGGCCGGCGACTTCCCTCCTTAACTGGGACCTTTTGAACCACAGTGGACGTGGAGCTCTTTCCCGCGGGCAGGGAGCCGGGCCAGGGGAGCGGCTGTGCGAACCGCCTGCGCAGGGCCGTGGCCGCGCGCAGAAGCGCGGCGCGGGCGACCTCGGTCGATAACACGTCGCCACAGGTGCGCCGGCGTGTCCGCAAAGCGAGTTAATATTCTCCTGTCCCCGCCCCCGCCCCACCTGCAGGCTGACACCCCCCCAGCGCCCCCTCCTCCCTCTGCACCCCCACCACGCTGTGTCTCCCCCGCCCCGCCCCGGGTTCCCGGCGGGCACGCCCCCTCTGTGCCGCGCCCTGTCCCCCGCGGAGCCCCCGGCACTCAACGCCCTTCTCGCCAGCGGAAGCCCGCGCCCGGGGACCTCGGGGACCGCGTCCCGCGCAAGCGCAGAGGACCCACCTGCTGCGCGCGACCCCCTCCCCGGACTCCACCCTGCCCGGCGGGGCCTCGGGCACCCGGGAGCCGGACTTCCGCTGCTGGACCCCGCAGCGCTGCCGCCACAGGGCACCGGCGCCCGCCCCTCCTCGGGGCTCGGTGGCCAGGTTAGCTGTGACTGTCCCCCCGGGCTCGGTCCCCACCAGGCGTGCGAAGGACCCGCTGCTCGGCAGGCGCCGTGCACGGCCGCGTGGGCCTCGCCCTGCGGGCTTCGCTCTTTTCTTTCAGCTGCAGCGTCTTTAACTTGTGTGTAAATTCTCCTATTTCAAGTCACATAAATGCCCTCTACGGCCAGGTCGCTATTTTTGTATGGTGCATACTTTCCATTCCTTTTTTTTTTAAGAATGCGTTTACAGCTGTTGTGTAAAGGAGCTTCGCAGTTGGGATCTTTCCAAGCATCTCTCTTTACTAAAGTGAATGGGATTTTTTTTTTTTACCCCATGGGGAAGGCAGACATTGCATTTTTCCTGTTTCAGTGTTTTCCAGAAGTTGCATTTATCCACCTTTCTGCTATTTAGCTGATTCACTGGTGCCCACTATTTCAGGCCGAGGCTGGGACACCTGTCTAACTAGAGGTCTGTGGACAGGCTGCAGAGAGTCCTGGACAGTGAAGGTCAGATCCCTCAGTCTTGACTGAGCAGCGTTTCCTCACAAGAAAGTAGCAGGAGACGAAAAAGCGAGACCCGGGTAGACACAACTCAAGGCAGCACCCTGACAGGGCGTGCTTCTGAGATGGGGTGGCGTCGTCTGCTGTGCAAGTAATGACGTCCTTGATGTAATGGTCTAAAAGCCATTCTGGAGGGACTATTCCTTGCAGCAATGACGTGTGAGCAACCAACGGGGCAAAAGCATCATTGCTTTGTGGATATTTTTACTCCAGAGCACAAGACTGCCATCCAGGGCTCGGGCTCAGTGCTCCACACAGATCGCAAAGGGCAGAGCTCAGTCAAAAAGTGACCCCTCATCTTGACTCTGTTAGACCACTAACCCTAACTTTACTTAGTCGAAGAGCAATCCTGTGCTCCATACAAATTGCATAAAATGTGGCATTTTTGTAGCAAGGTGATTCTCAAATTTAGAGGAAGAAACTGGAGGGTTTTAAAAAGACAAACAGGTGATGAGCCGGATTGGCTTCTCTTTCTTTTGGTGATAATTTTCTTTTGCTCTTAGAAATAGAAAACTACTCAAACTACTTCATAATGGCAAGTGTATCAGCCACACGTAACAGTGAAAGGCAGGGTGGGGTCCCTCCGAGTGCTGCGGCAGTGGGCAGCCTTCACCCATGGGCGGTGACATGGAAGGACCTCGGCCATTTTGCGGTCGGGAGGATGAAAGGGTCAGGGCCAAGTTCAAACGACTTCCTCATGCCCTAGCCTTTTTCTGCTGCACTGACCCTAATTCTGTGGCCCGTGCTGAGTGAGGCGACAGTACACAGGGCCACCATGTGCATGCGAACTGGCGTCCCTGTCCTCTTCCTGTGCCAGGCCTGGAGGGCTGTTTGCTGACGCGCAGTGGGGCCGATGTCGAGTGAACCCGTGCGTGGTGCCTGCCCCTGCTTCTTCTGCATGTGAGGGGCGCTCTGGGCTACCACACACACGATAAGGAAGGCGGCGCCACACCCCAAGGGCCGTTTCCAGCTTTACACAGGCCTAACATGACAACATGACAACCATGGGGGCTTGGCCGTGAGGCTTTCCGCTTTGTGCCACGTGTTAGACTGCAGACTGCTACTCATTCATTAAACCCCTGGTTTCGTGAGATGCTCTGTCACAATGAGGACGGTCACACCTCGTGAAAAGCCATGGGAATTAAAGAGGCAGCTGGCACACACGTCTGCTCTGTCAATATTTTTGTTATTTTCTGAGCAGAGCTGTCTCCTAAGTTGGCGGGCTGCAGTGCAGAGGGCAAAGCCATGGAAAACAGCGAGGCATCTTCTTTGCTCTTGGATTGGCTAAAAGGCACCGCTGGATTCTGGGCATGGAGTCAGCACAGCCACCTGCACAGATGGGGTGGGGAAACCGGTTTGGGGTGCCCGCAGAAAACGGGGCCCGTGCGGGGTCTCAGGGGTTAGCCCGCGGATGGGGTATGCGCTGAGACCCAGCTCCCACGCTCAGCAGCCCTGCCTGGGGCACTAGTTCACTTCAGCCATGCGGTTAGGTTAACACCCAAATGCATCACCACCTGTCAATGTCAAAATACCATATCGGGACTCATGTTTCTGTTTTACAGACCAGAACTCTGAGGCCAGACACATTAAGAAGCCTGCCCAAAGCCGTGCAGTCCGCAGCAGGCCTGGAAAATCAGCCGGGGCAGCCAGGGCCACGAAGGTCACCTCGCGGTGCAGGAGCCCCCACAGAAGCCCCCGCCGCAGCCGTAAGTAGCAAAACCACCTGGCATTTCAGGTGTTTTGTCCGCCTCTTGCTTTCGTCCTCCTGCCCTTCCGCAGTGCAGCCTTTGAACACCACAGTGAAAAATGGCCTTGGCATGTCACCTTTGGCCTGGTACAGCTGTCATAATAGTCTATATGGGGGGTGGCCGCAAGCTGTGGCCTATTAATAGCAAGTGGCAGCCTCCAAAATCAAAGAAACTGTTTTATGATGTTTACTGCAATGTCAAGATTTTACAAGTAAAACTTGAGATCCAAGCGTCTCCTCTCTCCTCCTCAAAACATAGTTTGGTGGCGAAACATCAGTTTAGTGTTATTGCCGAGGGTAGGCAAAGCCAGCCACCGTTTAAGGTGCGAGGACAGAATCGTAATCAGTAATATTTTATAGTAACACTTATGTAGTGATGAATTATTGCAATGGGAAAGGAGGGCCCAGTGTGAAATGCACTCAACAGAGGCGAGTGGGTATTTCACAGAGAGGATGAAGAGGAGGCAGGGAGGTGAGAAAATGGCAGAGATTTGCTCAGTGTGAGTTAACTAGGGCCGTCGTGTCTGCTGCTGACACTTCCCGAAGCAAAGGTTCTGTCCCAGGCAGAGATTGGGAGACAGAGGCCCTGACCTTCCCAATTTTATTACAAAGGAAAACCTTTTGGGTCTTTGAAAAGACTGCCCTGAGGCAGAAGAGATACATATACATCTGAAAGGGACAGAGGAAGGATTCAAAAAAGTGTGACACCATTTTAGGAAATGCTGGAAAAAGAGTGGGTCCGGGCCAGACACATGGTCGATTCTTCCTGCAGCCTCGAAACATCCTGGGGATCGAGCTGTTAGAAACAGTGATCGTGTTTGTTTGAATCTTTGAATGTATGAGGAGAGGGATGCACACAATTACGTGTGCTGAGGGTCTGTCGCTTTCATGGGTCAAGGTTGAGGGCTACTTGAGGAGAAGGCTCAGAGGAACCTGGTGATAGTTTGTCCAAGGACATAGCCTGTCAGTATCAAAGATAGCAATGCAGACTAGAGTTCATATGGAATCTCAACAGACCCTGATTTGTCGAAGCCATCTTGAAAAGGGACAAAGATGAAGCTCTTGTAGTTTCTGATCTCAAAACTTATTACAAAGCTACAGTACTTCAAACAGCATGGGCCTGGCATGAAGACAGACATGTAGACCAATGGAATAGAACAGAGAGCCCAGAAATGAACCCTGTGTCAATGGTCAAGTGACTTAAGAGGGTGCCAAAGTCATCCAATGGGAGAACGCCAGTCTTTTCAGCAGATGATGTTGGAAAAACTGATATCCACTTGTAAAGTATAAAATTTGGCCCTTATACCATATACAAAAACAACTCAAAATGGATCAAAGACCTAAATATAAGGTCTAAACCTATAAAAATCCTTGAAGAGAACATAGGGGAGGGCTTCGTGGTAACAGAGCGGGCAGGAGAAATGGCAGTGGTTGTTTAAAGGGTCCAGAGTTTCATTTTCACAGGGGAAAAGAATTTCAGAGACTGGTTGACAGTGTGAATGTACGAAATATTACTGAACCATGCACTTAAAAATGGTTAAGACAGTAAAGTTCATATTGTGTGTCATCCACCACAATTACACCTTTTAAAATTCCTGTTTTCTTATATGTGAATATATTAATTTAGCTTCAGCATTGTCATATTTCACTCAAATTTTTAATCAAATGGATAATAACAGTCATTTAATTTTTATAGAAGAAAAATGGAGTTTATTCTTTAGATGTTTTA
Organism: Eidolon dupreanum; assembly: GCA_028627145.1. Taxonomy (NCBI): domain Eukaryota; kingdom Metazoa; phylum Chordata; class Mammalia; order Chiroptera; family Pteropodidae; genus Eidolon; species Eidolon dupreanum. The sequence goes on along the minus strand of CM053516.1, from coordinate 19,348,776 downwards.
CTTACTTCGAGTTGACAGTCCATGTTTCTGTTGCTTTTGGCTTTCCTGGGCTGTCGATTGTGGAGTGTTGAGGGAGTCTGATGCTTCAAATCACAGCCCATCACAGTGGTCTATTCTTTGTTTTGCCCCCATAAATCTGTGTCATCCTCATAATGAATTTTTATATTATTCCCATCCATTTTCTGATCACTGGCTCTTTTAAAATGAAGGATATTAAATGGGAGCCGAATCACTGATAAAAAGTTGTATAGTGGTGAGGAAGAGAAGCAGAGCCTAAGTTCAGTGCATTTTTTTAATCCAAGGGAAGGGTACCCAAGACCCCCCTGAGTGTCCAGGAAGTGAGTTTCTAAAGTGAGATAACACTGTATTCATTTGCCTGGGTTGCCATAACAACACACCACAGACTTGGTGACTTAAAGAATAGAAATTTGTTTTCTCAGAGGTTTGGAGGTGAGAAGTCCAAGATCAAGGTGTTGGCAGGTTTGGTTACTTCCGAGCCCCTTCCTTTGACTTGCAGATGGCCCCCTTCTCACCTGTCCCCAGATGGTCTTTCCTCTGTTATCATCCCCAATGTCTCTGTGGGTGTCCAAATTGTCTCTCCTTATAAGGACACCAGTCACATTGGATCAGGGCCGACATTAATAGCCGCATTTGAACTTAATCGCCTCTTTAAAGGCCACATCTCCAAATGCATTCACGGTCTGAGATATGGGGTGTTTTTAACATGGGGGGCGTACTACTAATTCAAAGAAGGAAGGACAAAAAATAAGGAAATTGATGCAGTAACCCATTTATTTGTAAGTTGGGTTTATTAAGGTGGTTCAAGGTATTTCAACAAATGCACCCAGGAATGTAGCCGCCACTGTTATTGACTTAGCACATCATTTGTCACCCCCAAAATTTGTTGTGCCATTTTGTAGTTTATCCCTGAGTATATCATATTTTAGATACTATTGTAAAATACATTTTTAACATCTGTATCCAGTTATTCATTGTTGGTACATAAGAAAATTGAGTTTGACCCATTCATTTTTTGAAAACCAAAAACTGAATAGCAAGCACATGGCATGTAGTTTGCTACATGTGAGATTTGGACAAATGAACAACAAAGGTAGTTTCTCCTTGAGACATCCTCAGTCGTGAGATTTGAATCCGTAGTGAAATCAGCAGGAATGTCTATTCTGTTGCAATCCACGAGAGGTCCTGGCATGCAGCCTGAGTTTAAATGGCCATGGAAAGTGTCCTGGAGGAAGCACCGTGTGATTGCATACACAAAGAGCAAGCATCAGAAAGCCCTATAAATTAGAGATAGGGAAGACTAAAGACAAAATTGCATTCAGGTAGGGACCAGCGAAGGTATGGAAGTCAAAAGATTTGAGATACCACGTGGAAAGTAGCAATTTCAGTACACGGGAAGACAACTGGACGTATGTGCCTGGGCTAGCTTTTTGTGGGACTTTATGTTAGTGTGTTTGGATGTTAGTTTTTCGTTTCATCGTGATCTACTTACTAGGAACACAGCTGGTATAACCGTGAAATGAGAACTGGGGAGTCCAGTAAATTTGAAGGGGAAAAATGGGATCGAGAGTCAGAATCTGCATAGGCAAAGGGTAGGGGGTGGAATTGAGGGACAGACGACGATCAGGAGAATGGCTACGGAACCATTTAGCGATTTCAGTGTGCAACCGTTTCTTGCCCGTGTCAGACCACGAACGGTGGTCCTGGAAAAAGTAAATTCATCTCCAAACGCAGGTTACTTTCAGGTCTTAAACTCACCTTCTCAAATTTCGGGAGTACAGGCTAGGCTACACTGTTTTGGTGGGGAGGGGATCAGGGACCCCTGGACTCACAGCGCCACCTAGCATCAGCAAGAGCGGTAGACCAACGACAACATAAGTTCCAAAAAAAAAAAAAAAAAAGTTGGGCTCCAGGAGCCAGAAGTGCTTGTGTTCATTGGGGCAGGATTTTTTAATTATTTATTTCAAAACTGAAATATGATGCACAGTTGCCGCGCGGGGCTGGGGGTGTGACTCTTATTCTCAGGACATTGGGGAGCCTGGCCATATGCACTGCTCAGCGTGGTGTCCCTTACGGGTGAGAGGTCGCTGTGACCCCTGTCGACAGGTCCCAGGGACACGCAGGGGTGCGGGGCGAGTCCCCGCGGTCACGCGCAGCCCTGACGGGCTCTGACAGCAGCTCGGCCGGCGGTGCACTGTCACGCGCGTCCTCGGCGAGTGTGCGCTGGTGTGCGTTTGCGCCGTTTTCGTCGCCGTGCGCCACGGTGCGCGAGTGTCGTTTCACGGCCGAAGCCTCGAAGGGTTAATGCGTCTCCGGAACGCTCCGGGGCTCCGCGGTGGGCGGCGCCCGCTGTCCGGCCCCGGGACGGCCCTCGGGCGATGCACTCGGCCCCGCGGACAGCCCGCAGGACGGGCGCCATGGCGGGCGCGGCCGGCCCGCGCGGTGCGCTGTGGGAAGGTCATGTGGTCCGCGCCGGCTCCCGAGCGGGGCTCCTGGAGTGGGCGGGGCGGCAGCGGTGCAGCGCCCTTACCCTTCCCACTTCCGTTTCCGCCGGCTCCTGCCGGTCCGTCCGCTTTAACGCGCCGGCCGGGAGTTTCCTGTCGGTCGTGGGCGCCTCAGACCGCAAACTGGGTGGTCTCCTCAGTGGCACCTTTTTCGTCCATAGGCTTCGTAGCTTCGTTTAGTTCTGGCCCTTTAACTTTGTATTAACTTCGGTTTTTGTTTCTTTAGGTAAATACATACTGTGGTGTTACCTCAACCCTCTCTTCCCCTTTGTATATTTTTATAAAAGTTGCCTAAAACCGTAATTCTATACTCTTCCTTTAAAAATATTAATCCTTTTCCTCTTGTGTATTGCAGTCTCCTGCCAAGTTTAAGTGGTTTTCAGTAATACTCAACTTGCGTGTCTTTTTATGGGATACCACTTTAGTCATTTTTATGTTGTCTTTAAGATTCCCTTTTGGTAGCTAATGTTGTCTTTACTTTTACAACAAAATAATATGAGAGGATTTTTAGGGGTTCAAGTCAGACTTTCCCACCAAATCTCCATATTCACGTTATATAATACTTTATTATTATTTTTTTTATTGTGCGGGGTTAAAATAACTTTTACAACCTTTAAAACCGCCGCTGGACCTCACTTTTCTGTGCATTCTGGTGTATCTTACTCCTTTACTTGAACTTTCACCTTTGAGCTGGTCAGTCCCCAAGACATTTTTTTTTAACTAACTGGTAGTGCCTCTGGTTCACCTATGTTATTCTTGCAGATCTGGCCTCTTCTTTTTTCTTAAAAAACAATTCCACAAACTCTTTTATTCAGAGGTTGACATTTTTTTTTTCCTGTAAAGGGCCAGATTTGACCAAGGAAGGTCATGTCTGACCCTGTAGTTTAATCAGCTCCTTGCTCATGGTAAATGACATTGTACTATACAATCTCATCAGCCATGTATGTTTCATTTTGGTTGTTCATTATTTTGATTTTTACCTCCATTTTGTGCTTTACGATAAAATGTTTAAGTAATATTAGAGAAGGTAAGGGAAAGGGAGGGAATCTCAGTGTAAAAACACTATGGTTTGCTATACTTAATTAGACGATTCTCTTGTTCTAGAATTTTGTATACTTTTTTTCCTATTTTGACTGTGCTATTGGGCTTTTTTAAAAAAGAGGAATATAAGCCACTGGTAATGTTAAAGAAAAATGAATCACACTTGTTGAAGATGGGAAGGCAGATGTTCAAAACCATCACCATAAGTATAGGAACCACTGTAATAGGATTTTACTATGGGGTGGGGAGAGGTTAGGTGCAACTCTAAAAACAACATGGGCGAGTGAGACCTTGTAGCTGAGGAGTGGGGGTGGGCGTCAATAGATAGAAAATAACTAAGAGGAAATGTCAAGTGGTTGGAGGGGTTCTGGCTAAATCGACCTAACAGGATTCTGGTTGGAGACAGGCTGGGCTCATCAGACACAAACTGGGGGCAGGTGAGAGCTGAGCAACCCGATGAGATACTGAGGCTGATCAGCTGTCCGTGGCGGGAGGTTCCAGGTTAAGTGACTTGGCAGAGTTCTTGCTAAAACGAGATTTTATGAAGAAGAAGTGCACAGATGGGACTGGAGGAAGGTTCAGGAACCTGACTGAAGTTCGGTCGAGCAAAGAATATTTTTGTCAGTTAAAAAAAAAGGAAAGAAAAAACAGAAAAGGAAAAAAATATTGTATTAATATTATTATTTTTTACAATCAAGGGAATTCAACCTTATACCCTGGAACCAGAAATTGGTCATTACAGTGTATTACCATCATTAAGACTTTGGTGTCTTTTTTTAACATGTATTTACAAAATTATTAGTGTGCATTAGTATATTTGTTGGTATGTGCTTGAATATTTTACATCATCTATAAAGATGATATTAATTTAAGCTAGTACTTATTCATAGGCTGTTTTGTGCCAGGTATTGTTCTGAGATCAAAACCCAGAAAATACATGCGGAGTTTGTTCTGTGAACTCAATCATTGTATATACGAGGGGAATAAAAGGTAAAATATATTTACAGTTTTAAAGCAGCAAGTGGTGGTGGAGTGAGCACACAAAACTGTTCTTTCTTCTCTCTGCAGAGACCGTGTTATTTGCCCATGTGCCGGGATAAACAACATCACATAGTCCTGTTGCTTTATGGCCCGAGGGATGAATCCTGCCCCAAACCTGGTTTGGTAAGTAAAATTTGATCGGGGAAGCCATGCACATTTATTTCATTCTGTGGCTGCTTTCGCGCTGCAATGGCAAAGTTCAGTAGTTTTGAGAGAGACAGCTTGGCCCGTAAATCCAAAAATATTTACTCTGCATTTCCAGCACCAGATTTCATGGTGGAGCCCAGGCCGGCCAGGCACTGGTGTGCTTATCGGGGTGAGAGCCACACGCAGTGTCAGGGCGGGGAGGTGGGGCCTAGATCCATAAACTGCTTCCCAGAGTCCTGTTCTCAGACCCTCTGTCCACGACCCCCAGGACTTCCTGCTTCCAGTCAACCATGTGGGGGTGGGGAAAGTGATCAGAGGACAGAGAGAGAGAGAGGAGGGAATGGGGGTCGGCCCCACTGGAACCGCAGCTCCGCCCGGAGGAGAAGAAAGTTCCCCTCTGAGTTTTTGTTCTTGAGAGCTCCCCTGGCTGCCACTGTCACCATGACGATGGGGCGGCCCCTCATTTGGGAAGGAGAGATTGGAGCAGAGAAGGGGGGGTGGATTCCGCACGCTCAGAGGGTGAGGGGTTCCATGTTTCAGCCCTCAGACTGGAACCGCAGGGCTCACTTCTGGGTTTTCTGAATGTGTTAAATTCAGGCTGGAAGACGCACAAAGGAGAGCAAAGCAAAGCAAGCTCACCAGGTAAGCGGTGGTACTCCACAACCTTCCCTTGTCCCCTCTCACGATCTACTTTCAGTCTCCCACATTTTTGTAGCTACGTTCAGTTCAGCGGAACTGCAGACAGGGCGTAGTGTGCATATTGCTTCTTACCTGGAAAAGGAGCTGTGAGGGCAGCTTGTTCCACCTTTTGAATTTCAGCCAAAACTATATTTATGTTCACAAATTCATGTTCATACTCATCAGACATCATGTGAAACCCAAGTCCCTCACTTTAGTATTTGTGACTTTTAATTCCATTTAATCTATTTATATTCTTAGTAAATTTTCAGACACTTACCAACTATAAAGACATTTAGTATCTTTTTTTGTTACTTGACTAAGAACTCCACTTTTAATATGAAATTCAGATTTTAGTAAATGTTTCCTGTTTTAATATTTCTATAATTCCCCACCGCAATACACCCAGTGGATATCAGAATGGGGAGGAGACTTTGAGCCTCATGTTGCATTTTAAATCACCATGAATGACACACGATGGGTTTATTTAATATAAGTGTTTCACGTGATTTTTGATCCAGCAAAATTTTAAAGTAAATACGGATATATTTACAGCAACTGCAAAAGGGACCCTTTTCACTTCTGAGTAAGTTTTCATGAGCCGAATTTAAAATTGAGAACTTCCCGCGCACGTACCTCTCCCTGAATGGGCTGTGTCCACACTGTCCAGCCAGTCGGCAAAGGATGACACCCCCTGTCCCCCCTGTGTCTGCTCGCTCCCCTTTATGCCTTCCTCTCAAATTGACAGTGACAATTATGTGTGCTACCACTTATGCCTTCGTAGCCGTCCCCGCTCCAGGCTGGCAGCTTCCTCACTGACATGTTCCCAAAGCCTCCACGTCGATACCCTTTAAATCTGGCTGTCAACGTGATTATGATGACTCAGTGGTCTGCAAGAATCTAACTTCTATTCTCTCTAATGTGTTTCCTAGACCACACAGGATGTAATGTATGTCTTCTTTTTTTTTGTTTTTGTTTGTTTGTTTGTTTGTTTGTTTGGAAAGTTGGTCGTAATTCCTTCAATTTTTGTAAAGTTGTAGAAAGTGTAAGAAACAGAAGGAGCATGCAGAATATAATTAGAAAAAAAGGAATCAGATTTAGAAACGTTTTTTGGTTTACGTGCTAATTACGTAACATTTGAACAAGTTACTTTTGGCTATAGAAGGACATCTTTTGCTTCATTGATTTTCATTTCATTTTACGAATGTAGAAGTCACAGGTGCAGACAGAATACCGCCTATTCCAGGTCCGAGTTTACGTTTTAGTGTGATGCGTCACAGTCTTATTCTTTAAACACGTCAGTGCCCCTCTTATAAAGTTCTTAGTGACTCATTGTGAGTGTGCGTGCGAGTGTGTGTGCACATGTGGATGCTTCTGTTTATGTGACTGCACACGGTAGGGACAGTGATTATACATAGAACCCTGGTGGCGTAGTAGGTGTCACAATCTGCTTACGGGGATTTTTTGTCCCAAAGATTCTGCAGGATGTACTGTCATTTCAGGCACTGATGTAGGGCCTTACGTAGGTTAGATCGCCTGGCGCAGGCTCGCAAGGGCCTTGACAGTCAGAGCTACGAAACCTCCATCCCCCGTCAGGTTCTCGGGGGACGCCCTCAGTCCTGCCACTCCCCGCGTCCCTCCCCTGCGGGCGGTGGCCCGAAGCGGGCGAGCGTCGTCCTGGGCTGCTGACTGTGTGTCGCCCATGATACAGAGGAGGGGATGCCCATGCCCCTGAGCCCTGCCAGGACTAAAATCACCGCGACCCTCCGACCTTCGCACGTCACCGAGCCCTGCAGCATGTTGCCTCCACTGCGCACGGCCGGCAGGAGAGGCCCTTGGGCAGCAAACGTTTGGTTTCTCACGCGCATCGAATCCAGCAACTAGGAGGCCCGGAAAGGCTCCGAAGAACCGGCCGTGACCGGAGCAAACCACGGGCGCCGTGCACGTTAGCGGTTGGCTGTCCCCGACCCGATGATTTTCTACCAGAGTGACGAGTGGGCCGGGAAATGAAAAAGCCACACACAGGACATTGTACATTTCTGTTCATCATAAAACTAGTTATTGCCAAACGTTTAATTCTGTAGGTTCATAATGGCCAGGGAGTTGGGGTTTCATTATAATTCCTCGTCCGCCCACAAGGCACATGTAACTGAGGCAACAAGGTGTCACCTGTGGCACCACATGTCATCTTCATGGATTTGCAGTGGAATGAGCAGAGAGATGGGAAAGATCAGTCGGTAGGACTCGCGTCGACTGTCGATACAGCCGGAGCCGCTGGAGGACTTCAGTCTACAGAACGGCCAGCCGCGCTCTGCGGGCCCGTGGGGCTAACCTCCAGTAAGGAGACGGAGGTGGGTGCCACGTTTCACTCACTCTGCAAACGTACCGTGCCACCCACAGGGCATCTGCCCGCTGTGTGTGGAAGATACACAGCTGTCCGAGCAGAAAAATCCCCGCTGCCTCACATGTAAAGTGGAATTCCAGCGGAGAAATGGCCTTCGCTGACGTAAAGAGACACAAAGAAATGAACAATAAAGCACTGTGTTACGGACTGGTGTGTCCCCGGTCACGTCCAGGCCCTCCCCCCAAAGTGATGGCAGCTGCAGGTAACTGGGTGGGGTCATGAGGGTGAGACCTCACGATGGGATTAGTGTCTGTATGAGAGGTGTGTGTGTGTGCATGTGCACGTGTGTGCACACGTGTGCACATGTGCTCCGTGACTCGCAGTGGCCTTATGCCCCAGTAAGAGCAGACATCTTCAGCGGCACCCAACGTGGAGAGGCCGTGTGGGCACACAGGACGTGGGCAGCTGTCTGAAGCCAGCACACACGTCCCCAGCAATAGCAGAAGCTGCTGGCACCTTGATCCTGGCCTCACCAGCCTCCAAAACTGTGAGAAAAAAGAAGTCTGCCGTGTAAGTCCCCAGCCTGTGTGTTCTCTGACACAACCAGGTTTCGGGGTCCTCGTGCGTTGTGCCGTTAGCTCCGAGTGTACTCGGTGGAGGTGTGTTGGGAGCGTGTGCCTGTCACTGCTGAGCCTCGGGTCTCGGTGCTGAAGCGAGGCCTGGGCTTGGGGGTTGAGCAGCGTCTGCACAAGCCGGGGGGCGGGGCGGTCGGGAACCCAGACGGCCCGTCAGGGAGGCCTGTGTTTCAGGCGACCCCTTCTCCGCCTGCACTGAGCGTCCGCGGGCAGCGCTCAGAGTGAGGCCGTGACGGTCAGATCCGTACCCAGCTGCCCCCGCGTCCTTGCGGTTGGCCCCGTGCTCCTTGAACTTGAATATTTTTGCCCCCTGTGGAATGAGTACAGCAGGTTGCTCCGTCCCGAACCATCGTTTCTGTTTCTTTTGCCAAAAACATCTTTTTTTTTTTTTAATTTGGCCCCACTGATTTAATTCTGCCACACTGATTGAACTCTTATTTAAAAATTATTTTGAAGGTATAAATGTCTAATCACTGCTGTTCACCTGGAACTAACATAGATATTGAATGTCAACTGTAATTAGAAAGTAAAAGTTAAAAAAAATAAAATTGTGCATTTTTTAAAAATTTTATTACTGGTTTAAGTATACAGTACATTGGTTAGACAGTTTCCGAAACAATCCCCCTGATTGCTCCTTCTCTCCTCTATAAAAAGTTATTTTGACGATTAACATATTACATAAAATTTAATGAAAAGAAAAGAAAAATGACTACCTAAAGATTGTATGGTTGTCTGCCTGTACTATTTTAGCAAGCACCTGTTTTCAATGATTTAAATTTTTTCCAGCTTTGCTGAGATGTGGTTGACATATAACAACATCACGCAGGTTTAAGGTGTGCACTGGTTGATCTAATGCCCTTAATATTTCAGAATGATTAGCAGTCGCGTGTTAGCTAACACCTCAGTTGTGTCGCGTAATCACCGTCTATTTCTTGTACTAAGAACATCTTAGATCAACTCTCTTAGCGCTTAAGGATATAACACAGGATCGTTAGCTGTAGTCGCCACGTTGTAGTTAGACCCCCGGAACTCTGTAACTACAGGTTGCCCTCAACCAGCACAGCACCTCCCATCCCCACCCCAGCCCCTGGTAACTGGTTCCGCTGTTTCTTAGCACTGAGCTTTCTTAGGTTCTGTGGACACGTGATGTCATACAACGTTCGTCTTTCTCTGACTTCACTGAGCATGATGTCATCAGGTTTGACCTACGTAGTCACAAACGGCAGGATTTCCTTCTTCCTCGTGGCTGGATCCTGTTCCACAGGGTGTATGTGTGTGAATGGATGGTCCATCTTGTTATCCATTCCTCCACTGACCGATAGGCACCATGCACTCGCGACAGTGTTCACGTCGGCTAGGGTTCGTAAAGAACGTCGCATATCCCAGGTACTGACTCGTTTCACTGACAGTCATGCACACGTGCCCAGTGTGCTAGGTGTGCAGAGAGGGGAGGGGGAGCTGGCTGCCGAGGCCCCCGCACTATGCCCACCCCTCTCTGCGGGGACTGTGCCCAGCGCCGTGCTGGGACATGCCTGACGCTTCTGTCCCCCCGGTCATTCCCTGTGGACAGCCTTTGGATTCTTCCAAATTTCACTCTCTTGAAAGTTTCCGTGGCATTTCCCTGTATCTGCGGGTCACAATCACTTTCCTGTTTACGATTTTCCCTTGGTATTCTGATATTTAATTTTTGTTTTTGCCGTCACTGTCATTATTTGCCACGAGAGAGTGTTGGGCTGAGCACCGCAGACATGTCACTGATCACACGTACATAGTTTTGTCGCAGAGATCCATAGGGTCGGAAGGGTCCTCGGAAATGCTGCCGGACTCTGCCCAGCGGCCCTGTAGCCCTTCTCAGCATCGTGGGATGGCGCGATTATCCTTGCCGCTCAGAACCACTTTCGTATTTGTAAAGTACGTCACCTCACACATAGTTTTGGGGTAACTTACCTGTGTTACTTTTAGTGGCCGCACCACTGCTGTCTGTGTCTCAGGCCTCTGCAGTGCTGGGCCAGCCCCACCCAAAGCACAGGGGCGCGGGTGACCAGGGAGAGCGCAGGCCGGGACGAGGAGCGGGGGCGGGGGCTGCCGCTGTGCATGGCCGCTCCCAGACGGCCGTCCAGGTGTCCAGGTGTTGCACGGCACGTTTTAAGTAGCAAGGTGTGAATCAGCCCCCCCGCCGCGTGTGCGGACAGAGCAATGAGTTTGTCATTGACAGGCGGGACCCTCGGGAAGGTCAGGGGTGTCCTGGACCAGCATCCACCTGGCATCCACTGTGTATCTTCACTGGGTGGCTTTTCTCTGCTGCCTTGAAGGACATCGGGGTTCCTGTCAAGGCCTGTGCAGGTGGCAGTCATGCGGGCATTGTCCCTCCTCCACCGTCATTCCTGTGGGTCGCTTCCTTGTGGGGCCTCACGCGATGCCCACACTAAGCCACAAAAATGGGCTCAGTGGATGAGCTTAGTTACACCCCTCAGGCGCTTCTCCTTCATCCTCAATACAGTCCCAATGGGAAATCCTCTTCCACACGTTACATAAACAAACCGAGCCCAGTGTGGCTGCATCTCATGTCTGGCTCCCAGCCCCAAGTGGCTGGACCGAGATGGGAAGCAACACAGGTAGAGACCATCACACTTGCTTCTAAGCATCATGTGTCACTGTCATTCCAGAACTCTTGGCATGGTCACTGGCCCTTTACAAGGCCTTTCTCTGCCTTTCCCCTTCCTCCGTCCCCTGCACGACCCCCATGCTACAGCAGAGCGCTCTGTGGGCACAGCGAGGCCTTGCGTGGACTCCATCTGTGGCCTTGGCCTTGAGAGTCAGTCCACATGTTCTAACAGGTTCTGTCTGGGCTGGCATTAAACCGTAGGCAAGAATGTCCTCTGGTAGACTCTACACATGAGGGAACTGCCTTATACAGGGCTCACTGGAGGGACAGCCAGAATCCCCTAAGAAAAGAACACGAGACCTGGGCTTTTCAAGGACACAGACTCAAGATGTTGGTAGCAAAAGCGCTGTTGCCACCCACGGCCTTGAGTGGAGAAAATGTCCACTTGTTGAAAGTCCACGCCTTGTCCCACTGGGAGGAAGGGAGTCCTCGGTGGGTGCAAAGGGCCACGGAACTCTGGGTGCACCCTTAGTTAAACCGGAGGAGGGCAGACACAGGCCATGATGAGAACTCCCGCAGTCAGCCCGGAGTCTGGGCTGGCGCCAGGGTGCGTGGCGCACGTGCCTGCCGCTTGGCGCCCACCTTGCTGTGGCGTTAAGTGGCAGCAGGGGACACGTATTCTAAGCTTAGGGCCAGACTGGCTTCTTGCGGGGTTTCAAAATGAACCTTGATTTTTGTTGTGATCTAATTGAAACATCACATTGGTCAGGTTAGGGTGCATGAGGCATCGGCGACAGGCCTGGACATCGCGACGAGATTATCCCCATAGCACTGGCCAACAGCCCCGCCGTATCCCATAATTCCCGGTGTGTGTGTCTGTGTGTGTGTGTTATGAGAATATTTAAGATCTCGTTTCTTAGCATCTTTCAAGCACATAACAGCATCGTTAACCCTGACGACATGCTGTGCATCCCATGCTCGGGAGCCATTCATCGTCGTCCGGCAGGTCCGACCATTGGCTAACACCCCCACTCCCCATTTCTCAGCCCCCAGGCCCGCCGTCCCCTTCCATGGTTCCACGAGTTTGGCTTTTCTTAGGTTCCATGTGCAGGTGACAGCATACCGTCTGACTTACCCCTGGATAGACACCTTCTCTCAGAGAGCAGACACACCAAGACACATGGATTTACACAGCTGTGCACAGTACTTAGAAAGAGTGCACAGCGAACATGAGCCAGGACAGAGGATAGCACTTCTCTGGACCATGGCTTGAGCATCATGTTCTACGGCGCAGTCTGGAACAGTTTTGATATAAAATATACGTTTTAAATCATCAGATACGGTACGATTTTTAAATGTGGGTGGAGCCAACGTGGTAGCTCAGACTCAATTCTCTGTCAGTTTGAGCTTTACTGGATCACTGAGCTAGTGGCCCAAGAATAGGTTTTTGGTATTTGAAGCTTTACTAGAATAATTACCTACTTCACTCCTTCATAAAAGGATTCTAAAATTCGTAAAATGTATTCTAGTATTTCAGGTGGAAGTTCCTTAGAATTTTCTGTGTATTAAAAATTCATTTCATAACAATTTTCTGATTCAAACCTTGACTGAAAGATTTCTGTACACCAGGCTTGAGACTTTTTGGTTAATAGTTTTTAGGCGAAACTAATTCAAATAAAACCCACAAGAGGAGAGACAAAAACTTGCAGCTATGATACAAATAGGACTGTCCATCAGAGTTCGCCATTTCTTTGGTCGCAGGTGGGTGGAACTTGGTGTATGCCACCAGGTCACAGAACCACCTGTTTGGGATGCACCTTAATGAAAAAAGTGTCCGATTGCATTGTAGCATAATAGTCGTAATCCTTAGTTGGTGCTTATTGAAAGAGCCCAGTTGCAAATTATACAGAAATATCTCCTATTTACATAAAAATGAAACTAGTTAGGTTTCCATAAGTGTCTCCACAGTCTACATGCACTTCTTCAGAAGCAGGTTCAGCCTGAGTTATTGATGCCCATAATGTCCCATGACCACCTCCCTGCGTGTCACCACCAAAGAGGGTGGTGTGGCTCTTCCTAGCTAAAAAAAAAAACCCACTGCTTCTTTATCTCCAAGACGCCGCCACCAGTTCTCAAAGCTTCATGCCGGTGATCTCACCGGAAAATGCCAAAGGAAGGTTTTCAGGCCAAGGTTATGTGTTTATGTGCAACGACAATGTGCTTCCCGAGATTCCCTTAACTATAAGAATAAGAAGTTTTTTTCTCTCTAGGATGGAAAATGCAAGATGTGCATATCGAAATTGACAACACCCAAAACTGAAACGTGAAATCCAGGTTTATGAAGGGAGCACGAATCACGGAGCTGGGTGAATCCTCGGCTGATGGGAGGTTAACTTGGACCCCACCAGGCGAGATTCAGCAGCAGGATCGCAGACCGGCTGCAGAGCAAGTGAGGAGGACATGCGTTTGCCGGTCGGTTGCAAGGGGCTAGTCAGCCCTGCTGGGGACAGGACCGGAGGTGGGGGGTGAGGGGCGGAGACCAGCCACCTTCGGGTTCCAACCCCGTTCGCACTGGCAGAAATCGGGGGTTATAGGAAGGTGACACGACCGGAGGGCAGGCATGCGGAGACCGAAGTCACCGCATTTGCCCGTGAGCCCCGATAAGAGAACCGTCTGTGTCGCCCCGTGTCCAGCACGTGAGGGGTCACAGAGGGGTGACACGGGTGACGTGTCCCAGGTCTCAGAGCACCTGGGAAACTGACGTGCGGGTGCAGAGCTGCGCTTGGGCGCCCAGTGACAGGACTCGGGGAGCGGAGGGGACGCGCGGCACGGCCCGTGGGGACACGTGAGGATGCTCGGGGTCCGCGGGCAGGGCGCGAGCCAGCCGGGTGGGCGGGGCGTGTGGGGGGCCGGTGCGGCAGAGGGGACCCTGGGCGTGGTGACTCAGGGACTGGGGCGCACGACCCGGGGGCGGGGCACCCGGGAGTGGCGGCGGTGCGCGCGGGCCGTGGGGTCCCGGGTGTCTGGGTCTCGTTCCGCGCGTCGTCACCGCCCGTGGGGTCCGCGGACTGGGAGGACAGAGTGGTGGGGATGCGCCCGTCCGCCAGGGAGGTGGCCAGAGGTGGCCGGCGGTGGCCGGCGGGGCCGGGCGCGCGGGGCAGCGCGGTCGCAGGGCCGTGAGGGCGCCGGGTCGTCGCGTGTGCGTCCCTACGGCCCCCGCCGAGCGCGGGCTCGCATCCCTGTGCGCGCGGGGGACGCGCGCGGCCGCAGCCCCGGCCGGGGCGCAGCGCCCCCTGGCGCCCGCGGCGTGGGACTGGCTGCTGCGCAGGCGCGCGCGGGGACCGCGGTGGCCGCTCTGGGCAGCCAGGTGCTCTCGGGCCGCGAACCTGGCGACGCCGTCCGTGTCCCCCAGCCGAGGCCTCCGCCCGGCGCGTCCTTCCTCCGCGCCGCGTCCGCAGAGGTAGCGCTGGCCGTTCTGTGCGCGGCGGGGACAGCGCCCTCGGCCCGGGGGTGCGCCCGGGTCCCCGGCAGGGTCCCCAGCACACGCGACGTGGTCTCCCAGCGTTCGGGCCACACGCCCGGCCCCCGCCCCCGCTGGCCTTGGTCGCCGGCCGCTCCGCGTCCCCGCCGCGCTCGGGCTCGTGCGGCCGGTCCGGCGGGGCAGACGACGTGGAGCCCGGCTCGTGCCCGGGGACGCTCCCCGGGCCCC
>CM053516.1:19310689-19326120 GCA_028627145.1 Eidolon dupreanum | reverse complement strand
TCAGGATGGCCTACTTGATTATAAATAAATTTGTGCATGTGTCTGCAGAAGTGTCATTAGTATTTCTGATTTGTTATGAATACCTTTGTGTGTGTGTGTGTGAGGGGACAACTCTGATAGGACTTCCTATTTGTACTACGCACCTTTTAGTTGTGTGTGCACATTTATTGTCAGTATTTTGTATTTAAAATGAGGCCTCGCGTGTGTGTGTGCGCGCGCACAGGGACATTAGTTTTTCTACGTTTTTGTTATGAACACTTGTGAGTTTCTGTACAGTCGTCTTTAGTGTTCTCTTTTTCATAACGAACACCTTTACGTGTGTGTACACTACAGTTATTAGTATTTCCTACTTTTTTGAATACCTTTTGTGTATATAATTGATATTGTATTTCCAGCTTTTTTGTTATGAGTAATTTTGCATCTTTGTGTGTAAAATGGTCATTGTATTTCCTGTTTTTGTTATAAATATCTATATGTGCGGACAATTGTCATTAGCATTATCTTATAAAATCTTTTATGTTGGCACAATTGTCAAGAGTATTTCCTATTATGTTATCAATACTTTTGTGTGTGAATGTGTGTATAACTGTCATTATCACTTTTTATTTTGTAATGAATACTGTAGTGTGTGTCCTCACTATTGTCTTTGTATTTCCTTCTATTATTTTCTGAATACCTTTTGTGTGTATACACTTCTCTTTAATGTTTTCTCCTATCTGCCATAAATACATTTTCCTGTGTGTACAAATGTTATTAATATTTCCTATTTTGTAATTAATACAATTGCGTTTATACAACTGACATTATATATTTCTTATTTTGTTACAAATATCTTTGTGTGGGTGTGTGTATACCTGTTATTAGTATTACTTCCAATTATGTTTTTAATACTTTTTACAATAGTGTGCAGTAGTGTATAACTGTCACTAATATATTCCTTTATATGGTAATGAAAACTTTTGTGTGTGTGTGTACTATTGTTCTTAGTATTTCTTCTCATTTTGTAAGAAATTCCTTGGTTTGTGCGTGTACAATTGTCATTCGTATTTCATATTTTTAGTGAACACCTTTGCATGTGAAAATGTGAACAATCTCATCGGTACTTCCTATTACTTACTTTTGTGTGTGTCACTGCAATAGTCACTAGTATCTCATATTTTGTAATAAAAACTATTTGTAACTGCGTTTGTACAATTCCCATTAGTTATTTATTATTTTGTTATAAATACATCTGTGTGGGTGTGTATAACTAGCATTAGTATTTCCAGCTATTTTGTTGTCATGAATACCTTTGGGTGAGAATGTGTGTACATTTGCATTAATATTTCTTCTTATTTGTCATAAATCCCTTTGTGTGTGAATGTGTGCACAACTGTCATTAGTAATTCTTTCTATATTTCTGAGTACTTTGCATGTATGTGTATAATTGTAATTAGCATATCCTATTTTTAATAAATATCTTTGGTGCATGTATGTACAACTGTACTTGGCATTTCTTCCTATTTTGTAATATTTGTGTGTGTGTTTGTAAAATTGGTATTAGTATTTCCTTTTCTATAATAAACACTTTTGCATGTGAACGTGTATAAAACTGTCATCAATACTTCCTATTTTGTTATAAATAAATCTGTGTGTGTGTGTAAAATTGGCATTAGTGTTTCTGATATAATATGAACACCTTAATGTATGTTTGTGTATAACTCCCATTAGCCTTTCTTCATGCTTCATACATGTGTGTGAGTAAATCTGTCGGAGTATTTCCTTCATTGTAATGAATACTATTGCATGTGAATGTGTGTAAATAAATGTCATCAGTATTTCCTATTTTGTTAGGACTATCTTACTGGATTTGTGTGGGTGTTCAACTGTCATCAGTATGTCCTCCTATTTTGACATGCAAACTGCTGTGTGTGTATGTACACTGTCATTACTATCTCCTATTCAATAATGGAAACCTATGTGATTGAATGTGTGTGTGTACACTTGTCGTCAGTGCTTCTTATTTTGTAATGAATCTTGTGTTGGTGTTTCTGCACAATTTTTATTAGTATTCCCTCCTTTGAAATAACGAACACCTTAGTCTGTGTCTGTGTGTGCTACTGGCATCAGGAATTCATTTGGATACAAACACCTTTGTGTTTGCATCAACCGTCATTTATTTCCTATTTCATAATATATAACTTTCTGCGTGTGGGTGCATGGACATTGGCCATGACTGTTTCTTCCTATTTTGGTATGAATTCCTGTGATTGTGTGAAATCATCATTTGCCATTCCTCCTATTTTGTCTTGAGAACCTGTATGTGTGTGTGTATTAATGATAGTAATTAGTATTTCCCCCTATGGTGTCATAAATATCTGTGTGTGTGTGTGTGTGTGAAATTGTCCTTTGTATTTTCTAAATGTTACAAATACTTGTGTGTTTACAACTGTCATTTGTAACCCCTCTTATGTTGATTAAATAAGTTTGCCGCTTTATGTATAATCTTCGTTAGTGTTTCTCTTTTGTATGAATGCCGGCGACTGTATATGATTGTCATCAGTATTTCCTTCTACTTTGTGATAGTACCTCTGTGTGTGTCTTCAATAGTGTGTCTGTGTGTGTACCACCGTCTTTAGTATTTCCTCCTATTTGGTGTGCAATGGTGATTATTATTCCATCCTATTTTGCAAAGTATACATTTGTATGCGTGTGTACAGTTGTCATTAGTATATTTTTGTAATGAACGCCCTTTGCATGTGAATGTGTGTCCGTCATCAGTATTTCCTATTTGTTACAAATAAATTAGTGTGTGTGTAAAATGTCATTTGTATATCCTTTTTTGGAATGCATACATTTTAGTGTGTGTGTTCCAGTGCAATTACTATTTTCTTCAATTTTGTAATGAATACTTTGTGTGTGTGTGTGTTTGACCACAGTCATTAGATCTCCTTCTACCTTGTAATGAATACCTTGGTGTGTCAGTGTGTGTAATATTGTCATTAGTATTTTCTCTTACGTTGCAACAAATTGTTTTCTGTTGCACAACTGTCATTTGCATTTCACATTTTTAATGGACATCCTTGCCTCTGAACATGTATACAATTATCCTAATATTCTCTATTAGTGTGTACAACTATCATTAGTATTTCATTGTGTAATAATTTCCTTTGTGTGTGTGTCTGCACAATTGTCATTACTATTTTTTAGTAAGGAAAACATTCTGTGTCTGCTTGTACAATTCCCATGAGCAGTTCCTCCCATTTATTGGAAATAACGGTCTCGATGTGTATAATTACCATTGGCATTTCTATTTTGTTTTCAATATCTTTGTGTTTGTGTGTTAATGTCCAATTGTAGTTAGTATTTCCAGCTCTTTAGTCATGAATCCTTTTGTGTGTGAGTGTCTATACCATCTGCATTAGCATCTCCTATTTTGCTATAAACACCTTTGTGTGTGTGTGTGTGTACCACTATCATTCATATTTCCTCATCAATTTTTATAAGTAATTTTGTGGGAGTGTGTGTATACCTGTCTTATTATTTCCTCCGTTTCGTTTCTAATACCTTTCAGTTTGTGTGTTTATGTCCAGTAGTCATTAGTACTCCCAGCTATTTTCTGATGATTACCTGTGTGTGTACGATTGTCATTAGTATTTATCCAATTTTGTTAAGAATACCGTCGTGTGTGTGTAAAACTGTCATTAGTATTTTCTCCGATTTAGTAATTAATCCCTGTGTGTGTGCACAATTGTCATCAGTAATTTCCATTTTGTTATGATACCTTTGAGTGTGAGCTAATGTAAAATGTGTTATTACATATTTGTATTGAAAACACTGTGTGTATGTGTGTGTGTGTGTGTGTACACAGTGGCCATTAAGATTTCCTATTTGTTAACAGTAGCTTTGTACGTGTGTTCAATCGTAATTAGTATTTCATCCCAGATTTTTTATGAGAACTTGTGTGTGTACAACTCTCATTAGTATTTCCACTTCTTTTGTTAATACCTTCATGTGTGTACCTGTGTCTACATTTGTCCTAGTATTTTCTTTATTGTAATAAATACCGTTTCCGTGTGTTCAAAATTGCTTTCTATCTCCTATTTTGCATTAAATGTCTCTGCGTATGTAAAATTGGTATTGATATTTCCTATTTTGTGATGATTATCTCTGCATGCATGTGTGTATGGCTGTCATTAATATTTTCTCCCAGTTTGTTACGAATACTTGTGCATGTAGACAGCTGTCGTTACCATTTCCTCTACTGTGTAACGAATGCCTTCAAGCATATGTGCATCCATTTGTTGACAGTATTTATTTTGAAAGGAATAACTGTGTGTGTCCATTTGTCATTAGTATTTCCTATTTTGTTATGAGTACTTTTGTGTGTGAGTGTGTACACAACTGTCATTCCTATTCCTCTATTATTAAAACACCTGTTAGTGTTTTTGTACAATTGTCATTAGTATTCCCGTCAATTTCATAACAAACAATGCTGTGTGTATCTGTGAGTACTACTGTCATTGGTATTTCCTCCTATTTGGTTATGAACACCTTTGTGTCTGTGTCAAGTGTCACTTATTTTCTATTTTGTAACATTTAACTTTCTGTGTGTGGGTGTGTGTACATTTATCATGACTGTTTCTTCCTATATTGTTATGAATTTCTCTGTGTGTATATGTGTAAAAGCATCATTTGTGATTCTTATTTTCTCTTCAGAACGTGCGTGTGTGTGTGTGTGTGTGTGTGTGTGTTAACAACAGTAATCAGTATTTCCTCCAACTTTGTAATGAATACCTTTGTGTGTGTGCGCGAAATTTTGAATAGTACTTCCCAAATGTTACAAATATTAGCATGTGAATGTGTAAAGTGTCATTGGTACTTCCTTCTATTTGGTTTTAAATACATTTGTAGGTTTATGTATAATTTCACTAGTGTTTCTATCTTACATGACACCTCTGCGTGTATATAATTGCCATTACTATTTTCTCCTATTTGTAATAATACTGTTTTTTGTTTGTGTATATACATATGTAATTAGTACGTGCTATTTTGGTATAAATACCTTTATGTGTGTGTATGTACAATTGTCATTAGTACTTCCTCCTATTCTGTTATGAATACTTCCATGTGTGTGTGTGCACAATTTTCATTACTCTTTCCAATTTGTGATAGTAACTTTGTGTGTGTGTGTGTGTGTGTGTGTGTGTGTTCAGCTGTAATAGTATTTTTTCCCCATTTTTAGAATTTTGTGTGTGTTGAGCTGTCATCAGTATCCCTTTCTATTTTGGGGGAAATACTTCTGTGTGTGTACAATTGGTGTTAGCATTTCCTGAACTGTAATGAAACCTTTGTGTGTGTGTGCGCCAAATTGTCTTTAGTACTTCCTGTTTCTAATGAATATCTGTGTATTTGTAAACTGCATCAGTATTCTCATTTCATCTGAATGCCTCTGTGTGAGTGCAAGTACAGCTGTCATGACTGTTTCATATTTTAAAGAAAACCTTTGTGTGTATGTGTGTACAAAGGTCATTAGGATTTTCTCTGAGTCTGTTATAAATACTCTCTGTCTGAGTGTGTGTAAAACTGTGCTTAGCATTTCCACATATTGTTATGAAGATGTGTGTATACAGATATCTGTCACTGGCCTATCCACTTGCACTGTTATGAACAGCTTCCCGCGTGTGTGTGCTGTGTTGTTAGTATTTTCTAGTTGGAATGTGCCTGTGTGTACCACTGTCATTAGTATTTCCTCTTATTTGTTTATAAATTACTTTGCGTGTCTGTGACCGTCATTATTTCATCCACTTTTGTAACACAAACATTTGTGTGTTACATGTGTACAACTGTCATTAGTATACTTTTGTAATGAACCTTTGTTTGTGAATGTGTGTTCAAGTGTCATCAGTATTCCATTTGTTATAAATTTGTGTGTGTGTAAAGCTGTCATTAGTAATTCCTCCTATTTTGTAATGCACACCTTTTGGTGCGCGTGTGTTCTAGGGTGATTACTACTTTATTCCGTTTTGTAATATATACTTGTGTGTGTGCGTGTGTGTGTGTGTGTGTGTGTGGTATGCAACAATTAAATTTCTTTCTAGTTTGTAATGCTTACCTTTGTGTGTGTGTGTGTGTGTTTGTATAATATTCAAGTAACCACTGGTTTTGTTATGAATACCTCTGTGTGTAAATATGTGTAAAATTGTAAATATTTCCTACGGTTATGAAAACCTATATATTTGCATGTGTTTGTCTTTACCATTTCTTCCTGTTTTGCCGTATTTCTGTGTGTGTGTAAAATGGGCATTAGTGTTTCCTTTTCTGTATAAACACTTTTGTATGTGAACGTGTATAAAACTCATCAATACTTCCTATTTTGTTATAAGTAAATTTGTGTGTATCATACAACTGTCATTAGTATTTCTGATTTAATATGAACACCCTGATGTATGTTTGTGTATAACTGCCATTAGCCTTTCTTTGTATTTGTAATAACATGTGTGTGTGTCAATTTGTCAGAGTATTTCTTTTTGTAATGAACACTATTGCGTGTGAATGTGTGTAATTGTCACCAGTATTTCCTACTTGGTTATGCATATCCTACAGTATTAGTGTGTAAGTTCAACTGTCATCAGTATGTCCTCCTATTTTGACATGCAAACTGCTGTGTGTGTATGTACAACTGTCATTACTATATCCTATTCGATAATGGCAACCTATGTGCTTAAGTGTGTGTGTGTCTGTGTGTGTACACTTGTCATCAGTGTTTCTTATTTTGTAATGAATCTTGTGTTGGTGTTTCTGTACACTTGTTGTTAGTATTCCCTCCTTTGAAATAATGAACATGTAGTCTGTGTCTGTGTGTACTACTGGCGTTAGTACTTCCTATTTGGATATAAACAGCTTTGTGTGTGTGTCGGCTGTCACTTATTTCCTATTTCGTAATATATAACTTTATGCGTGTGGGTGCATGGACATTTGCCATGACTGTTTCTTCCTATTTTGGTATGAAATCCTGTGATTGTGTGAAATCATCATTTGCCATTCCTCCTATTTTGTCTTGAGAACCTGTATGTGTGTGTGTGTGTTAACAATAGTAATATTTTCTCCTATATTGTAATATATACCTTTGTGTGTGTGTGTGTAAAATTGTCCTTAGTGTTTCCTAAATGTTACAAACAACTGTGTGTGTACAAGTGTCATTAGTAACACCTCCTATTTTGATTAAGTTTGCCGCTTTATGTATAATCTTCATTAGTGTTTTTATTTTGCATGAATACCTGCGATTGTATATAACTGTCATTAGTATTTCCTCCTACTTTGTGATAGTCCCTCTGTGTGTGTCTTCAATAGTGTGTCTGTGTGTGTACTACCATCTTTAGTATTTCCTCCTATTTGGTGTGCAACGGTGATTATTTCATCCTATTTTGTACTATATACATTTGTATATGTGTGTACACTTTTCATTAGTATATTTTTCTAAATAATGTGTTCAAGTGTCATAGTATTCCCTGTTTGCTATAAATTTGTGTGTGTGTAAAACTGTCATTAGTATTTCCTTCTACTTTGTATTGCATACCTTTTAGTGTGTATGTATTCTAGGGTAATTACTACTTTCTTCCATTTTGTAATATATACTTGTGTGTGTGTGTGCATGTGTGTGTTTGTGTGGCATACAACAATTAGATTTTTTTCTACTTTGTAATGCATATCTTCGTGTGTAATATTCATTAGTAACCTCTGATTTTGTTAAGAATATCTTTGTGTGTAAATGTGTAAAACTCTAAGTATTTCCTATTGTTATGAAAACCTATGTGTGTACTTGTGTGTTTGTCATTGGCATTTCTTGTTTTTTAATAATTGTGTGTGTGTATGTTAAAATGGCATTAGTATTTCCTTTTCTGTATCAACACTTTTGCATGTGAATGTGTATAAAACTGCCATCAATACTTCCTACTTTGTTATAAGTAAATTTGTGTGTGTGTCTTATAATTGTCGTATTTCTGATTTAATATGAACCCATTAATGTGTTTTTGTATAACTGCCATTAGCCTTTCTTCATGTTTGTAATAATACATTCGTGCGTGTCTATTTGTTGGAGTATTTCCTTTTTTGTAATGACCACTATTGTGTGTGAATGTGTATAAATGTCGCCAATATTTCCTATTTTGTTAGGAATATCTTACTACGTTTGTGTGTGTGTTCAACTGTCACCAGGATTTCCTCCTATCTTGTTATCAAACTGCTGTGTGTGTTTGTACAACTGATATTACTATCTCCTATTCGATAATGGAAACCTATGTGCTTGAGTGTGTACGTGTGTGTGTACATTTGTCATCAGTGTTTCTTATTTTGTAATGAATCTTGTGTTTCTGTACACCTGTTATTAGTATTCCCTCTTTAAAAATAACGAACACGTTAGTCTGTGTCTGTGTGTGCTACTGGCATTAGTACTTCCTATGTGGATATGAACACTGTGTGTGTGTGTGTGTGTGTGTGTGTGTGTGTGTGTGTGTGTGTGTTGGCTGTCCCTTATTTCCTATTTCACAATATATAACTTTCTGTGTGTGAGTGCCTGGACATTTGCCATGACTGTTTCTTCCTATTTTGGTATGAATTCCTGTGATTGTGTGAAATCATCATTTGTCATTCCTTCCATTTTGTCTTGAGAACCTGTATGTGTGTGTTAACGATAGTAATTAATATTTCCCCCTATTTTGTAATGAATACCTTTGTGTGTGTGTGTGAAATTGTCCTTAGTATTTCCTAAATGTTACAAATACTTGTGTATGGACAGTGTCATTTGTAACACCTCCAATTTTGATTTAAATAAGCTTGCAGGTTTATGTATAATCTTCATTAGTGTTTCTATTTTGCATGAATACCTACGATTGTATATAACTGTCATTAGTATTTCCTCCTACTTTGTGATAGTCCCTCTGTGTGTGTCTTCAATAGTGTGTCTGTGTGTGTACCACCATCTTTAGTATTTCCTCCTATTTGGTGTACAATGGTGATTATTATTGCAATCTATTTTGCAATGTATACATTTGTATGTGTCTGTACAGTTGTCATTAGTATATTTTTCTAATGAACACCTTTGCATGTGAATGTGTGTCCTTCATCAGTATTTCCTATTTATTATCAATAAATTGGTGTGTGTGTGTAAAAATGTCATTTGTATTTCCTCCTATTTTGGAATGCATTCTTTTTAGTGTGTTTGTGTGTGTTCCATGTGATTACTATTTTCTTCAATTTTGTAATGAATACTTGTGTGTGTGTGTGTGTGTGTGTGGTGTACCACAGTCTTTAGATTTCCTTCTACCTTTTAATTATTATGTTGGAGTGTGAGTGTGTGTAATATTGACACTAGTATTTTCTCTTACATTGGAACAAATTCTTTGTTGTCTGTTGCACAATTGTCATTTGCATTTCATATTTTTAATGAACATCCTTGCCTCTGAACATGTATACAATTATCATGGTGTTCTCTATTAGTGTGTACAACCATCATTAGTATTTCATTTTGTGATAATTTCCTTGTGTGTTTGTCTGTACAAATGTCATTAGTATTTTTTACTAAGAAAAATATTTTGTGATGATTACCTGTGTGTGTACAATTGTCATTAGTATTTCTCCGATTATGTTAAGAATACCTTCGTGTGTGTGTAAAACTGTCATTGGTATTTCCTCCTATTTTGTAATTAATCACTGTGTGTGTGCACAACTGTCATTAGTAATTTCCATTTTGTTATGATACCTTTGTGTGTGAGCTAATGTACAATGTGTTATTACCTATTTGCATTGAAAACTCTGTGTGTGTGTGTGTGTGTACAGTAGCCATTAGTATTTCCTTCTATTTTGTAATAGTAGCTTTGTACATGTGTTCGATTTTAATTAGTATTTCATGCCAGATTTTTTATGAGTACTTGTGTGAATGTGTACAACTTTCATTAGTCTTTCCTCTTCTTTTGTTAAGAATACCTTTGTGTGTGTACATGTCTACATTTGTCACTAGTGTTTTCTTTACTGTGATCAATACCTTTTCCCGTGTGTGCAAAATTGCTTTGTAATAGGTACATTTGTTGTGACTGTGTACACAACTGTCATTCCTATTTCTTCTATTGTTATAAACACCTGTTAGTGTTTCTGTACAATTGTCATCGGTATTCACTCCTATTTCATAACAAACACCCGTGAGTATCTGTGACTACTACTGTCATTGGTATTTCTTCCTATTTGGTTATGAACGCTTTTGTGTCTGTGTCAAGTGTCACTTATTTTCTATTTTGTAACATATAACTTTCTGTGTGTGGGTGTGTATACATTTATCATGACTATTTCTTCCTATTTTGTTATGAATTCCTGTGTGTCTATGTGTGTAAAAGCCTCATTTGTGATTCTTATTTTGTGTTGGGAATGTGTGTGTGTGTAACAACAGTAATCAGTATTTCCTCCAACTTTGTAATGAATACCTTTGTATGTGGGGGAAATTTTCATGAGTATTTCCCAAATGTTACAAATATTAGTGTGTGAATGCATAAAGTGTCTTTAGTATTTCATTCAATTTGGTTTTAAATAAGTTTGTAGGTTTATGTGGAATTTTCACTAGTGTTTCTATTTTACATGAACACCTCTGCGTGTATATAATTATCAACTATTTTCTCATATTTTGTAATGAATACTACTTTTTGTTTGTGTGTATATGTATATAATTAGTATTTCCTATTATGGTATAAATACCTTTATGTGTGTGTGTATCATTTTCATTAGTACTTTCTCCTATTCTGTAATCAATACTTTCATGTGTGTGCACAATTTTCATTACTCTTTCCTATTTTGCGATAGTACCTTTGTGTGTGTGTTCAGTTGTAATTAGTATTTTCTCCGTTTTTATCATTTTGTGTGTTTTGAGCTGTCATAAGTATCCCCTTCTCTTTTGTAATGAATACCTCTGTGTGTAGCTAATAAGCAACAGAGTCAAAATTCACACCCACTGCTGTCTGAAGTCTCCCGAAACTGACCTCTTTGCCCCTGTTGAAGGCGGCCATTTTTGCTGCTTCCTCAACGACAATGGATGTGCGGATGGGACGATGGAAGGGAGGGCCACAACTTCCCTGCGCACGCTGTCTCTGGTGGCCCTGAATTCTGCATGAGGATATAGAGACGAATGAGACATAGTTTGTACCCCAAGGAGCCCAATGTGCCAACGATCGTTTCTTAAATTTCTGTACCCTATTACCCACAGATGACTGAACATTCTCGAGTTTGTCGGCTTTTTCTAAGGACCAAAAAATGCAAGACAAAAATCAAAAATTGAACTACTAAACAGTATTCCTACTTAAATACACCAATAAAACCCAATAGCTCCAACACATTTAAAAGGGTTTGAAAATTCAGAGCAATGAAATTAGGTGAAAGAGAAACAAAAACTGTTCTTAATATGCTGCTTATAAGCAACATTTTACAGCCAACAATTATCAAACAAAAAGCCTCTGGCGGTGGACGCACTTTGTTTCTGAGTAGAGGTGAAGTCCGCTCTCTTCTGAAATTCTAGAATGAAAACCCAAGCATCACCTCTCCTCCCACCTCCCTGGGGGGAAGAAGCCTCCTTGGTGGCCTCCTGGGGACGAGGCTTCGCAGGAAGCTGGAAGCCGGGAGCCCCGCCCCTCCCGCCGCGGTCACTCACGAGGTGGTCCCCTGCGCCGCTGTCCTCCTGCCCACACGAGACCTCCGGGGCGTGTTGCCGCCGACCCAGGAGGACCTGGCACCCTTCAGCTGACCACCAGCCTCCAGGCTCCTGGATGGTGGCCAGGGTCCACACTGCCCGCCATCCTGCAGACGGCCTAAGATAAGAATTCAAAGTCGCATACGATTCAACTCAAGTGTACAACTGTCAATAGTGTTTCTTATTACGTTATCAATACTTTTGTGTGTGACTGTGTATAATTGTCATTATCATTTTTTATTTTGCAACAAATACTGTAGGGTGTGTGCTCACTATCGTCTCAGTATTTCCTTCAATTTTTTATGAATCCCTTTTTTGTGTATACACTTCTCTTTAACATTTCCTCCTATTTGCCATAAATACGTTTTCCTCTGTGTACAAATGTTATTAATATTTCCTATTATGTAATTAATACATATGTTTATACAACTGACATTATATATTTATTTTGTTACAAATATCTTTGTGTGCATGTGTGTATACCTGTTATTAATATTACTTCCAGTTTTGTTTTTAATACCTTTGACTTTAGTGTGTAGTTGTGTGTATGTGTAACTGTCATTAGTATATCCCATTATTTCGTAATGAAAACTTGTGTGTGTTCTATTGTTACTAGTATTTCTTCTCATTTTGTAACAAGTTCCTTGGTTTGTGTGTGTACAATTCTCATTCATATATCATATTACTAATGAACACCTTTGCATGTGAAAATGTGAGTGTACAAGTGTCATTAGTAACCCCTCCTGTTTTGATTTAAATAAGTTTGCAGGTTTATGTATAATCTTCATTAGTGTTTCTATTTTGCATGAATATCTTTGAGTTTATATAACTGTCATTAGTATTTCCTCCTACTTTGTGATACTACCTCTGTGTGTGTCTTCAATATTGTGTCTATGTGTGTACCATCATCTTTAGTATTTCCTCTTATTTGGCGTGCAACTGTGATTATTATTTCAATCTATTCTGCAAAGTATACATTTGTATGCCTGTGTACAGTTGTCATTAGTACATTTTTGTAATGAACACCTTTGCATGTGAATGTGTATCCGTCATCAGTATTTCCTACTTATTATAAATAAATTGGTGTGTGTGTGTGTGTAAAAATGTCATTTGTAATTCCTCCTCTTTGGAATGCATACCTTTCAGTGTGTGTGTGTGTTCCAGTGCAATTAGTATTTTCTTCAATTTTGCAATGAATACTTGTGTGTGTGTGTGTTTGACCACAGTCATTAGATTTCCTCCTACCTGTAATGAATACCTTGGTGTGTGAGTGTGTGTAATATTTTCAGTAGTATTTTCTCTTATTTCATAAACAATTCTTTGGTGTCT
This sequence comes from Eidolon dupreanum, assembly GCA_028627145.1. Lineage (NCBI taxonomy): Eukaryota > Metazoa > Chordata > Mammalia > Chiroptera > Pteropodidae > Eidolon > Eidolon dupreanum. Next base: position 19,313,084 of record CM053516.1, on the reverse strand, counting down.
GTTGCACAATTGTCATTTGCATCACATATTTTTAATGGACATCCTTGCCTCTGAACATGTATACAATTATCCTAATATTCTCTACTAGCGTGTACAACTATCATTAGTATTTCATTTTGTGATAATTTCCTTTGTGTGTGTGTAAGCACAATTGTCATTAGTATTTTTTAGTAAGGAAAACATTCTGTGTCTGCTTGTACAATTCCCATGAGCAGTTCCTCCCATTTATTGGAAATAATGGTCTCGATGTGTACAATTACCATTAGCAGTTCTATTTTGTTTTCAATATCTTTGTGTTTGTGTGTTAATGTCCAATTGTAGTTAGTATTTCCAGCTATTTAGTTATGAATCCTTTTGTGTGAGAGTGTCTATACAATTTGCATTAGCATCTCCTATTTTGTGATAAACACATGTGTGTGTACAACTGTCATTCATATTTCCTCATCAATTTTTATAAATAATTTTGTGGGAGTGTGTGTATACGTGTCATTATTATTCCCTTCATTTTGCTACTAATACCTTTCAGTTTGTGTGTTTATATCCAGTAGTCATTAGTACTCCCAGCTATTCTGTGATGATTACCTGTGTGTGTACAATTGTCACTAGTATTTCCAATTTTTTTAATACCGTCGTGTGTGTACAACTGTCATTGATATTTCCTCCTATTTTGTAATTAATCCCTGTGTGTGTGCACAACTGTCATGAGTAATTTCAATTTTGTTGATACCTTTGTGTGTGAGCTAATGTACAAAGTGTTACTTCCTATTTGTATTAAAAACTCTGTGTATGTGTGTGTGTGTGTAGAGTAGCCATTTGTCATTAGTATTTCCTATTTTGTAATGAGTACATTTGTGTGTGAGTGTGCACACTATTGTCAATCCTATTTCTCATATTAAAACACCTGTTAGTGTTTTTGTACAATTGTCATTAGTATTCCCTCCAATTTCATAACAAACACCTCTGTGTGTATCTGTGAGTACTACTGTCATTGGTATTTCTCCCTATTTGGTTATGAACACCTTTGTGTCTGTGTCAAGTGTCACTTATTTTCTATTTTGTAACATAGAACTTTCTGTGTGTGGGTGTGCGTACATTTATCATGACTGTTTCTTCCCATGTTGTTATGAATTCCTCTGTGTGTACGTGTAAAAGCATCATTTGTGATTCTTATTTTCTCTTCAGAATGTGCGTGTGTGTGTGTGTGTGTGTGTGTATGTGTGTAACAACAGTAATCTGTATTTCCTCCTACTTTGTAATGAATATGTTTGTGTGTGTTGGAAATTATGATTAGTACTTCCCAAATGTTACAAATATTAGCGTGTGAATGTGGAAAGTGTCATTAGTATTTCCTTCTCTTTGGTTTTAAATAAGTTTGTAGGTTTATGTGGAATTTTCACTAAAACCAATGGGTCACATTAGGAACTTTCCAGACACCCAGAAACCAGAAAACCCTTTCTGCCTGCATGGTCCTTCCTTGCAAAGTGTCATGCCCTCGAAATCCTTTGCCTGTGACTGTGTGTACAGTTATCATTAATGTTTATTATTTTTTAATGAATACTTACTGTGTGTATCACTGTCATTAGTATTTTCTCTTTTTTTTGTTATGAATACATTTCTTTGTGTGTGTCTGTACAACTGTCACTAGTATTTCCCTTTTCTGTTATGAATACCATTGTGTGTGTATGTGCACATTTGCTATTAGTATTTCCTATTTATAATGAACACTGTGTGTGTGAATGTATGCACCATTACCATTAATATTTCTTCCTATTTAGTGTGTGTACAATTGTCACTATTCTTTCCTCTTGGTTATGGAAACCTTTGTACACATACGTACACTTGTAATTAGTATTACTTATTTTGAAATGAATACATTAGTGTGTCAGTGTGTGTGCCACTGCCATTAGTATTTCCTATTTGTAGTTAATCTCTGTGTGTGCACAACTGTCATTAGAATTTCCTTTTGTAACGAATACCTTAGTGTGCGAATGTGTGTGCAATTGTCATCAGGATGGCCTACTTGATGATAAATAAATTTGTGCATGTGTCTGCAGAAGTGTCATTAGTATTTCTGATTTGTTATGAATACCTTTGTGTGTGTGTGAGTGAGGGGACAATTCTGATAGGACTTCCTATTTGTACTACGAACCCTTTAGTTGTGTGTGCACATTTATTGTCAGTGTTTTGTATTTAATACCTTTGTGTGTGTGTGTGTGCGCGCACAAGGTCATTAGTTTTTCTACGTTTTTGTTATGAACACTTGTGAGTTTCTGTACAGTCGTCTTTAGTGTTCTCTTTTTCATAACGAACACCTTTACGTGTGTGCACACTGCAGTTATTAGTATTTCCTACTTTTTATGAATACCTTTTATGTGTATAATTGACATTATATTTC